>OW386288.2:36227657-36699875 GCA_936432065.2 Rutpela maculata | reverse complement strand
AATCCAAGCACATATTTTATTTGCCCACACCCGATTTGTCAATTGCTCTACCATATCTTTTATATTTACAATAAATTTTGTTATTGTTAATTAGTTATTTTTTATTTCAAATATCCTTAGTTTATTTACGAATTTTACCTTATTATATCCCGGACTGGGATTTACTCTCTTTCTTTGAAGTAATAAGCTAGATTTTTTATTTAAATTAATAGATTCACTTTTGTTTATTCTTACTTTTAAAATATAGTTTTTTATAAAATAGGCGGACTATACTTTTTGTCTCTTTTTGGGGACTGTAATAAAGATAATTCCCTTTCAGAAAATAACTTCGCTATAGTCGTGAGTATCGCAACGCCCTATATCTTATTAACTAGCAATATTTTACTAGTAAAGCATATTTCATATTTGATTCCTGGAATATACAGCTCAAGTATTTGCCATGAAACAACTTCCATGTTTCTAAAGACTCAATCAAATCAATTTCTGCCCTGTCAGAAGTAAAGCAGAACTCGAGCTATTATTCATTTGTACAGCTCCATTATGATTTACGTAGCGTTAACAACATACTTGAACTTTCATAACTGAAGAGTCGAAACACCGCGCCGTTCCATATAATTTTCCGTTATGAAACATGAAAATTTCCAAATGCTTACCACAGTTGATTACAAATTATTTTTTATTCCTTTAAGATCACTTCATTGGGTATCTAATGATTCTTCTTTTGAGCCGCACTAAAATTCAGTACTGTGAGCAATGAGATTTTTAAGAATTTCAAGGCGACATTTTTTATTTAATCACCAAACCTTGTGAGTTTTATTGTGAAGTTTTTATGTCTTCGAATAAAAACACTGTAGAATAGAATAGAATAAATTTTTACTTGTGATAAGAATTTATAAAACTCAGAACTAAACATAAATTGTTTCACCTCACAGAAACCTAGCAAAATGTTTGCTCATAACTCCTGTCATATTTACAATTTGTTAATAAGGCAGTAATAAAATTATTACAGTTTCTAATAAAACAATAAAATAGTACTACTAAAGTAAAATTAAATAAAATAATACAAAGTACATCCTTACAATAAAATAATATAAAGTAGGTATTAAGTTACTAATTCTATAAGTTAGGGTATTCAATAATGACAAAAATAAGGGCTTAAATAATTCAGATGTAAGAAATTTCTAAAATAGTAAAATAGTACTTACTACTATAGTATAACTAAAATAATATGATGCAAAATACATTCTTACAGTAAAATAAGATAGAGTTTTAAGTAATTGACTACTTATACAAGTTAGAGTATTATTATAATGAAGAAAATATGGGACGCTAGACAAATATACAGGGTGTAATCAGTTTCATGTCATTAAAAAAACTGGTAATGGGGACCGACTAGATAAACAAAAAACCTTTATGACTTTTTCCCCTAGGGGCACTTTGAAAAAACTGACCTAGGTCAACAATTTAAATATTAGGGTAGAAAACATTTGAGAACCACTGCCTTTGTGGGTCAATGGACGTGTACTAGTTATAGTTCTACGACTTTTAAATTGTCGTAAAAAAGTGCAAAGATTACCGACCGACTCATCGCCGGCCGGCGGTTCAAAGCAAACGGCAGTACCTTTGATCAGCGCCTCAACCGAACCAATTATAAAAATGTAAATAATTCCTTATCTCTTTTTACAGAACTGCAAGCAATTCATAGGCGTAGAAGCATTTCTTTACATGTGTGTTTTTTTAATTTAGAACAAAATATTGGAGCTTTTATTATTGTTTATTTATAATTTATCAGATTTAAATGTGATTTATTAACCTAAATGAGTGTTCTGGGTTAAAAGCTTAAAAAACGAGAAATTATTGCATGACATTGGGAAATAAAGAGTTAGACGTCTGAGATACGATAACAGAATTATTAAGTTAGGAAAAAGTCTGATTTATTTAACGAATTGCCGATCAGGTATCGAAAACTAAAATTATTCAATAAAACTAGATCTTACCAATAAAGTTGATTTACATAAATTGTTCGAAATGGCTTCCATCTGCATCAATACACCTTTCGTCGAACTAAGGACATACGCACTCCGTTTAACACATTTGGTAAATTAGGATCATTTTTTATGGTTTCTATGCACATTAAAATACCACAATAAACTATTAATTAACGTTGTCAATAAAGAAAATAAAAATAAAAACTTGGTCCAAAATCTAAAACAAACACAAAAAGAACGAACAAGTAGTGTGTATGTAATCAAAAACTTAACAATTTGAACGGTAAGTCAATAAAACAAATCTTAACTGTAAATACGTAGTCAAAAATTAAAAAAGAACGAAAACTACGAACGGGTTCGACGTGTGTGCTTAACGAAGTGTCCGCAGAAACTAAAATATTGCACAAGAGGGAGTATAGTTTTACCTTACCTACTTTTAAAAAAACCATAAAAAAGTGTGATTATTAACTTGTGTCTTCGCCGACGCGCGGCTCTACAAAGGAGCGCGATACTTTAAAAAAGCCGTATTAGCGTATTTGATGGTTAGAGGTGCCGACATACGCCAAAATAAAAGCCTATCCCAACATTCCAGCAGTTCTCAAACAATTTTATTGAAAGTTATCGAAATTTTTGTTTATTTTTTTTTTTCTAAAACTATGGGTTTTAGACCCCATGTTATATAAAGTTTTTTTGTTCGATTAGTCGTTCCCCACCACCAGTTTTTTTTTAATGACATGAAAATGATTACACCCTGTATAATTAAGATTTACATTTAAATTTTTAGTCAACATTTAAATTTTTTTACTGTATAAAATGATGCTGCCATTAAATAGTCTAAGTTCATTCCGTTGTTCATATTGTAAATTTTAGGTAATAGTTAAGGTAATTTAAGGTAATACACAAAATATTTTTGAGTTGTCGTTTTATGCGAGACAGGAAATATATATTTATGATTTTTTTATGGCTCTGGTGTTATATTCATGTTCAAAAGAGGTTTACGGAATTTTTATGCTTGTAAAAATATTTTAATATATCAAATATATACAGTTATTTTAAAGTGAGGACATTATAATCCGAGAACAAAATTTTCATAAATACTTTCTGACAGACAAATACTTTTTCTAGATTATTTTTATAAGTTCCACCCCCAGGAGAGAATGTCATATATTAACACCCGCTGTACAAGAGCATAATAACAATTCCTAATCAATTTATCACCAAGAATACCTCTTAAACATTTAAATATGAGCATGCATTTTTTAAATATATTTGTTAAACAGTTAATGTGTTCATGCCATTTAAGAAATTGTTCAATGATTACGCCGAGGTACTTGATGTTATTATTTTGTTTTATAGGTACACGAGGTATAATTACATGTATTTTGATTGCATATATCCTGGCGTAAAATTAATTGATCTAAATTGACTTTGTCACGAAGTGAAAAACATATAAATATTGATTTTGATATATTCAGTTTTAGCAAACTGCGATTCAGCCATATTGTTATGACTTGTAATATGTGTTCAAATTTTGATCCAACATCCTCCCAAGAATCATTGCTACCGTAAAAACTGTATTATTGGCATAAGCAACGATATTCACATTATCCGTATCATTGTTTATAAATAGATCGTTTACGATAATTATGAAAAATACAGGGCAAAGAACTGTGCCTTGTGGTACACCACACGCCACTGTTGATTCACCGCTCCTTTCATTATGTGTTACAACATATTGTTGTCTGTTACTGAGATAAGTTTTTATTAAGTTATAGGAACAGCCTCGGTTCCCGTACATTTCTACTTTCTCCAGAAGCTTTACATGGCTGATAGTGTTAAATGTCTTTGCTAGATCTAGAAATAGAGCAGTTGTCGGTATATATTTACATCATTATATATCTTTTTTGTCAAGGCCATAATTGCATCTTGCGTGCATTTATTTCATCTGAATCCGAATTGAATATTTGAAAGGATGTTATAATTTTCAAAATACTTTTGCAATTGTGTTTCAACAAAGGTAACATGTTTTCAAAATTGTAATCCAGGTGCCTGTGGTCTCTTTTGCAGAACTGCTTGACTAAAAGTGAGCATATTGAAATACAATGATAAGAAACGTGTAGGACAATCGATGTGTGGTGCATCATATACAAAATGTCAAGGTAATTAAAAAAAAGATGAAACCAGTGAAAATAGAGAGGTAATCTGGTCCTGAATGATAAACAAATCACAATACTTATATAGTGGAGCCGGTAGCTCAGTGGTTAACGCGCCCAACTTGCACTCTGACGTATCTAGCAAAGTAGATTCGAGCTCTATATTTCGTAGTAAATTATCCTCGATAAGTTATTCAGATTCCACTATGAACTGTAGGCTCCTGTCTCCTTAGACAAATCTCTTAGATTTAAGAGGGTCATTGAAGTGATATGACAAGAAATTTCATACAAAGGACTTCTCCAATCATTACAATGTAATTCATACGTTACAGATGCAATAAATAAAATTTATGCAGCGCTGAGTAGACTGTTCTGGTTGGTCATCAAAGGTAGTCAATAAAAAGGCATATAACCATTTTTCGTCCTACAGTTTCATACGGCTATGTGTGCTTTATCATCATGTCAAAGATTACAGATGACTGAAAATAAGATACTATGTCTGCTGACCAACTCGAGTAAGAATAGTTGTGAAAGACATACGTTTCCTTAGTTAGCACAAAAAATTGAAATGGAGCGCGTGGTTCGCGGAACCCCTTGGTCCTTACCTGATGCGCGGTTTGCTATGGTTCGCCAGTTTGAAATCAAGGGTGTTAATACGGTACGTAGCTCGTTCAGATCTGTGACGCATTTGGTTCGTACAAAAATGTGGAACTTGTTTATTATTTGTCTAGTGTCTAGTCAGTGCTGCATCGACGATCATGGATGCTAGGCAACAAATTATTGCGTGTGTATCCTTATGTATTATTTATTCTGGATTGTTGTTGCAAAAACAATTGATAAAAAGAGGTGATGAATGGTGTCGCAGCACGCACCGCGAACCGCGAGCTAATAGCGAACCACCCATGTCAGACGGCTTATGGTTCATTGTTCGTGGTTCGTCGAGAAAGGTTCGGCGAACCACGCACCGGGTAACGGTGCCTTAATAAAGAAGACGTAGTTATACGGCATGTGGTTCGACGAACCCGACCCCAAGAACCACGGTAGCTCACTATTGGCTCGCGATTCGCGGTGTGTGCTAGCGCGATCCATCAGCTGTCGGTAAATTTGCATGGATCAAAGAACCCGAGCTCGTCGGTTCGTGCACGGTTCGTACAGGTTCATATTATCACGAACCTATTACTCTGCAGGTCGCAGTTTATTTGTTAATATGGCGTGCTTTGTGATTTTTCAGTGTGTTATTCTGATAATAAACGAATTATGGCGTGGCCTACAGATAAAATTTTAGAATTTATTGATCTGCAAATGAGAAGAGGCTATATGGAATCCAAAACATGAGAGTTTTTTTACCTACCTTTCTCTTCTACTCAAATGCGACACCATCTACCACCTCTTCTTGCGTTTTTTCAATTATTTTTGCAACAACAATCCAGAATGAATAATACATAAGGAAATATACGCAATAATTTGTTGCCTAGCATCCACGATCGTCGATGGAGTACTGACTAGACATTGGACAAATAATAAACAAGGTTCCATATTTTTGTACGAACCAAATGCGTCCAAAATCTGAACGAACTACGTATCATATCGATACCCTTGGTTTCTAACAGGCGAACCATAGCGAAACACGCACCAGCTTCCTGGTCCGTCGAAGCACGCGCTGTGTAATTGCGCCTTAAATTAGACTTACCGGCGTACAGGTATAGTTATGAAAGAATATATACAGCACGGCAGCAAGAATAAAAGTCTTCTATACGCTTTTTTGACTTACTTGTTTATAACTTATATTCTGAGCAATAATAGAGGACAATAGAGCAAAAAATGAGCAAGATTTTAGTCAAAGGAAATATCAAATAAACGTACCTGAAGTGGCACCGTCGTTTAATAAGTTCTACTATGTACCTATACCGGTTTTGCCACTTATAAGAGATTAATTCTTACTGTCTTGTACCCCACAATCATTCAAACGTGACGAGTGTACGAATTTATTGCTTTAATATCTTATACTTTGCTAGATGGCTGAAAAAGAAACACTTAATAGATGATAAGGAAACCTCCGGCACGATCGGGTACGATACAGTGTCTCCCCGCTGGGTATTTTGGTATATCATGTATATTATTGTACATTGCTTATATACAAAAAGTAAAAGAGCAGCATATACTTCAATCATAAAGTGTTGACAGTGAAGGAAGGCGAGTTGGGATCTTAAAAGTGGAGCATCACGTGCTTTAGGATGCGTATGGCAGTGTGTACGATAGTCAGGTGGGCGTGCCGCTACACTCTTGGTAGAATCAACTCGCACTCTTCCACTATGAACACTTTAGGTTCGAAGTATATGTATAATAATAACACAGGCACACAAAAAAAACTACTTCTACATGCAGATTTTCTATTTAAGTCACTCACAACGAAAAAATTTGTATCTGGAAATAATTGTTTACGGAAATTTAATAATATAATATTTGAAATCCTCTACCCCAAAAACCCATAAAACGATACCCCACATCGGTAGTGGGGTGGGGGTGGTGATAGGGGGTGGTAGTGGAGGTGGATGAAGTAAAAAAATATTTTGAGGTTTCTGGTTCTTGTACACACACTAAATCACATTTTTTTTTCATCCCATTTAATAATCGGGTGGGGGTGGTAATGGGTGTGGCTAATGCCAAAATTTTTTTTGAGAGCTTCTCTTGTATATACTAAATACCAATTTTATGGACTCATACCTGCTTGATTTACCTATTTACCCCAAATTTACCCCAGTTTACTCCCCAACCCTTCTAGATCTCGTTAAAGTACATATGTGTACCAAGTCAATATCTCAAACGGTTCCAGAGTAAACGTGCGCACAAAAAAAAGTTACAGACAGACAGAAATTTTTTTTCGCTCAAACGTAAAATCTCGACGTTTCTTGACATTCTAAGCCTATTTGAACAATAAAAATTTAAAAAAAATTTTTGTCGTTACTATGCTTCCACTGGATGTGGAAGTAGAATTAATTGCGACGACCTAGACCACTGAATTCCTACTCACTTGGATGCTAATAATCGAAAAAATATACTACTACTTTTAGCTTGGTTCTCAATTTTTTTTCAATTGATTTTATTAGACAATATCTCCTCAGGAAGGGACACTAGGCGAAAAATGTTCAGAAAAAAGTTGTTTCGTTCAGAGGGGGACACAGAGTGACTGTTTATTTGCACCTGTTTGCATTTTAACACTATTATCAATTAATATTAGCCCACGATTTTATAGATATATTGAATCGATAAAATGTATGATAAAATATGCGTAAGTTATATTAGTATTTTAATTAATAGATAATATTCTAATAATTTTGTTCACTTACATTATTTGTGTGCAAAAAGACTTTTGCAACATTGATTATAATTACTTTGGACCAGATATCCTAGCCACAGAACACTCTTTCGCCCGTTGTTTTACGAGCTGGTATAATTTACACTATTTCTTTTTAATTTTAAGTGAAGTTCAAGTTCTTCCAGACAATTAATGGAATTCTTTCCCAAAATCAAAATAATTTTATAATTATGCATTTATTTATTAATTCATTTTAGTCCGAGATTATCAGACGTCTTGGTTATCCAGTCTTAGAGTACAAGGTACGAACACCTGATGGTTACATATTAACTATGTTTAGAATACCAAATGATAATGTGAATAATCCGAAAGCAAAGCACCATCCTGTGTATTTGCAGCATGGACTAGTAGCGACGTGTGCCACATTTCTTGGATTAGGCAGGAATTCCTTAGGTAAGAAACATATTGGAATACCTTAACTCCTGGACAATATTTACTTATGACATCAGACATTAAAATAAAGGAAATGGTTCATTAAAACCCTCCAAAACTTAGCGTTGCCATCTAACAACAAAATCACCGTTTACTTATACAAATTCGTCATGTAAACGTTGATGCATCTTATTCTCTCTACTAGAAAAACAGTCCCCTGAAATCGCTACCATATAATCAGTAACACTGATTATATTTATTTATGTGTGAGGAAAAGGACATACGATGGAAGCATATTTTCTTTTTAAATGTTATTACTGGTAGTCTTTTTACTGATATGTTATTTTATGTCGCAAGTCTTATAGCCAGGGAGATAGCGACAGTTTTTGTGAAATCATTTGTATAAGGCTAGATTTTTCCCATGATAGATTAGACAGTATCAATGATGAAGGTGCAATTCTACCAATCTCTAAGTACCGCAAAAATGAGTAAAAAATTAAATAACATCTTGTAAAAAGATATATCGATTTTCTGAAATGTCGCAAAATGTCACTTTTGATTCGTTCGTGCCGAGCCGAATTTTCGAATTTCGCCGTGCAATTTACGATCAGGTTTATCTGGAAGACTTCCTCTATACGTCGCGACATCGTACGACCGTCCCAGTGGTGTTTTTCCAAAAATATGAATGTGTCAAGATTGCATCATTGCTTCTTCATCATTGATACTGTCTAAGTTATCATGGGAAAAAAATCTAGCTTTATATATATTAACGCGAAAAATCGGTCGCTCTCTCCCTGGCTATTACATGATCATTCTGATATCTTTCTTATAGTTTATATTCTACCGATGACATGGTCGGTAGCTCAGTGTGTTAGCGCATCTAGCTTGATTAAGCAGGTTTTGTTTTATTTTTCCTGCATGATAGCGATAACATTAATACCTCCTTCACAATCCGTGACCCTGCAACGTAAATAGTTCCTTGAAATCTCCTCGGCTTACCATCAGACAGATAGCACATCACGCTTTCGCGCGTTTTTTACGATTTTGTTCTTCATATAATGTTCACTGATATAAATGAGATAAATAAAATACAACCTTTACACTGTAACTTAGAAAATGAATGAAGCAATGTAATAGTTAATAGAGTCTGGCTTGCACTTTAAGTATACCTAGCGAAGTGGGTTCGAGCTCCATACAGCGAAAAAAAATTTCATAATAAATTTTCTCCAAGAAGTAGTTCGGATTCCACTATAAACTGTAGGGTCTCGTCTCCGTTACTCAGACAGATCTGGATATTTTGGACTTTAAAGAGTTATTGAGGTGACATGGAAGGCGGTTAAGACACATTTTAAAGCATTTAAACATTTCGTGTTGTCATGTGACAATAATAGGTTCTTGTGCTTATTTTCATGTCAAAATTAGTTTTCTGAGATGGCTTTGAGTTTGAGCAAGCTTCTAGGTGTGTTTGCGGAATTTGTTGAAGAAATTGGTAACTTTGGAATGAGAGAAATACTTATCTCTACACCGGAAGTAGCCAATCTCATATTGTGGCATAAGGTCTCTACATCTCCGTGGAACGTTTCCAAATTCCCTTCAGCAGCAACTATGCATTTACTTGTGTCAAATTCTCTATTAGTCTAGGAAATAGCGTGCAAGTTTGACGACGAATGGTTACCGTCTGCCAGACGGTAATCGAATAGACCATATAAGTAAAAAATTTTTTCTCTCTGGAACTTCTTGGTATTGTGGGGGGATAGGGAGGGGGGCATTTATTTTTAATCGAATGATTATCGATGCAGGGTAGTTAGTATATGTACTTCACATACCCCAATTACGCTGGCAGGCGAAACTTCCAATCGGCGCGCGCGTTAACCTCAAATAGAAAAAAATATTTCAGTTTCTATTTCCGGTTAACGCGCGCGCCGACCGGAAGTTTTGACTGCCAACTGCCAACGTACATATACTAACTACCTATGCGGACAGATATCGATAATCATTCGATTAAAAAATAAATGACCCCCCCCCCCTCCCTATCCCCCCATCATACCAAAAAGTTTCAGAGAGAAAAAAATTTTGTACTTATATGGTCTCTTCGATTACCGACTGGCAGACGGTAACTATTCGTCGTCGAATTTGCACGCTATTTCCTAGGCTATATTGTTTGCTTGGCATTGATTCTTGGAAAGATGATCCGATCCCCTGAGAGCTCTCCGACCACTGATCGAATTATTTCTTTCGAGATCCAGAATCCTACTTCATTTCAACTGTGATTATCGTTTCCAAAAAAGCATGTCATGTTTGTCGCCGTAGATATAAAAAATTCGAAGTCACTATAATGCATCTCAGAAATATCTACTATTTTCATGTGTGAGTATGCAAGTTTTTTCCCTGGCGGCAAAGTTTTCGCAGCGTCCTCTGATATTTTTTTAAATGCATTTTTGACCTTTTATGAGGTTTTTTTTGTGATTTCTTTGAGGTTGTGTCTAAATCCTAACATGATAAGAAAATTCTGACCTCGTATTCGATTTGAGCACCCTAAAATACATACAGAAACGTAGGTCAACTCATTCAATCGTTCAATTTACTATGTACCCGGTTTCAGACTTGTTCTAAGCTGTTTTTTGAGCTTACACGAAAATATTGACGACATGTGACAATTCTGACCTCGGACTCGATTTCAGCACCCCAAAATACATGTGTGATAGTCGGTACGTACGTATTATTTTTTTGTGCATGTAATAATTAATCATTTTATTTATAATAGAATATAATTCTGGTCTGTTGCTTCTGGTTGGGATCCTCTTGAAATAGAAGAAAATACATGTGACAGAGGATCCCAACAAGAAAAAACAGAAAAGAAATACCACAACCAACATTAGACAATAATATGATATAACTTTTTGTCTTCTGGCCGTTTTACTTATTTCACTTTGTATATATATTTTCTATGGAGCAAATACTCCTTTGTTATTTTTATCTGAACATTTGTTTACACAGGAAGTGCTCTATATAATCGAATTCAAATTTGCATAAAGAAATCTTAATTGAAACTTCAGACGCAGATAAGATTTTTAATAAATATGCTAGTACAAACTTAGAACCGTTTTACCAGCGTACATACTATTGTTTATCTGTCAAGAAAATAAAAAGAATATGCACTGGAAAACTGAAATGTTTTTCTCTTATAGTTTTACTTTCTTATCGATACCCAAATCTCTCGCAGTGCACAGGGGCGGCTTTAAGGAGGGCCCAAGAACAATTTTTCGTCGAATAACAAATTGATTCAAATAAATATTGTTTATTACGGGGAATTGTATTGAAAAGGTGTCTTGTTTGTATGTTATATTGAACTTTTGCGAGAAAAATCGCGTTCGGGTTAATTCTTCGTCCTACCAAAACAGTTTTAGAAGATGTGGGATGTGGGATACTCTGAAAATAATATCGAGGTGCATCTGTCTGTGACGTCTCGTTATGTTAGATAATACAATGTGTGATGATTTAGTCATAATATCAAGAAAACTGGGTTTTGTTTAATAGGTCAGGGTCACTTATTCCTTAAAGAAAAGTTGATAAAATTATTTATTTAAGAAAACTGTACGACGAGTATGTGAATCAAATTTTATTCTTTCAGCTTTTGTGCTAGCAGATGCTGGGTACGATGTCTGGTTGGGAAACTATAGAGGCAACCAATATTCCGAAGAACATGTGAATCTGACAGTAAATGATGAGGCGTTCTGGGATCATAGGTGAAAATAACTAAATAAATGAATAAATAAATATATTCGAATTGGCAGCCAAGACGAAGCCACCTAGAGGCTGTAAATACATTTTCAAGTTAATAGATTGTAATATTTTTAATTTATTAATAATATATCACATACATTAAAAATAGCTGCAAACTTAAAATTACACGTAACTGTTTATAATTATCAGTTATAGCAAACGTTACTTCAGGTTGTTCATTACCGGAGCTCAGTGGGCCAGAAACTTGCCAATCGGCCAACATTCTGAAAGTTTCTACATCAGTTAAGCATATGTAAGGACGTATGAGAAAAGCAGTAAAAAAATAACTCAGTCAAACGCAACTTTGTTAGCACAGTTCCGCGTGAAAATCAGTAGAGCTTTTTTAACAATTAAATATATTTATTTATTTGCTTTCATCATGATTATAAAATATTATTTAGGCATTTTTTCTAATATAAAATTACCTAGTTTCTGTATATTGGTGCCTTAATCTGGTCACGCTTATATACTTCTTAGGTAAACACTTCAGAACACTCATTATTGGAGAATCAATCAAAACATTGATCTTCTCTAATACTAGCGAAGTATTGAATAACGTGATAGAATTTTTAGCATTTTAAAGTACACACTTTTGTATTTAATATGAAATTGTCTGCTCTCTGTATATTTGTACCTTAATCTGGTCACGATAATATACTACTTCAGTAGACACTTGCAAAAACATATTTTGAAAATACTTAAATCATTTATTGAAATTCAGTCATTCACAACAATTATTGAACCTTACATTCTATATCAACTCTAAAAACGTTGTACACAGATTTCCGGACCAATGTCAGGAAATTTTTAAAACATTTTCTGACATAGAATAACTCGTAAATAAACCGCTGCCCAAGGAATCACTACATCCACATCCAGATTTTCTATCCAAGTCTCTCACAACGAAAAAATTTTGTATGTGGAAATAATTGTTTATGGAACTTGAAATCGTCTTCCCAAAAAACCCATAAAATGATATCCCACATCGGTAGTGGGGTGGGGGGTGGTTGGGGGGTGCTGAAAGGGGGGGGGGGTAGTGGTGGTGGACAAAGTTAAAAAATAATTTGAGGTGTTTGGGTCTTGTACATATACTAAATCACATTTTTTTTAATCCCCTTTAGTAATGGAGTGACGATGGTAATGGGAGTGGCTAATGCCAAAAATTTTTTTGAGACCTTAGCTTCTCTTGAATACAGCATGTCCCACTTTTCACGGTAACACCTTTGTCGCTCAGTTATTCCCAATTTTAACCAAGCAAAGAGCTTTATTATACCTTTTTTAAGTAAAACAAAACTTATTTCAGTCATTGGCGTGCATTTTTATTAAGAAAAAAGGGTCGATTTTTGGAGAAATCATATTAGGCATTTTTTTATTGAAAAACTAATACAATATTATTGATCAACATGCTGTAGAACCTTATATTCAGAAGTTTACAACACTTAAAATTGCCTATTGTAAACATTAAACAATCAATAAATTGGTAACGAATTTTTTTTCGCAAGAAAGTCATTCTTTATTTTCTCTTCAAATTCATTTTTTCTACCACCTCATATCAACGATACTTTCAAATTCGGTAATCCTTAATGCCCGAATAATTTACAGGTCTGATGACCCCAAATTTTTCAATGAAAATTCTTGGCCTTCGAAATTTGAAAGTTTCGCTGATATGGGATAGTAGAAAAGTGAATTTAAAGAGAAAATGAAGAATGACTTTTTTTTCGAAAAAAATTTCGTTACCAATTTATTGATTATTTAATGTTTAAAAAAGGTAATTTTAAGGGGACCGTAATTCGAAAACCAAAAATCAAAATGTTGTTAAATTCTAGATGTAATGGTACTACAGCATGCTGATCAATAATATTGCATTTGTTCTTCAACAAAAAATGAAAAGTCGACCCTTTTTTTCTTAATAAAATGCACGCCAATGACTGAAATAAATTTTATTTTACTCAAAAAAGACATAATAAAGGTCTTTGATACCGGTCTAAACTTGATTGAAATTGGATGACTAATAACTGAGCTACGAAGCTGTTACCGTGAAATGTGGGACACACTGTATACTAAATACCAATTCTATGGACTCTTACCTGCTTGATTTACCTATTAGCCCCTATGTATCCCAATTTATCCCCCACCCCTTCGACGGAATAAGATGAAAATATAATTTAGTTCCAAATCCCGTTAAAGTACATGCGTGTACCTTTTAAGTCAATGTCCAGAGTAATCGTGCGCACAAAAAAGTTAGACAGGCCGACAGAGAGAAATTTTTTTTTTCGCTCCAACTTAAAATCTCGACATTTCATGATATTCTAAGCCTATTTGAAAATTTTCACCATTTTTTTTTTCGTTACTATGCTTGTGGAAGTAATCACTGCATACTTGAAACACCCTATATAAAGTATTTCAGTGTTTTCATTTATAGCTTTGGGAATCGATAGAAGACTGGAAATGACTGGTAGCTTGCTATATAAACTACTTATATTGCATCTAAGTAAATAAAAAACAGTAGTAATTGACAGATAGTAACAGGAACAGTAATGGACTACTTCAGTTAACAACATATGGTTTGTTTACCTTGTGCTTAGTTATTTTCACGTTGATAAATACAAAACAATAAATGAGAGAGAGTAAGAGGAACAGAAATGGATCACTTCAGTTAACAACATATGGTTTGCTCACCTTATGCTTAGTTATTTTCATGTTGACAAAAAATATCTCGAAAACAGTGCATTTTGGGAGAAGACTCAATAAGAACATTTTAATTCCCAAATAAATGAAAAATAAAAAGACGTGCTAAATTTATATGAAAAAACCAGTGACGCAGGTACCTATCATGGGGAGAAAGGAAGTTGCAAAACCTAATGCCTATGCCACAGGAAAACTGTAGGTTATAGTTTGGCACGTAGAAAAAGGATTGCTTCACATGCCAAAACATAACACTATAATGTTCTACAGTGTGTTGAATTTAAGTTCTTTATGAAAAAAAATGTAGAACATTAAAAATGTATTGTCTATAATTATTTATTTGTGTTTATGTACTCAACAGAGGGGAAGAGCACAAAATCAGATATTTTCCTTCATCACGATCTTATGCTTCGAATTTTAATCTAGAAAAAGTTCTTTCCAACAATGTCGAACGAGTATATACAAAAAGAAAAATTCTCTTAAATTGTTAAAGAAATCCAAATTAAACTTCTAAATTATATTTTTTGAGTTTAATTTTTTTAGATCTTTGGGTCATGTGCTTTGGAAAATATAAAGGAAGACATATTTTGTTCCGTAACAAGCGCATATTTAATACTTTAAATTTGGCCAAAAAAAAAAAAAACAACGTGTTTCACGGGAACTCATGAATATTCTGAAACCACTCCTAATTTTCTTAATAAAATAACACCAGCTCTGGTCTTAGGTCAGCGTAGTAGGTAAAGGGTATTTTGTGGCATGCTTGATCACACTGTCTGTTGTGTACTGGGTTCGATCCTAAATACCGACACTGGCAATGTCAGTAGGTAGTAAATGTCATCCACATTTTTTAAATGTCTAACCCCCTTCCGGACAGCCTTAGTTGCATAAAATTATAAAATTTCATTTTAATTTCATCAAGTGACCATAATCATCATCATCTCCAAATGATTCGTTTGTTTCACTGAATTCGACAGACATTGACTCATTTTTATAAAATTTTGTTGATTTTACGTCAGGAATTACATAAGAAATTGAAAATATCTTCAATGGTTGCAATTTTGGTAAGTTTCATAATGTGTTTGTGATTGTATAACTTGAGGTCTTGTGCATATGCATTCGCCTATTAAAACTGCAACCACATCCAAAGGGTGGAAAAGTTTCCGTAGGCAGTTTTCAAACCGAGAATCTTGTCACAGCTAGGCACAACTTTAAAATCCAACTTAGTTTTCCACTTATTGTTATTAGGAACGTAAACGGGCCTGAAGATACATAGGCCTCTTCACGAAGGTAGTTGTCTATTCCAGGATATATCCCATAGTTTCTCCGACTATAAAAATGACCTTTCTGGGTACCTATCTGTATTATGGCACTCCTAATGGTACGTTATTGAATAAAATATCAGTTATGGTTTCGTCCTCCACTCCACACATCTGACAAATAGGACCTTTGACCTCATTATATGTAGGTGCTTCATTGGAGGACAGCGTCGTGTTATCCAACATTCATTTCATTCGTTCTCTATCTAGCCCTAGTAACCACTTTACGGTGAAGGCAGTTCAGAGCACCTTGGATCTGAGGTCTCGTGCCCAGTACTTGTACCAGTCTCGTAGCTCCGTGTAAATTAGACTTCTTGGACTTAGTTTTCCAATAAATAATGCCATAAGAACACGATTTCAGAAAGTGATGTAAAAAAATATGCGTAATAAGATTGTAATAATTTAGATATGGTTTCATGCTTCTAAATGATGGAAGATGAGTTGGCGAAATCGCACAAAGAAATATATAAATATCAACTTCGAATTTAAAAAAAATCGAGTGACAAATTCTCGTTGTAATTGTGAGTAAACTATTCACGACATTCCCATAACGCTTTCTTCCCTATGACCCAAAAAAGCCATTACGTTGATTCAAGTTGACTTGAAATGTTCCGTCTTCAGTAGATAAGTACCAGTGATAAATATAAAAGTATAGATTAGAGTTGTGGCTGGTGGAACAAATTTCTGGGTTACTCTGTGGAATAGTTAAATTTAAATCCATTACATACATATTCATGTATTTTTAGCTTTGGGTACGAATAGATGAAATATGGTACTTGTCCATTGCTTACAAATATACACTAAAGGCTTCCTTTTAAAAATTTAAAACACTAAATATACCAACAAAGCCGATAAAAAATTCCCTAATACTCGATCTCGAAAATTCGACCCATTTAGAGGAGCTTACTAGGCCTTGAATATATGAAAATTACAAATTATTCAAAATAGTCAAATAAAGATCATCGAGCAGTACATCTCAAAAAAAAATTTTTTTTAATGGGCCAACGCGTTCCAAAATAACGGGGTGCTGCTATATTAAATAAGACACACTGTATCTATGTCATTATGATTCGGGAGATAGCGTCAAATTTAATCACATAATTTCAACAAAGCTCATTTTTTCAGTGCAGGTTGTGCAGGAAAAATTGGGTGCTATTTCAATCGCGGAGATTAAGGGCGTGGGAGGCTGTGCATCCGGTAAAATAATTTCGTTTTTCGCTTCAATCCAACAAGGCTACTAAACTACAAATAGTTTATTTATGTAATATAAATGAAAAAAAAATGTGTTAGCTGCATAGGGTAAGAAGCGAAGGTTGTCAGCTGTCCTAGTTAATATGTATGAAAAACACGTGAAAATTCGTTATTTCAACGAAGCTGAAATTCATTTATATGATAGTTTACGATATAAAAAAACAATTAAAAAGTGTCAGCTGACAATACCATGGGACTAAACCTGTCAGCTACGCCTTTTAAGTGTAACGCAGCATCCAGGCGCTCACCGCGCGCGATATCTTTAATGCCCCAGCTAACGTGTCATTTCATTTTTTTTTAACCACCTGATGATCAATTTTAAGTTTCTCTCAACACAAACTAATGAAATACTCTATTTCACACCTGCTGATATCGTTTTTCTCATATGAAATTTGAAAGAAAGTCATATTTGTATGAAATATTAGATAATCATATTACGCACAAATAGTAACAAAGTATTTTATAAGTAATACATTTATCGATGCTCAAATGTCGATATTCTGTATTTGAAACAACAGGAGGAATGTTTTTTAATACATAACATTTCTCAACACGCACCTAAAAACTTGGAAGAGAATTTTACTATTCTGAAGGAATTTGTTTGTCATATGTAGGGTACTAAAAGAATCAAGAATATTAATGTCGTACGCGTAGCTATTTTCATGAAGGCGTATAATGTCAATCAGAAAGAAGATATCTTGAAGATTGACCAGAATTTCGAAGGAGCTATGTTACCTCCATGTAAGACATAATTGAAACAGCATTTTTTGCGAATTTCTCACATTGCTCAATTGTAGAGTCATGCACATCTTCATATTTTCAAGTGGTCTCAAGGCGATCAATTACCGAAAATTGAAAATATCATAAATGGTATTTTATGCATATAATCTTTTACTTCTACATGAATTCTCTTTTATTCACTTCAATGATTTTCAATATTTTTCGGCAGATATTTGTGGAGACGAACATGAGAACGATGACGCTTGAGAATCTGAGGAAAATCTAGATTTGGAAGACCATACAGATAGCACTTCCGAAGAGGAAGATAATTTAGAATACAGCAGTGAGAGTGATTCAGATGAGAATTGATTTATTTTATTCGTATTGAATGTGCCAAAATAATAGAAATATTAAGATTTCTATATTGATTCTCATTATTTAATCCTCACTATTCTCAATCAATGATTGCAATCTCTAAGTATTCTTTAACATGTATGTCTAATATTTCATACAAATATGATTTTCTTTCAAGTCTCATTAAAGATACCGCAGATACCGCGCGAGATGAGCACCTGGACGCTTCGGTACACTTAAAAGGCCTAGCTGACAGGTTTTTTCCCATGGTAATATCAGCTGACACTTTTTAACTGTTTTTTTTTTATATCGCAAACTATCATATAAATGATTTCAGCTTTGTTGAGATAACGAATTTTTACGTATTGAGTAGGGCTGCTGACAACTTTCGCTCCCTACCCTATGCAGCTGACATTTTTTTTCTTATATATATAAATATATTACATAAATAAACTATTTATAGTTTTGTAGCAAAATTATTTTACCAAATGCGCAGTCTCCCACGGTCGCGTCAGCTTGTTTTTCGAAAGAATACTAACATTAAAAAACAAAGAAGTCGTATTGAAATGACGCATAAAATATTGACGCTACATCCCAGACTAGTACTTCTATTAGTTAGTTGTACCTAGTATATTTTTCCCAATTTGAATATTTTTTTGAAGATTCAATTCCTGTGTGAATTATTCAAGACTTTGTTTACCAAAATCAGTGTGATATCTTGGCTTCCTGAATACATCTGAACTAACAAAACTTATATTTACCAAAATATTACAGCATGGATGAAGTTGCTTTATTGGATCTCCCAGCCATCTTTAACACAATATTAGCGAACTCAGCACCAGACAGTAAAATAATTTTCATTGGACACTCTCTTGGAACTTCGGTGTCATTGATGTATGCTGCAGAGTATCCCAAAGAGGCAAGACGTATCTTAAAAATGCTTGTACTTTTATGTCCCGCCTACACACTGTCGAATATGATCTCTCCTTTTAAACTTGCTGCTCCTTATGGAAATTTTATTGTGGTAAGTGTAAAAATAAAAAAAGTGTTTCTTTAATTTTAGGAATATCTTCTGGAATTGTCAACACAAAAACATCATGAGATATACCACAAATAATTTACTGATCAAACAAAAATAAATTGTATGTAATATCACTAATTAGTGCTTAGAATTTTAGCTGTAGAATTGTATCGAGATCTTAGTTGTTTTACTGTTTACAACATAACACAAGATAAAATTCAAAAGCACGAGTGATACTTGTAGAGAATATTGCACGAATAAATTAAGTAAATATTTAAAACATATTCTTAATGTTTAAAACGTTTTTCTAATAGATAAAAATAACATTTGAAATAAATTTCAACGTACTTACGTGGAACTCACGATATTTTAAATGTGGTGTGACAACTAAGTAACAAAAGAGCATGCTAGAACTATAGATATTTATGAAGGCGTAAAAGGGCCATAACAAAAAAATGCGCCGGAATTTCGACTTTTATCTCAAAATTCGGATTCTATAAATCAGAATTCTTTTTATTTCAAAATTCTCACTTTTTATCTGAGTTCTGACTTATAATTCAGAATTATGATTTCTAAACACAGACTTATGTCGTTAATGGAGACACTTGATAATAGCACTGAAAAAAAATGGATTCTGGAGGGGCTGTAACCTTCAGTTCATCAACTACAACTTTTAGGCAACCCAAAGGATACAATTGTATTAAAGGATTGGATATGTTTCGATACCACAAAACTGTCGATACGAAAGAAACTTATTAATATCAGTAATGCCCAGTATAATATCGGAGGAAAGGTGTCGACGTAACCAAGCATTGATATTTTTAAGATAAACTAAAATCAATCGGAGGCAACAATTAAACTGATTACAGAAAAAAAATTGCAAAGGTATTTACACAAAACGCTGTACAGCAAAATGTTGTAGTGCTCTTTCTCTCTCTATGTCTTTACTCGTAACGTGATTTACTCGTAACTTAGCACAGAGTACCTGACAACTCTTTGCAGTGAAGACTTCTCAGTAGTTTTGGAGATTTTATTCCTGTGAGTCCATGCATTGAGTCCATGCATTATAATACCTTTGGTTTAACGTATTTTGTTTTTCTTGATTGCTATTGCATTTAAAATATGGCAAATTCCGTGGACTTATGTTCCTGCAGCTGCGTTTGCTAAATATTTATACCTATTTTGTTTCTTACCAGAAGAGGTCAGAAAGCTCTTAAAAATGACAAGAAAACGTCTGACGGCAAAACATACACAACATACAAAACATAATGATAAAGATATATGTTTTATGTACTTAATGAATTATTTATTCGTGAAATATTCTCCTCAAATGCCCCTATTGTTATTAGAAACGCGAGCAGATCCGAAGATCCGCAGTCTTCGGATCTGCGGTACTATTAGTCCATTGTACATTCGCAACATTTAGGATCCCCTAGAAAAGACAGTTCTCTCCACGAAAGAGAGCAGTCCTTTCCAAGGTAGAAACCGCACGTTAGATGTCGCAGTTCTCACTATCACTGGAACGCGGAAAAATATGAATTTTATATGCAATCGCGTTATTTGATTATCGTTACACGTGACTATTATTAAGAGTCTTTGTGATGAAAGATGATTTTATTGTTGGCAATGCTATTCATTATTTAAAATAATAAACACAAGCGTTTCTGTTTTTGCAATAATAACGACACCGCACAGGGCCACGTGCCCCCCCTGTCGTTTAGTTTGGTATTTATTTTTATTAAATAATAGTGATTTATGAAAAATAATATTAATTGTTATTGTATTATATATACAGGGTAGGGCAATGGTGCGTCGGACTTCGATATTTCGAGTTCTACGATAACTAGAAATTAAAAAAAAAATACAAGTAAACTAGATAAAAAAGTTTATAACCGGAAATTATTTTCGCATATACAAGGCGAGCCAAGACGAATGTAATGAATTTTTTTGTTGAAATAAGGCCATCTGCAGATACATATTGAAAAAATCACTAAAGTCACAATTACAGGTTTTAAGAAAAACTTATGTGAATGCTAGTTACGAGACATATCTTAGGAAAAATTTTTGAAAAAGTTCTTAAACAACAAATTAGCAAATTTTTTAAATGGACTTTTCCACAGCAGCCGATTTGTCTTTCGCAACCAACGGTCTACTACATTAGCCATAAACAACTTAACACAAATTGTATTAAATGACTTTGAGAATAGCAATTTTACAAACGGTACCTTCTACGATCTTACAAAAGCCTTCGACTATGTAAATCATAGTAATCTATTACAAAATCTCAGTTATTATAATTTTGATGATAGTATATAGCCCTAATGAAATCATACCTGTCCGACAGACATCAATATGTTTCGTATAGCATGAGAAATTCTAACAAATTGCTACTGAAATACGGAGTACCACAAGGTTCTGTCCTAGGTCCGATACTATTTTTGATATATATTAACGACATGACATTTTCTTTAAGAAACACTAATATGAATAATATCAATGAACCCAATCATGTTAAATTTCTAGGGGTGGGCTTGGACTCTGTACTGACCTGGGAAAATCACATACATAGCCTATCACAAAAACTAACTAAAAACATATTTTTTATTCGTACTCTGTCCAATTCAGTATCTGAAAAAACACTAATTATGGCCTACTATAGATTTTTTTCATGCCAATATGTCCTAAGCGATATTAAATTGGGGACATGCGCCTCGCAGTGCACAAATTTTCGGTCTCCAACGCAAATGCATCAGAGTCATTGCACAATTTAAATTTAGAGATGATTGCAAAAAACACTTTGTCGACCTCAAAATTCTTACGCTACCATGTGTTTACATTTACATGTCTAATTTATATTAAACGAAACATCAATATGTTTTCTACATACCCGCAGACTCATGAGTATCTCACTAAAAATAGAAACAATGTAAAACAATCCTTTCTCCGTCTAACAAGGTCTAGAGATAGCACGGGCTACTATGGTGTCAAATTTTTAAAATATACTACCTGACCAGGTGAAAGTCTTAAATTTGAATGCATTCAAAGTGCTAATATAAAAATACTTGAAAAGAAAGGCTTTCTATAATTTAAATGAATACCTCCAAAATGACTTCTCAGATATGCTATTATTGTAGTTTTAAAGTATTTTATTATTGTAACTGTTGTATTTTAATTGCATTTAACTTTTAATTGCTAATTTTAAACTTAGTCTATTTTTTTTTTCCTTAATGAAATGTTTTTAGTTACTACCTATGGTAGATATCTAATTTCTTTAGTATGCCCCTGTGTGACATGTGTAAACATTTATATGTATTAGCACCAATAAATCATTATTATTATTATTATTATTTTATAAAAGCCAGTCACCCTTTATACTCTGTGGCTCCGACACTCACAGAGGGGAGCTGGTAGTACCGGCAGCCACTCCCCACGTCCGTGGGGTGAGTGACTACTGGGTCCGAGAATCGTGTGCCCTGAGTAGACGTAATGAGCCGAGGATAATGGCCTTCTGCATCCTGCCGGCTAAGATCTCTGCCGAATTTCGGCATGCCGGTATGATCTTTAGTTCTGAAAGCAGTGTGTGTCTCGTTCCACCGAGGGCTCCTATGATCAGGACCACTAGCTTAACAGTATGGCCTGGGTAAAGCCTGCGGAGCTCGAAGAGCAAATCTCGATATTTCGTCCGTTTTTCCTCCTCCTTCAAGACAATGTTATTCTCCGCGGGAGCCGAGAACTCCACGACAAACATTGTCTTGAGTTGGTGGTCGAGGAGTACCATGTCAGGCTTATTAGCTTGTATTTGCCTGACGGTGGGAAACGAGTAGTTCCAATAAATTAGACACTTCTCATTTCCCACAACGGACTCATTATCCCCCGGAGCGTAAGGCAGCACTGGCGTCTCGTCTATCCCATACGAGTGCCTTAAGTGATAATAAAGCACTCGTAATGCTGCGTCGTGCCTCTGAATATAGGCCGAGACTGCATATACTGGACAAGCCGACAGCAAATGCATTAATGTCTCCGGCGCCCTGTGGCAGGTCCTGCAGCTGACATCAGGGACCTCTATACCCATGACACGACTTCGATAGACGAGTGTGTTGAATACACCATCCTGGCACGCCATTATGAATCCCTCGGTCTCAGACTTCAGCCCGGCTGACCTTAAGAAAGCAAAGGTCAGCCTTTCGGATAAGCCGCGGTCTTCTATATTTTTATAGAAGACGCCGTGCAATGGCTTATCCGAGTGTCGCTGCAGAAATAGATCAATTTCAGCAGCTTTGACTTGGGCTTTTTGCCGAGCAGGTTCCAACTCGGTGACAGAGTCTTGGTTAACCCGCTCAGCGTCGAAGACCAGACCGAGTTCATCGGCGGCTCTGCGTTATTATTATTATTATTATTATTATTATTATTATTATTATTATTATTTTTTGATGTTCACAGGTTTTTCCTGGTAGGTATTTCAGGTATAAACGGCCTTGCGGCAAGTTTAAGCTGAAGAATTACGTAGGGTAAGTATTACTATGTAGATGTTATTTTATTGTAATATATTTCTAACGATGTTGCATGTGGATAATAATGTTGCCTTTTGCATTTCCAGATAGATTTTCGGGGGAAGATTTAGTTCTTTGATAGAGTTATGAAGAGATTTTGGTATTTCGCCGGTTGCTCCAATGACTATAGGTATTATTTTGACGTCAGGTAAGTGCCACATATTTTTAATTTCAATTGCTAACTCATTGTACTTAGATAGTTTTGTGTTGTAGGTTCTCTCTATGTTGGATGCATGTGGAATGGCGACATCGATGAGAAAGGCTTTCTTCTTCACTTTGTCCACGTAGACAATGTCAGGTCTGTTGTGTTGTAGGTGATGATCGGTTATTATTGTGCGGTTCCAGTAAAGCTTTCCTTGTTCATTTTCAAGCGTTGGGTCAGGTTCATATACGTATTATTATTATTATTATTATTATTATTATTATTATTATTATTATTATTATTATTATTATTTTTTTTTTTTTTTTTGTAAAAGCCAGTCACCCTTTAAACTCTGTGGCTCCGACACTCACAGAAGGGGAGCTGGTAGTACCGGTAGCCACTCCCCACGCCCGTGGGGTGAGTGACTACTGGGTCCGCGAATCGTGTGCCCTGAGCAGACGTAATGAACCGAGGATGACGGCCTTCTGCATTCTGCCGGCTAAGACCTCTGCCAAATTTCGGCATGCCGGTATGATCTTAAGTTCTGAAAGCAGTGTGTGTCTCGTTCCACCGAGGGCTCCTATAATCAGTACCACTATCTTAACAGTATGGTCTGGATAGAGTCTGCGGAGTTCGAAGAGCAAATCTCGATATTTTGTCCGTTTTTCCTCCTCCTTCAAGACAATGTTATTCTCCGCGGGAGCCGAGAACTCCACGACAAACATTGTCTTGAGTTGGTGGTCGAGGAGGACTATGTCAGGCTTGTTGGCTTGTATTTGCCTGACTGTGGGAAAAGAGTAGTTCCAATAAATTAGACACTTCTCATTTCCCACAACGGACTCAATATCCCCCGGAGCATAAGGCAGCACTGGTGTCTCGTCTATCCCATACGAGTGCCTTAAGTGATAATAAAGCACTCGTAATGCTCCGTCGTGCCTCTGGATATAGGCCGAGACTGCATATGTCGGACAGGCCGACAACAAGTGCATTAGAGTCTCTGGCGCCCTGCGGCAGGCCCTGCAGCTGACATCAGGGACCTCTATACCCATGACACGACTTCGATAAACGAGAGTGTTAAATACACCATCCTGGCAAGCCATTATGAATCCCTCGGTCTCAGACTTCAGCCCGGCTGACCTTAAGAAGGCAAAGGTCAGCCTTTCGGATAAGCCAAGATCTTCTATATTTTTATAGAAGACTCCATGCATTGGCTTATCCGTATGAAGCTGCAGAAAGATGTTGTGTTCTGCAGCTTTAATTTGGGCTGTTCGCCGAGCAGGTTCCAACTCGGTGACAGAGTCGCGATTTACCCACTCGACGTCGAAGGAGAGACCAAGTTCATCGGCTGCTCTCTGTGCTGCCTTAAACAAAAACGCTCCTACCCCTGCATTTTCATGGTCTCGGACCATGCAGAGGGGGGATCCGAACTCCTGATAATCTTACAGGCTCCATCTAGGACCATCCTGTTATGGAGACTCTCCAAACTCAAGAGTCCACGGCCTCCCCGATGTCGTGGGAGGTATAACCGTGGAACGGACGATTTAGGATGCAAACTCCTATTGAGATGCATCTTCTTGCGGGTTCCTACGTCGAGTTGACGCAACTCCTCTCGGTTCCATTTCACCACTCCAAAGGAGTGGAGAAGGATCGGAACGGCAAGCATGTTGGTAGCAGACACCTTGTTCTTCCCCGACAGTTCTGAAGACCAAATCTGTCGGAGTCGGTGCTGATACTTGCCGCGGAGAGCGTTTTTCACTACACTCACTTCTTGGGTGGAGCGTTGCTCGACACCCAAGTAAGTGTACGACTCTCCGGCATCTAGATGATGTAAGATGCTTCCGTCTACGAGCTGCGCGTCCTCTCCGTAGTCCCCGCATCGTCCTCTCTTGAGATGGACCAGTGCACATTTGTCCAACCCGAACTCCATACCGACAGCCTGCGTGTACTCCTGTACCACCCTAAGGGACTGGTGTAGGTCCCTTTCTCCGGAGGCATAAAGTTTAAGGTCATCCATATAAAACAAATGGGTGACCTTATGCCTCCTATCGCCGGGGGTACCGCAGTTGTATCCACGGGTTTTCCGGAGCGAAACGGATAATGGCAGTAGTGAGATGCAAAACAGAAGGGGGCTGAGGGAGTCTCCCTGAAATACTCCCCTTCTGAATGATACCGGCTCCGTCTGGACTCTATCGTTACCGGATGTTATAGTAAAGCGAGTCCTCCAGAGCGGCATCAGTTCTTCAATACATCTCACTACGGCACCGGGTACCGCAAGACATTGGAGCAAGTGTAAAATAAGCTCATGAGATGTCATGTCAAATGCCTTGCGGTAGTCGATCCAGGCCATGGAGAGGTTCCGCTTATACTGCACGGAGTCCTGCGTGACACATCTGTCAATCAGCAGGTTCTCCTTGCAGCCAGCGACACCTCTCTTCGACCCTCGTTGCTCATGTATCCGTTCGTAAACCGGTTCAACTGCGTGGAGCACCCGCATGTACAAAATGCGTGTAAACACTTTGTAACATGCGTTTAAACAGGTTATCGGGCGGTAGTTCTTTGAGTTAGACAAATCTCCGTTCTTGGGGATCAGCACTGTCCGCCCCTCAACAACCCAAGAAGGAATTTGCTGCTCCCCATTTAGCCAGGCATTAAAAATTCTGGCCAAATGGTGGTGGGTACTCGATAACTTTTTCCACCAAAAGTTATTTATCCCGTCGGGACCTGGAGCAGCAAAGTTCTTAGAGCCCTCAAGAGCTCTTCGAACCTCTTCTGGGGTTATTGGTTGGCACACCTCGTGTGGTTGGCGAAACCTTTGGCTAAAGGTTTCAAAGTGTGCCAGGGCTGGAGAGTCTCTGTTGAGTGGAAGCTTCTGTTCGTACAACGTTTTCCAGAAGTTTTCCACCTGATCTGCAGTCGGCGGATTTTCAGCAACACGCTGAGGCGGTTCGAAAAGGCGCGAGGGCTTTTTGCGGAAAAGTTGATTTTCCGCTAGCCCCCTCGCCCGCCTCACTAGTGACTTCTTACAAGACACTAGCATCCGTATCCTGTCGAGGCAGTGCTGTTTGGTGGTTTGCAGCACTGCCCCATTAAGTGTGTGATGGACGCGTCTTAAGTTGGCAGCTACTCGCCGCACTTTAGGCGTGAAAGGCCTATTGGCTGCCATATAGTCCATCACACATTGGATACGGGATGCGTGTTGCCTCGCCGACCGGATCTTGGCTTCCATCTTCTGTATGCGCCGTCCCGCTCTTTCTTGTGGAGAGGTAGTATTTCGCCTCTCCACTTGAGACAAGCGTTGAGCGGCAGCATACACGGCACAATTTATGTGCCAGATGTCAGCCTCTTCTGGTAGCGCTGCACGAAGTTCTGCATCCACTCTGGCCAGATCTTGTGGCCCGGGGGGTTTTATGTTGTGCAACCCCCGTCTGGTACTGAGACCCTCTGGTGTTGGTGGAACGATAGAAACCGCTTCCTCAACCGGTTCGTTCGGTGGCTGTTCGGCCACCTCATTCACTGGCTGAGGAGCGGCTCTGACATAGCCTCTAGCACGAAGGTGGGATACATAATCACGTAGGTTCTGAGGTGTGAAGGCGTCATGTTCTGGGTGGTTTTCACACCACAGAGCATGCATTCGCGCCATGTACCCCCTTCGGCCGGGTTCACTGCTTTCATAACAGTGCATCAGGTCGTCTCTCAGTTCATCTGTCCACTCAAAGCGTCCTTGGTTATAGCGGTCGTCATCAATGGGCATCCTTCCCTGTTGGGCCCCACCACCTTGCCCTTGACCCCTATCCGCACGGGGTCGATCGTGGGGGCCCTGTCTTTGGTCCAACTGGAACCGGAGGATCGGGCTTGTGGGTGGTTAGCCCAACAAGCCCACGACCGACACCAGAGGGGAAAGCGCTTTCCCCTCCCGGGTGCGCTAGGGCTGCCGGTTCGGTTTTGCACCCCCAGCTGGAGTAAGTGGTGGCGCTACTCACCAAAGGCTAGATGGATGACGGTTAGCCCCTCCTGCTTTTTTTTTTTTTTTTTTTTTTTTTTTTTTTTTTCGCGCACGCGATTCTGGACAGTTCTCCCGTGTCTCCGACATTCTCACGAGAGAAGCGCCAGCGAATTATTCACAGCCACTCCCCGCATCCCGCAGGGTCAGTGACTGTAAATTCCAGACTCATGTGCCCTAAGCAAACGGAGGGACCCCAGGATAACTGCCTTCTGCATTTGGCCTGCCAACCATTCGGCTGACTTTTGGCAGGCTGGTATGGCCTTTAATTCCGAGAGCAGCGTAGGTCTTATTCCACCGAGTACACCGATTATCATGACGACCATCTTGACCGAGTAGTCTGGGTATAGCGCTCGGAGCTCATACCGGAGATCTCGGTATTTAGCCCGTTTTTCCCCCTCCTTCAAGATGATGTTTGTTTCGGCAGGTGCCGAGAATTCCATGACATACATCACCTTGGTTTGATGGTCGAGGAGGACTATGTCAGGCTTGTTTGCTTGTATCTGCCTGACCGTCGGAAACGAGTAGTTCCAATATATTCGGCACTTCTCGTTCT
Source organism: Rutpela maculata (assembly GCA_936432065.2). Lineage (NCBI taxonomy): Eukaryota > Metazoa > Arthropoda > Insecta > Coleoptera > Cerambycidae > Rutpela > Rutpela maculata. The sequence goes on along the minus strand of OW386288.2, from coordinate 36,671,608 downwards.
CGACAACGGACTCGATCTCTCCGGGGACGTAAGGCAGCACTGGTGTTTGATCTACTTCATACGAGTGCCGAAGATGGTAGTACAGCACTCGTAGCCCTCCTGCTTATTATTATTATTATTATTATTATTATTATTATTATTATTATTATTATTATTATTATTATTATTATTATTATTATTATTATTATTATTATTATTATTATTATTATTATTATTATTATTATTATTAATGTTTTTGAATCATATTTACTTCCTAAAAATGTATAGGGTGGCTAAAAATTACTCTTCAATTAAGAACTTTTTAAATTGAATGTTCTCAATTTTTCGACGACTTGATGTAGAAATAAAAAACGAACATTTTTTATAAGTACTTCCCTATGGCTAATTGCAACCATTTTCGTTTTATTGAGCAATAAGTACAAAATTCAAGAATAAACTTAAAAAATAGAGGTTTCTGCAAATATTTCATTTGAAAAAATTATAACAAATAGTCTACATGACACACACCTCTGTGTGCTTTTGAAATGAGGTTTATATTGTTCCTAAAATTGCCGGTGTGATAGATCTAAAAGCAGTCATTATCCTTTCTTTCATAATTTGTACTATTGTTGGTGTGTCTTTATAAAAAAATTCCTTCGCGTATCCCCATAAAAATAAATCAATTTTTGTAAGATCTAGCAGGCCATTTAGTGGGTCCATTTCTTCCAATCCATTGAAGTAGGTAGGTATTATTTAAGTGGTCTCTAACTGCATTTAAATAATGTGGTGGAGCACCATCTTGCTGAAACCACATCCTATTTCAAACCCTATCAGAAAGATTTACTAATAATTGTGGCAGATAGTTTTTCAGAAAATGAAGATAAATAGCTCCAGTCAATGTACCATCAAAGAAATGTGGCCCTATTACTTGCTCTGGCCTCATTTCAAAATTGCATAAAGACGTGTGTCAATCAAAATGGGCAACATGTGGAGCACTTATTATAATTTTTTCTAATTAATTATTTGAAGAAGTTAGTTTATTCTTGAATTTTGTGTTTATTGTTCGATAAAACGACAAAAAATGTTCATTATTCATATGCATATACAACATATTGTTGAAGAATATACAGGGTGTTTCATTTGAAAAAAAAATTGAGAAAATTCAATTTAAAAAGTTCTCAATTGAAAAATAATTTTTGGCCACCCTGTACATTTTTAGGAAGTGAAAATGATTCAAAAACATTAAATAGATGTCTCGTAACTAGTAGTCAGATAAGTTTTTCTTAAAACCCATCATTGTGACATTGGTGATTTTTTCAATATGCATCTGCAGATGCATTATTTCAACAAAAAAATTCCAAAAAAATTCCAAGTGGTTGGAAGATAGTCAATAAATACAGAAATGAATAGAGTATAGAAAGGGACTTCAAAAAATGTACTGATATACATACATGGCATTGGATTTAAAAAAAAGACACTTGATCCTGTAATTTTTTTTTGGCTCGCCCTGTATATTCGAAAATAATTTCCGATTACAGACTTTTTACTCAGTTTACTCGTGTTTTTTTTTTTAATTTCTAGCTATTGTAGAACTCGAGATATCGAAGTCCGACGCACTATTCCCCCACCCTGTATATGTGGTGATCATAAAAGTCAACTTTTTTTCCTTTTGGGCAGAGTATGCAAAAGGTGTCTTTTTGGTTTAATAATAATACCCCAAAATATTTAAATAGAAAAAATATATCTAGTGCCCTCAGGAACGTATCAAAATGTTTTAATTTTTTTTACTACGCTTTTCGCGTTCTTGCGAGAATCCAATCGGTTTCGAATAAATCCATTGCGTCTAAATTCCCTACACACGGTTTTAGCCGCTTCCGTCACTACTTTAACCGTTCTTTCCACACCTTGAGGGTTGTTTGGAAACTTCGGAAACTCAGTGTTACCAATTTCTCCGGTAGTAACCATGTTGTTAAGTTCTTCATCGAAAATTGAATGAGTAATAGGTGGTTGTCACATTCAAGTCCTGCCAAAAAATCATGTCACAATATCTCTTGGGATCTAATTCAATTTGTGGAACTTCAAATTTTCTTATAACAGATTTATTTGCCCCTTTTCTTGCCTTTATTATTTTCCGAAAGCCTAATTCTCGAAAAATTTTGAACTCATCTGCCAGAAGAGATAATATTACATTCTCTGGGTGCGCGAAAAACGCGTTGCGTCTTATAACCGGATCAACTACGTCTTTTAGATTTTCTGGTAGATAGCGGGATAACGACATTAGTTTGTAAAAATGGAGACTTCCATATTTACATATGGTTGTGTTTTAATCGCAAACCATACTGGAGTATAAACTTTCGTCACATAAGTTGCTAGTATAATTAAAGAATCGTCAGGTGATGTAGTTGAAACATAGGGTCGTAAAATTCTGCTGGCCAATGTTAACCACCTGGCATGAGATAACTTTCCTGGGCTACGTAAAGCAAGTCCTTTTAACGGTTCGACCGTTTCCTTGTATTTCGTTTTTATTATGTTCCTTAAACTTTCACGTTGACGTTTTATTTTAATTCGATCCACAACATGAGAATGGTCGTCACTTCTGATTAACCCAACAGCCCGCAAAGCTGCACTTGCAATTATAGCAGCCGCTACACTAGATAATCTAGTTCGTTCGGCTGCGATTGCAACTGATGGCAATTTAAAACTTCTCATTCGTTTTGAATTCTACATGGGTGTTCCTTTTATATCAAAATTTCCAAGGAGTGCTGAGGGCAGTATACAATTTTTGATTTTTTTTTCTACTTCAGGATTCTGTTCATGGTATCAAAAGGCACCTTTTGAGCAATCTGCCCAAATAAAATTTTTTTTTTCGAAAATTGACTTTTATGATCACCCCTGCCCTCCCTGCCGTATATTTTGGCAAAAAGGCCGAGCATAAAAAATTTGTTGATTTTTGATTTGTGAGCGGAAAAGTTTTGATGACTTCCTTCCACTCGCTCATTACATTAATTTTCATTGTTGAGTGGAAAATTTTGTGATTCCCCCCCGCTCATCAATTTTCATTGCTGAGTAAAAAAAAATTGTGATATTCTCCCCACTCATGCTCATCAACTTTTTTATTTCCGAATGAAAGAAAATATTTGTTTGTTTGGTGCGGCGGCGCATTTTTATTGGTTGTTCCCCCTCCCTGTTAATTTGTTCTGGATCCGCCACTGACCTTGAGTCTTCACATTTTTCGGATCGGGTTTCATCGGGATACCCATAAACGTCCGTAATCCTGGTCTTTAGTATTCATGGTTTCATCCTCTACTACACATATCCGACAAGTAGGATCATCTTTTAACCGCATTGTAGCAGCCACTTTACGGTAGAGTCAGTCGAAGTGCCTTTTATATCGAGCGTCGACTGCCCCACTACGGGGTCCTGACTCAATAGTTGTTAAACTGTGCCATAGCCCATTCTTGCAGCTCTGATTGAATCAATTCTTGGTAGACCGAAGGCTGGCTCAGGACCAGAGAAAGAAGTTTTGCTCCTTTACCCGCCAAACGGTTTGCTTCTTCATTGCCCTCCAAGCCACTATGTTGGGCACCCATCGCATCCTCGTGCTTTTAAATTTTATCCATAAATTCTTTATCGAGCTAAGTTGTCAAAATTTAATACAATTCTTGTAATAAATAATTAAGCCCCTCGCGCTAAAGCGCTTGGGATTTAATTAGATAATAAAATCAAAATTTACACTCTTTATATTACCGGACAATAGCGCTTTAAAAAAAAAAAAAAATTGCCGATAAAATTCTAAGCACTAGTGATAATACATGCGATAAAACTGCATGCTGCTGCTGCCAAAAGTCGATTTAGGAGTTCTATTACTTATAATGACATTTAATTGGTGCAGTGATCTCAAAAAATGATAGAGTAGTATTACTATGAGAAGATGACAGGGGCGGAGCCAACGTGCAATATTTTTGTCAGTGGCATAGCGTCATCTGGGGTATAGAGATGTGTAATCGCAATAAAAGTTTCGCGGTCAAGGAGCTGTGTAATGGAGTAGATTAAAACTTGCCCAACTATTACGAGTAATCTTCGTTCAGGGGAAGTGTAAGAATGGTAATTTGTACTAAACTTTGTCTAATAAAGTTGTTTTATTATTGTTATTATTACAGTCGCCGCGCCGCCGCGCTACTGCAGACCACCGCCGTCCCTGGTGTCGACATTGAATGTTACGTAATTCATTTTCATTGGCATAGGATGATGGAGTGCACAAACTCGTTTCTGCGCATATTTTTTGATGTCATCTTCTCATAGTAATACTACTATATTTCATTGGTTACCATGACAATGAGTGAAATAATCGTATGTAATATCACTAGTGCTTAAAATTTTATTGAAAATTTTTTCGAAAGCGTGTTGCCTGGTAATATAAAGAGTGCAAATTGGCAGTTTATTATCTGATTAAATCCCGACCGCTTTAGCGGGAGGGATTTAATCTTTGATAATAAACTGCCAATTTGCACGAGTTATATTAACTAGGGGCAACTTAGCTTGAGAAAAAATTTTTAGATAAAATTTAAAGCACGAATGGTATTTGTGTTGAATATTTCACGAATAAATAATTCATTAAGTATATCTTCAATATTATGTTCAGTAATTAATTGCCTTCAGACGTTTCCTTGTTGCTTTTTAGAGATTACTCACCTTTATCTTCAATTTCATCATTTACGTCACATGAAAATGCATTTCCAAAGCGACTCATCTAATAAAAAACAAAGTAGGTTTAAATTATGACAATCAAGAAAAACAAGATACGTTAAACCATATGTACTGCAACTTATAAGACTAGCCATCACAACAAAGCACGCTTCGACCAATCACATTAGCGGTGAAATCACACAAATTGCATATTACCAATCTATCCCTTTTACGTTCTAAGGCTGCCGGCTCAGATGATATGGTACCGCCATCTAGTAACGCTAGCTTAACTTAGTTACTAGCCTAAACAGTGAATTGAATTATTATATTAAAGTGTTTATTAATATATATTTATGTATTTATTCCTTGTTTCTAATTTGAGAAGTTTGATAGTTAAGTTAAGGTTTACTTGTTTAAGTAGAGAGACTTTAAGTACAACGAATTATAATGTATATAGTGATACTGCACAGTTTTGATTTTCCAAATAAGTGTTAGCTGTTTTGTAATTATTGATGAATTACTATACGTAAGTACCTACATCTGTGTATTTATCATGAAATAACTGATTTGTTTGCTTCGTAGATATTCATATTTAATTTTAGTTGTGAAAATTATTTTGTAATTATGTTAGGTATTAAGCCATTGAAAGCTGTGTACCTATAACTTGTCCCGAACCTATATAAGTTCCACACAGCATTGGCTTTTTAGGTTATTAATACAATACTACAATTTACAATTTACGTTAACAATTAGTAATAAGCTAGAGAAGATATTTATAGATAACATTTAAAAGCACGATTTGTCCTATTTGCCGAAAACATGTCACGACACAAAACGTCAAAAAATTTTCGCAATATTTGCCGCTGCAGCGACCTAAAAAATTAGAGCGATAAATTTTGCATGTTGGTCCTGTCAAAAGCAGATCTAGCTTGAATTACCACTAATAATGACGTTTGATTGGTGCAATGTTGTGAAAAAACGGGCTCTCATTGGCTATAGCGTTAATGAGTGAAATAATCGATTTTAATTATTTGTGTGAGATTCGACAGATAAATTTTAAATCTGTTCATTAATTGATAAATGATTTTTAGTGGTCTAAGTTTCCTAAAAGCAAATTTTCATTCATTACATCGTCAGATATCTTCATTAGCTATGTACTAGTAGTTACTACGTTGCTTTATTAAACTTGGATAGATAGATGTATTATAATTAACTTATACTGACACCGTATTTCAGGCAAGTTCATTGTTAATAACAGCCATTAAAATGTTCAAACTTTCAGAAAACATGGCAATTTTGTAAGTTATGGTCTCCATTCTATTTTCCAATCTAATATCAAGTGAATGTTTAGTTATGAGGGTAACCTTACGGAACAATAAAAGTCTTGATGCATTGAGATAAGTTACATGCATAACGTTCATTATGAGTACTTGAAATATTACACTCTAATATTTACATAACGTATACTGTAATTTATTAATTATGTTAATTAGTACGTTGTAATAAAGCAAACAATTATAAATATAAAATAAATATGTCTAATATATTATGTAGTCCAGGTGATAGCTTAATAATAAGACGAAAATAATTGAAACAATTTTATTTAAATTTAAGATACTTTACAGATACAGATACTTTCATAATTTTACCACATTCTATATCAGTTCTAACCTCATTAAAAAACATTATATACCTCAACATCGAAATTACCAGTAATATTCTAAAAATAAATGTTTTATAACATCTCATAGTTTAGCAAATTTAAGCAGTGAAGTTCGGATTAATATTAGTCAATATTAATCCGAACTTCACCCAAGCATAATCCACAGAAACCAAACAAATATTTCTATTAAATGGAAGAAAAATAAAAATAATAATAAGAATTGTAAAAGGAAACAATAACATTTAAATAATTAGCTCATATTGGATTCAACCCCATTTTTTTTATAAAAAATAATTGTAACTACCAGAGATGACGCAATTAGTCAGGAAGCCTAGCTGTACGTGCCCCACCGATCCTTGGGGACAATGTTTTTCATATAGATTAAAGCCCAAGGAACAATTTTAGACGTGTCCCCCAAACTAAAACTGGCTGTACTTTCAAAATGGCGGCCATATGTTAAAAAAACTGTTGCCAATGATGTTTTTGTCATTTAACACAAAAACTAAAAAAGATGGATAAAAACTTTTTTCGCGAAAAACAACGTGCATAAAATTTTCTACAATTTTGTTTCTATACAATATTTTGATAGGAGTTACCATTTTTCAGATAAATGAGTCCAAAACTAAGAAAACATAGAAATTCATATATCGGTAAATCATTTAGAGGAAATAACTTTGACAATTATTTTAAGGCGCATAATATAACTTTATATTATTAACATAACAAAAAATAAAATAAACTGAAAAAAATTAATAATAATAATAATAATGTTATAATTTGCAGACATTTATCTCGAAAACGGTAACAATGGGTTATGAACATAAAATGTTGATAGTGACATATTTTGGATTCTGCTGGTTCAATCCAATAAAATTAAATGTAAACTACTCTTTGATACCGGATTTGGCAATAAAAGAAGGCTTATTAACATCCGCATTAGCAGAAGAGTACGGACCTCAAAAATGTTCGGTATTACTGGGCCTTCATTCATTTGCTGGATGCGACTCAGTCAGCGCCTTTAAGGGAAAAGAAAAGATAAAACCCCTAAATATGTTACTTTCTTCCAGATATACCAAATATATACGAACATTTCAAGATTTGGGGAGCAGTTGGAATATTGATGATAAATTATGGATATATGGATCAAAGAAATGCTCTAGCGTGGATGAGCTTCGCCTAATTGCCATTAGACAGAAATATGGTAACAAATATTTGTCTTGTCAATTGACACTAAAGTTAATTTTTCTTCCTTATCGAGCATATTAATATATAGAAAGAGTGGTTGTTTTATTCATTTATTCATGCTTTTCATGCTGAATCTTAGATATGGTAGGTGTATGAAAGAAATCGACAAGTCACCGTAGGAGGAGTCTTGTTGATCTTCCTTTTTGGTCAGACTTGCACCAATGGTATATGAAAGAAACGAATGTTTTCTTTGAAAGTTATCTGCTGAATACCCAAAATAATATTTTTTAACATTAAAAAGAGAGTTTACCAAACGCGTATTTGGCAATTAGCCTACGAATATTTCAAAACCTTGGAATGGCAGATGATTCCAAATCAAATCAGAATACTCATCATGTTTACTCCAAATCATAATAGGCGAAAGTGTGGATGACAATGATAACATAGATGAATCAATAGGGGAAAAAGACTTGGAAGAAATATTCCATGTATTTTAAGAGTTGAATCATTTATCTAGAAAATGGTTACTCCTATCCAAATATTGTATAGAAACAGAATTGTAGAAAATTTTATGAGCTTTGTTTTTTGCGCAGAAAGTTTTTCTCTATTTTTTTTAGTTTTTGTGTTAAATGACAAAAACATTATTTGCAAAATTGTTTTTATAAACTGACGCCATTTTGAAAGTAAAGCCAGTTTTTTTTGGGAGACATGTCTAAAATTGTTCCTTAGGCTTTAATATTTATGAAAAACGTTATCCCCAAGGAATGAGGAATGCACGTACAGTTAATAAATCTAAAAATGAAAATACCACCTACAGCTTAAATCATGTACCTAATCATATCCTTATTTCTATTTTCTCGTTTGCTATTGGTTTCGTTAACTGAATATTACTTTTGCATCTCCCTTTTTCACATTTCTTACTACTTACAGTCTATTTCAATATTCTTCCTCTTCTTTTTCTTGGGGCTCAAGGCTATTAGGTTCTATTAGTTTATTTATTTCTTTTGGATATTTACTACCTACTGTTTTGAGACCCGCATTTTTTTTGTAGTTTCCATTTCATAAGCTTTTTAAACCACTTCCTCCTTTTTTAATGATTGTGAAGTAGAAGATGTTTACTCTAGAACACTAATAATGGTCCGGTTATTAGTAAACTTCCTCTATTTTCTACTTTTCCTTTGGGTGCTATTCAACAAATTATTAATATTTTTATAAAATTTTCGCTGCTAAAAATAGCACACTGAAATATTGGATTCATTGTCGTGTTACCTATCATAAAATATTTGACTCCTAAAACATTAAATAAAATAATTTAGACTAATAATAAAGTTGACATTTTGGAAAATTTTTATTTCCCTTACCCAAAATTTTTCTACAATATTGATCGTTCATTTTCACTATTATAATGTAATTTGTAATTTTACAGGATTCTGTGCGAAGACTAAAGCTAGGACGAATCGTCTCTCAAGCTGAGGAACTCAGAAGATTAGTCGTACCAGTCTGCACCGAATCTCCTCCGCTTATGCAATTTTGCATGCAAATGTATAACATGTTTTATGGCTCACAAACAGATCTAGGACCGGTAGGTAGTCTTTTTAATATTGTGAAAATAATTGCAGTTCAAAGTAACATATCTGTACTAAACATACTAAAACAAAAGCCCCAAAATAAAATTAAAAGGTTTAGTTTTTGAGAGATTTTATGAAACTTAAGTTTCATTTTGAAAAAAACTGCTCTTCCAAAAAACCGACGTTTCCGTACAATTGAACTTTTCGTACTAAAAGTATATTTCATAAATTATATTCAGCTTAATCATAGATAAATTGAATTTGATGAAAATCAAAATGTATCACAAATTGTGGATAAAACAATTATGACTTGTGCTTGGTGAAGTAGTCGAAACGTCGATCTCTTATATTAAAATAAGACTTAAATCCCACAGAAACTGTGAAGAACTATATATATACAGGTCGTCAATAAATTCACTAAAATATTTAAATGCTTTATACACTCACCGGCAAAAAAAACAGCCACCTGAATAGTGCGAAACATTTGTTTCGCACTTTCTATTTTGAAAAAATAATTTTAGGTTTTGGTGATCTAATTTCTAAACACCCTGTGGAGTAATTAGGAAACTTGGTCAGGTTCTCTTGTGCCCTGTTCCAAATCCCAATTCATTCTCAAATATTTATTTTTTGATTAATCCCAATAGCTGAGTTTTTGTAGAAAATACACAGTTTCAAGTAAAATTTTGCCATTTATATGAAATAATAAAATGATGAGTAGAAAATTAAATTTTAATAAATGATATTAACAATGAATATTAATTTGAACAATAGTGCACACACACTAATCTTAATAAATCATTAATTTAGAAACGTGTATGTCCCCTTCTTGCTGAAATAACATCACGCAGTCTACCTGGCGTCGAATGGACAAGTTTCAACATTCAATATTGAGTAATTAGGAAGTTTCCATTTTTATCATTTTCTCGTAATAAATAGCCGTAAAAATCTAAAAAATATCTGTAATTTTTTTTTTAAATTATCTCTATAAATAAAAAAGTTATGGTCCTTCCAAGTTTAAAATGCCGCGGTCATCTGGGCTAAGCTCGATTATGTGAAACTTCTGAAGAAATTGTTGATATATTTAGTAAATTCTTCAGCTCAGTATTCTCAAAGCCACATGACAATATCAATATTAACAACACTGGAAAGAAGAACCTCTTTGAGAACATTAATATCACACATATATCATTAACAGAAATTGAAGAGGCTATAAAGAAATTAAAGAACAAAATGACATCCGGTCCGGACCTAATACCCTCCTTTTTGGTCAAAGATTGTGCTTATGTGCTATCAATTCCATTGTACATAATATTTAATCTGTCGTTAAGAACATCAACATTTCCGAATGATTGGAAAATAGCAAAGGCTTGTCCAATTTTTAAAGCGGGAGATCCAGCTAATGTAAACAATTACAGACAAATTTCTATTCTGAATAACTTCGCGAAGGTTTTCGAGATGATTTTGTATAACCATATCTACTCGTCTACCAAAACAATTATATCACCATATCAACATGGTTTTATGACTAACAGATCAACCGTAACAAATTTTAGTAGTTTTCACTCAATATGTGTCAAATTCCTTAGATGCGCAAGGACAAGTGGATGTGTTGTATACAGATTTTTCTAAGGTTTTCGATAGAATTGACCATAAAACATTACTAAACAAATTGGAGAATTTTGGTTTTAATACCCAACTGTTATTGTTCTTTGGATCATATCTAGAAAATAGATATCAGTTTGTATTCTATAACGGTTCTAAATCATCTATATATGCATCTACATCTGGAGTGCCGCAGGGTAGTAATCTTGGACCCTTGCTGTTTCTATTATTTATTAACGATCTATGCGAAACTTTAGAATGTGACAAACTAATATATGCAGATGATTTTAAACTTTTTAAAAGAATAAAATCTGAAGATGACTGCAGAGTACTTCAAAAGGAACTTGACAAAGTCAGTCAGTGGTGTCCTCTTAATAAACTAGATCTGAATGTCGGAAAATGTAAAGTTATATCATATACGAAAAAGAAAAACTGGTTTAATTACAATTATTCTATAGATGAAACGATACTAGAGCGTGATACATTGATTAAAGATTTGGGTATTTACTTCGACACGGAACTGAGTTTTGGAGAACATACTAGAATCAAATGTAATGAAGCAATTAGAATGCTTGGTTTCATTTTGAGAAATTGCAAATCATTTACCAATCTGGAGGCATTAAAATTATTGTACTACTCATATGTAAGATCAAAACTTGAATATGGAGCAATAATTTGGAATCCACATTATCAAACTCACAAAAACAGTTTAGAGCAAATTCAGAGAAAGTTCTTAAAATTTATTACATTCAAATCAACAGGACAGTATCCGGAAAGAGGTGTGAACAACAATTATTTATTAAGCACATTTAATTTTGAGAGCCTCGAATTTAGAAGAATTTGTTATTTTTTGGTATTCTTATATAAAACCATTCGTAATAAAATTGACTGTCCAGAAATTCTTTTTCAGTTAAATATTTACGTTCCAAGGTTGCATTCTCGTCGAAATATAATGTTTTATTGTGAAAGTGTTAATACAAATGTGATGTTAAAATCACCTGTACACTGTATGTGTAATTACTATAATAAAATAAGTGAATTTTGAGATATAAACACGTGTTCTCAAAATGAAGTGATAAATTGTGCAAGACAGATTTTTAGTATATAAGTTTTTTTTTTCCACTAAGAAATTATAAGTATATGTGTGTTTAAGTATACAATTAATGTGTAGATATAGATATGTTTTTCTACAATTAGCTTTTATTTTTAAGTTTCATTTTGTTCTACTTTCCTCTCAAAAAAAAAGTCATACAAATCTTTAACTTAAATTAATTGGTAATTTTTGTTGATTAAACTTTGAATATAACTTTTGCCCTGTAATTGGGTTGTACCTGTTGGGCAAATAAAGTGTTTATTTATTTATTTATTTATTTATTTATTTACGTCACAATACATGATTCCGCCAACAGCGAACGGGCGCGGGCACCTTTATACTCGCTGGCAGGCACCGGCAGTTTATAGCCAGCTTGCATTTGAGAGCCGAAAAAATTGCTAAAACATGCAATTTTGGCACGTTCATATTTTTCGAAAAACACCATTGGGACGGCCGTATGATGTCGCGACGTAAAGTCTTCCAGATAAACCTGATCGTAAATTGCATGGCGAAATTCGAAAATTCGGCTCGGCACGAACGAATCAAAAGTGACATTTTGTGACATTTCAGAAAATCGAGCACATACACTAAATAAAGGGAACATACTGCGGGCCGCCGGCATGGCAAGTCTGCGCGTTATGTATTGTGACGTCACGGTGGACTTGAGCCGAGGCGAAGTATTCAAATAAGAAATTGAATAAGTTCGTGAGTTTTTCAGATATCGAGATAATTTTTTTTTTGTTTAACTAGTTATCTGAAAGACTACTAAATGAGGTTGAATGTACATGATATTTCTAAAATAGGAAACTTCCTAATTGCGGTATATTCATCCTGCAAAGCAAAACGCAGCTCTGCCAGTGTTTCCGGTAATACTGGACGGCGACGAATAAATCCTTTAAGTTCATCCCAAAAATGTTCGATGGGGTTGAGGTCAGAGCTACATGCAGGCCATTTTAATCGTTGGATACCAACATCGTTCAAATACTGGTTCACAAGGTTTGCAGCATGCGGCCTTGCACCGTCGTGCATTAAAATGAATTCATCTCCAATAAAAGGAGCATATGGAATTACACCTTCTTGAAGGATATCTTGCACTTAACGGTGAACGTTTAGAGCTCCGTTTTCTACAAATAAGAATTCAGTACGTGCTTCAGTTGAAATACTGGCCCACACCATAACAGAACCTCCTTGATATGAGACTCGCTCAGAAATAGCGCATTCGGCAAACCTTTCATTTCGTCGTCTGTACACTCTTTCACGACCATCAGGTGACCGCAGGCAAACTCTTGACTCATCAGTGAATAGAACTTGGGTGAGTGCCCACAATGGGAGTGGTACCCTAAGGTACTGGTAACCGTGGTAAGCATTTCCACAGCAACTGCTTCTTTGTAGATCATTTCCACTATTCTGGACTACCTAACTTCACAACTAAGCGAATGTCCACCATGGGAGTAGTACCATTGGGTAGTGGTAACTATGACGACCGTTACCATGGAAACCATTTTGACATACCGCATTTCCAGTAAGTCAAACTTCAGCCTAGAACTTTACCCCACTGTTGCAGATATCAGTTCACATGTTCTCGTACAAATCTAAGCCGGTCTTGTCGATGTCGTGGCAGTAGCTGCGGTTTTGTCGCCGGCCTACGTGAATAAATTCCAAATTCCGCAAGCTTTCTTCTGACATTTCTTTCGCTTTTAATAACTCTACCACCATTTCTAAGCGATGTTGAAGATAAGGAGCAGCAGATCTTCGATTTCTTAACATATTAAGGCGAATAAAACGGTCATCAATTGCTGTTGTTGATCTCCTTCTACCCGATCCTGGTCGCCTGGTACAATTGCCTGTTTCAACATAACGATTCCAAGCATCTTGGATGGTTGTTCGAGGTATTCCCAACAAATTAGACACGTAACGCTGATTTCAACCTTCCTCGATTAAGGTGACAACTTTACACACGTCCTCAGTTCTAAGTACCATGTTGACAGATTGAAAATTATTTGGCAATTATTGTGAAATGACTTTCGACAGAAATCAGACACATGCCCACTTAGATATTTTTCAATAAGCGAGGTCGATATACTGATAAATCGTGTATTTGAAATAATAAAGTTCATAAAGAAAAGATAAATATTTGTTAAGTTAAATAAAAATTAAAATTGCAACATTTTACTTGAAACTGTATTTTCTACAAAAATTCAGATAATGGGATTAATCAAAAAATAAATTTTTGAGAATGAATTTAGCTTTGGAACAGAGCACAAGAAAAACTGGCCAAGTTTCTTAATTACTCCACATGGTGTTTAGAAATTAGATCACCAAAACATAATATTGGTTTTCCAGGTGTAATAAGTTGTAAAAAATTATTTTTTCAAAATTGAAAGGGCATGAGATATTTTGATCTTTTTGATGAATTTCTTTAAAACGCACAGTGGTTCATTTAAGAGATTTCTGGCCAAAACTCAAATGAACCAAATTTCACCAACTTCCAAAAAATGAGTAACAAACATGCTTTTTGGTAAGGGTGGACGTTATTCTTGAGGAAACAAAAGGCCTTGATCCCTATACCTGCCGCATTTGCATTCTACAGCTCGAGAAGGAAACACGTGTTCTAGTTTAAATTGTGAAGTAAAAACTTAGCGTTTACACGACTGCGAATTTTTGTTTTTTTTTGCCTTTAATTGAACGAATCGGCTATGTCTGGCATGCGAGTGAGCGGTTTCAGCCGTAAATTTTGATTAAAATGAAACTTTTCATTTTTGTTACACTTCACTTTCGCAAGCTTTATCTTTATAATTTTTTTTATAATATTGAATATAGTGTTCTCTATATATTCTGTGAATTGCAGCTGCCCCTAGCTGCCGTTTTTTGGGTTAAGGCGTTTTGAATACGTTAATGCAGGTTAAAAATACCCAATTTTAGGAGTAAAATAATTAGTGATATTGTAATGACTGATTTATTTCAATTCATGAAATCGTTCAATGGAATGTTTTTACCATTTTTTCTCGAATTTGGAGGCAATATTCTAGTCAAATCCAAAGTTTTACAATTTTATCCAATTATTTCAATTTCCACCCCCCGAAACTCAGCCTTATACATCAGTGGAATTTTTTAACCATTTTTCCTAAAATTTGGAGGCAATATTCTATTCGAATCCAAACTTTCAGAATTTTATTCAATTATTTTAATTTCTACCCTTGAAACCCACCCCTATTTATCGATGGGATTTTTTTCATTATTTTTCCTCTCAACGCCAGTTGATTTTGGGGCGTTTCCAGGAGTTTCAGAGTTTTGGCCAAAAAACGTTAAACCTGACCCACTGTAAAACGTGACGAAAAGATAATTAAAATCGGCGAAATATTACTATCTATCTATACTCGTAATACATGGCTGTGGCTGCAAAGCCATTCGCACAACACCAAGTGAAATATTACAAAAGTTATTGAACAACAAATGTTTCGCACTATTCAGTTGGCCGTTTTTTTTCCCCAGTGAGTGTATGTTAAATAAATGTTTGTTGGTGCAGATATGTATGTAGACAACACGGGCAAGAATATTTTATAAAGAGTTGGAGTTGCAGTCGGTAGTGAATGACTGTGAGTACCTATTTTATTAATATGTTGCTTGAATTCGATACAATTAACTTTTACATGGTGCCACTGAAATTAAGTTTCGAGCTTCTACATCTTTTTTACCTTTGGCAGTTCTCGCGTGTTTAGTCACAAACACTTGCTCCACAATTACAATAAAACATAATTTATGGAAAATATAATAGTTTACCTACCACTGGCGATCACCCTGTATGGTGAATAAGGACGAATTTCCATTGGAAGTCTACGATTTACATATGCTCTATATTTGAAATAAAAATATTAGGTATAACAGAAATTACTGTGTTTATTTGTAAGAAATTATCAACACGTAGACATGCAAACATATATTTTAACCTCCCCACAATAAAATTGTGGGAGGTTACTACATTTAGTCCAAAATCGAAAATTGAGATAATATCAAATCTTTACGTTTTGAGGTCCCAGCGGTTTTTAAAAAATGTCTGTGTGTGTGTGTATGTATGTTAGCACGATAGCGGCGAAGCTACTAAACGGATTTGGATGAAACTTTGCATGAGGGTTTCTTTAGTGCTCCAGAGTGGTTGAGATCGGATTACGTTTAGTGCCGTTTTGGCACAACAAGTTGTTTACTTTATGATTACTTACAATTTGTAATCGAACCACTGAAAAGCAGTCACACTTGGACCCTTTCAATTTGGTTTCCGTTAAAAAAATTAAAAAGAATTCGTTATATGTGCACACATGACAGCATCCAAAAAATATTATTGGTATTATTGTTAGGGGAAAATGTATTTTGCCATCTGTCAAAAATATTTGGGTTGGTAACCTTTGTGGATGTTGATTTATAGGTTATGGTACGTGACGTCACAACTAACCTGAAAAATATATATTTCTTAAGATTTAAGAATATTACGTAGCTATTATTAAAATTTCTGCCTGGTTCCCGTACTTTCAACTAAAATCTAGTACAGTGTAATGTTTATGAAGTTCTAAATACTTTGTTCTAATAAAATAGGACTCTTTTTATAGGTTGGAAATCTAACCTGTAATTAGCTGTCTATTTTTATTAATCAACAATTAGGCAATCCAAACCACGTGACTTCCAACTTTGCGTTGCGGTCAAACATTTGTTGACAGTAGTTAAACGTTTGTCAAAACAGTTTGTGTTTTTCCGTCGGCCTGGCTAAGTATCTTGAAATTTTAACAATATAGTGTTTTTTTTGTGGATTGTGGAAAGGCGTTTTTGATTGTTTTCAAGTAATAAACTTTATTTAATTATGCAAAGTAAGTTTTTTAAGAAGTTGGTGTTGGAAAATCAAGATGGAAAATCGAGATGTAACGATGGAAGGTATTAGATCATCCCTTTTAATCGCGGCTACCATCCTTGACGTCGTTTTCTCGACAGATCATTTATATGAGGGAAATATTTAGAATTCACGACGGTAAAAGCTAACATTGTCATGATTTCCACGATGTCCACAACCCACTACTATGCACATATCAGGCATTTTTTCCAATTATAGCCAATAATATTATCACGAAAAAATCTAATAAGACACATTAAACAATTCTTTATAAAAAACTCATATTAAAAACCTTTAAATCGCAAAAACTACATGAAAACATGCTGCCCTGGTCACAAACCAACCCAAATATTTTTGACAATGTCAAGACTCATTTTAGTTGTTTTTTTAGTTCGGATATTACGTCCGATTGATGGGACGCATCACAATCGTTCATTTAATGCAAATCGAGCTAACCGAGCTAAATCTGAAACGTTCGAATATTACAAAATAAAGGACTCAGACGAAGCTCGACTTGCTCGGGCCTTTTTGATCATGCAGGAAGATTTTAATTTGACGAATACGTATTCCGCTTGAACATAATGTTATTAACTTGTTGAGGTTAGAGTGTCATTTGGGCTAAATTCTGTATTATTTTTATTCGCTATTCAATGTTCTACAAAATCTTCGAAACGTTATTATGTTAATACCCTTATAATATCCGGCAATTGATCAACATGCAACATAAACAAACATGAGAGGTTATGTTTTAACAGATTGCTTGTAGTCCACTTCAGTTCGTTCGATATTTGTCCATAAAATAAATGACTCCAAAGTCACGTGTAATTTATCTGTTTGCTCAATGCTCTGATTTCCGATGTAATATCCAAACACAGCTGATTTGGATATACCGTGTGGGGAGGTTCCAGCCGCTTCCAGTAGCTGCCGATTTTTTTATTCAACATCCGCTAAAAACTTTTTATCAATAATTATGCTCTATTATAATATACCTGTTTGATTAAATCAAATTGATTCAATAAATATCACACTCCGAAGAAGGATTAACAAGACGCAAATTTAATTTTTCTTAAATATTCCATCCAACTTTAACAGTTTTTAGCTCTTGGTTTCACTCATATTGAAATTATTTTATTTCATATATATATTTTTTAATTTCTATTCTTAAACACGTTATATTTACAAACATAAAATTCTCGCTGTGTAAATAAAAAGATTTTACGCAAATATGTATTTTGTAGGAAAGCGTCCCAGTGTATTTTAATCAGCTTCCAGGGGGCACCTCTATAAAAATTCTAAACCATGCAGCCGACTTAGTACTTGGAAACTTTCGGAAATACGACTACCAAATCTTAAATATTCATCATTATGGCAGTCTAACTCCGCCAATTTATGACATTAAGAAAATTCACGTTCCTGTATACCTCGTATATAGTGCTCAAGACTGGGCTACACCAGAGGCGGTAAGTTAGATTTCTATATATTTACACTTTAAAGAAATTAAGTACTAAAACTTTTAAAAACAAATAAAAACATTTTGACCTATTTTTCAAGGAACACATTTTTTTATTACAAATTTTAATGGAGGAAAAGCATAATATTAATTAGCCCTGACGACAGAGAAAATTTTGCAAAATGAATAATATTTTGTTTTAAGTGTATAGAATAATATCTTGAAGAGTTTACATTCCGCTCGGATGCAGAACAAAAAAAAAGTGAAAGAAAAGATTTTTTCATCCATTTTTTCAAAATGTTGAAATATAGTCAGGGTAAAAAAAAATAAAATACACAGGTGGATAGACCACGTGCTTCTGAACAAAAAATGTCTTTATAAAATGTATCGCTAAAGCCACGGTATTCCTGGAAAAAAATAGTGAAGTAACTTTGTCACTCTGCGCGGCCAAGTGCACGGTTAAGTGCATACTATGGAATCTCTAAAAATTCTTAGCAGTTCTAACGAGTAAAATAAAGCTTTTTTCTCGTTCTGATTACATATTTTTAACATTTTTCTTAGGGAGGATAAATAGTGAGTATGGAGGAAAAATACATAATTATGAACGCATACACGGACGCCACACATATGTATTGTATTTATTACAGGTACACCTATCCGCATTTCAACTATATCCAATGGATTCCTTATATATTTGCTAATGTATTGGAAAAGTTCCAAAATTTATATTCAACACTATAGAAAGTTAGTTATAAGGATAAGATAGCGAAAATCGCTATTTCTAATCATGATGGGATTGATCATATTTTCAAAAACATGCATACAAGTAAATAAATTTGTGGTTGAACATTCGAGAAGTATACATTTTTTCCGAAATAGTGATATTTTATTTTTTCCAATAGGTCAAGTTCTCGGCAAGTTAGAGCATCCGATATATACATTTATCAAAAAAATCATCAAGCAAGGAAATTAAAATGATTTGAGATGTACTCTTTTTTGAATCCACGTTACTATAACTTAATAACGATAATAATAATAAAGTGTACTTGCGTTTTGATACTTTTCAATGAAGAAAGAATTTTTTGCAGGGCTTTTATTTTTTTCTATATTTTTTTTTTTTATTACGACGATTGAGTTCGGGCGTGATAATATATATAAGTATATTTTTCCCATCCATCCTTTGTTTGTATTGTTTAAAACAAAAAAGCTTCAGAAAGCTTCAATTTCCATCTTTTAAACGAACCAATATAGAATGAACAAATTCTGATTTAGTGTAATGTATTCAGTGCGTCGGTGTCACAGTCATGCGTATTCAAGCGCGCACACGCATGGATTTTGCTCCGAGTACTAACGTTACTCTATTTTTTCCGGAAATACCGTGGCTTTAGCGATAAATTTTATTAGGACACTTTTTTTCATAAACACGTGATATGTCCATCTGTATTTTTTATTTTTCCTACCTTGACTTAATTTCAAAATTTTGAAAAAAAAAGGGATGAAAAAAATTTATTTTTTCACTTTTTTTTATATTCTGCATCCGAACGAAATGTGAACTTTTTAGGATTATTATTCTATACACACTTTCATTAAAAAAAAATTGTTCATTTTGCAAGTTTTTGGAGGTAAATACCTTCAATGACAGGGCTAAATTCCTTTTAAAAATAAATTAATTACTTTTATACAAGGTTTCATTGGCGGTTAACCTCCAAGCTTTTTAAGATAAACTTTTAAATATACACAACTAAATATTTCAAAAAAAAAAAAATGTGGTTCAAGAAACAAAATCTAAATTTCAAGTTATAGGGTTTGGAGTTAGCGTTGACGACTTTAAAATGACCTTCTATTTACAATTTTTACTTTTCTATCAATTTCCATTTTATATAGCGTATAATTAGTTTCATGTAATTAAAAAAACTGGTGTTGGGACAAACAAAAGACCTTATACAAGTTGAAGAGCTAATAGTTTTAGAGAAAAATATAAAAATAAAATTTAATAAAATTATTTGAAATCTTCTGTCCAGACAGCACCTATAATATTGTCTAGGTCAGTAACGGATATCGAACTAAACCAAGTTCAAGGTCTTTCGCAATCCATATATATTCCTTTTTCAATGACCATCTCATCTATAATAAGAAAGAAACAGCAAACAACTTAAAAAAAACACCAGGTAAATGTTACTCGACCTATTTGAATATTGCCGTCGACTTTTATGTATAGGAGTGTATTAATTAATTTAAAAAATGTGTGAAGATAACCGACTTTTGTTCTTCTTGCCATACCATATTATACCTAAACGTCGCCAGGTTCAATCGTTTTGCCCTAGCGTAAAAAAACGTGTCACTTTAACCGGGATGCTTTATCTCGACTTATTGTGCCAATTAGAGAAATAAAAACTCGCATATGTTCATTCACAACTATAGACTCATTGATCTACAGAAGGTAGAAGTTCTCAAGCTTTTCGCAGGTAACTAACAAATTATTGACCTAGGTTAGATTCCTCAAAGTACCCCTATGGGAAAAAGTTTCATGTGTGTTTTGTTGATCTGGTTGGTTGTTTGTACCCCATTACCAGTTTTTTGTATACCTACATAAATATTTTTTTGTATACATTTTTTATTATTGTGTTTGACATGGTTCAAACGCTGGAAAACCACTGATTTGAACCTATTTTAGTTACAAATGAAATTGGTGAAGAATTTTTTAAACAAAATCCTATATTTTCAAAAATGTAATAAATAATTTAATATTTTTTATGTTATTATTTGAATTTAAGGATGCTAGAAATTTATGGAGAAACTTACCAGAGGGCAGTAGATATGGAATAAAGAAAATAAATATGGACACATTTAATCATATAGATATGGTTTTTGGTAGACATGCAAGGCAAATTGTATACGATCCATTAGTAAAAGTGTTAAATGAGGCCATAAGTAGGTAATAATATTGTAATAATTAATTTATAATACAAAATAAGTGTATATATTATTGTGTATTTTTAAAACCTCATCCCTCAATAACAGAACAATTCTTTCACGTCCTTAACTAGCTGAAAAAATTCGATCTAATGATGGTTATGTTCAGATTTATTATAAATTAAGTTAATGGAGGAATTATTTTCTAATTCTGAACTAAAAAGAGCAATGTTAATAAAACATAGGCATTTTTGCCCATCCTGACAAAAGTGCAGAAACAGTGTTTTTGCGCTAATTTTTGGACACTGAACACGATTCTGGCATTAAAATGCATAAAAAATGATGGGAACATGATCATACTGGCAGTTTTTGACTGTCAGGGACTCTATCCGGTAATTGCTAATATTAGCACATGGTACATAATAATATTGTTTCTTCCACTTGTGCAAGTTATTTTGTATGCTACTTTCATAACTGTCAAATGCCAATGCTGATTATTAATCCACTCAAACGGGGCATTTGACGTCTGTCAATCAATAGTTACTTTTGACATTGGACAATGTAGTATTGCAAGGCTAACATTATTTCCCAAGATGCAGTTTTATTATAGGCGTCTGAAAATAAGGAGTACGCCACCTGGTGGTCTATAGTCAAACTAATTATGGGCTTTTCTGTCATTGTCTCTTTAGTGTACGATGATATCAACAATAAGTAAATGATAAAATGAGATGCTAAGTTATTAAAAATATGATAGCGTTTAAAGGGGCTACACAAGATACAATTTGCTGGAGCCAACCTAGTCGATTGCAGGGACAATTCGTGAAAGTTGAGTTGGCACGACAATGTTCACAGCATACCCTCTTCGTATGTAGACACCTTTAATCAGGCATTGAGAGGGAAAAACTGGTGCAAATAACCGTGGCCCGAGGGGCCCGAGTAGCAATAATAATGGCCTGAACAATCACACATTTTAAGTGAAATTTTTGAAATAAGTAATACTCAATTTCAGTATATTTATAAAAGTAATATATACTATTCCACCATGCACTATTATGTTTTACCTCTGAATATTTCTATTTCATATTTTACAAAATACTGTTTCATTTATTTTACTTAAAGAATTAATAAATATCTTTTCAGTTACCTATATTCAATGTACCACTAATTTCATGGGTATTTGATCTGACACTTGTTTGTAAACACAGAGCATACACATTTATTAAGTTTTGTGTTGAATTTGGGTTGTAACACACAAAATAATATGTCCTGCATTTAAAACATATTCCCCTTCATACACACACTTAGAATTTTTACATTTTTAGTGCTTCCCAAATGTTCCATACATTGCAATATGCTTAACCTAAATCTCACTTCATGTTTCCTGAAAAAAAAGTGATTTAAACTACAACTGTACATAAATTTAAAGAAATATTTAAGTTTATTAATATTTAACTAGCCAGACACCGTTTATGTCGAAGAAACTACTTTTCAAGGGAAAAACTAGATAACCTAAAAAAATATGAATTTTGCTGAATAATGCCAATAACATCTTGCAAATCACTTACAACAAAATCTTGCAAACCTTTAGGTAATATCTTATTAATGTTATTATTTTTAACGCCAAAAATAACAATAACAAAAAAAAATCGATATAGGTATTCGCCAAATAAATAAACAAACGGCCTATAATTAGTTCACGAGTTCTCCACTTTGGCGCTGGCATCTTAAATTCAGACGCCTATTTCAATAATTTTAATAAAAATCATTAAAGTATAAATGACTGACAGAATTTGGCAACTGTCAACTGTCAAGATAATATAATGTGACGTGAAAGTCAGAGTTGGCTCTGTCAGCGCGGAAAGATTTTTATACAAGTATGGCACAAAAATGTAGAAAATATTTGCAAAAATAAAATAAAATCTTAAGGGTGACAAAATACTTTTCCAGCTCTGGAACCATTCTTTTTATACAGCATTCAGTTTTTATTGATTATTGTTTTAAGTATTAACAAACTATGCTAATGGCGTAAACAAATTATTCACCCTAAAATGGCTCTTTTCAGAGGGAAATAACTTTAGTTGAAATCACCACCACTATACCAGTTAGGGGGTAGGTGGTTGTACCACTGAATATGTACGGCGCGGCGTTGCTGAATAATGAATCTATGCAAGCATACAAATCTAACTGTATAAACGCCGCGCCGTACAGTATTAAATTACCTATATGCCTGGAAAATTTTTCGGAAAATCAAAAATTCTTCTAGCTTCCGGTCCCATTATTTTTGTACAGCAGTAGGTTCTAGGTGATTATTTTTTTATGAACATGAGAAATGCCGTACAAGAATATTTTGTCTGAAGAGCGCATTTCCGGATGGAAAATTCAATTTACCTGTGTACTCACCTGTACCGCCCAAAAGTGACGGCATAGTGCCTAAAGTTATGGTATTATCTACCAGCATCGTACTGAATATAATTCACGATGGGTTACTTGACTCCTTAAAAATTACGATAGGCTTATAGTCTACCACTTTTATCAAACAAATTAACAAAATAATAACTTTAAAACAATTACAACATTGAGAGTAAAAAAAATTGTTGCAGAAGCGATTGAATTACTACTTATATTTATTTCGTTTTCTTGACACGAATTTTTTTCTTCTGCATGTTTAAGATTTTTTACAAAAATAAATAAGAACCTGTCTAGATATTTTTTAAAGTTAACATATTAGAAGTTTCTAGCGTTAAACAGCGTTTAAATGATAAATAATATAGTTTTAATTTCAATTATCTCCAAACACTTAGTCTAAAAAGTGAAGATGCACTTTAGTCCTTTGCTATATAATATACTATTTTTTAATATGTAAGTGGACGGAATCAGAAGTACTAACTTTTTAATAATATTAAATTGCAATTTTCGTCATTGACTCTTTTGAAGAACAATCGTTAAGTTTCTATAAAAAACCGCTGCCCAAAGAATCACTACTTCCACATCCCAAGTCTCTTACTGTATGTGGAAATAATTGTTTATGGAACTTTAATAATCCTCTACCTCAAAAACCCATACAACGATATCCTACATGGGTAGTGGGGTTGGGGTACTGATAAGTGGGTGGTAGTGGAGATGGATGAAGTAAAAAAAAAATTTTTGAGGCCTTTGATTCTTGTACACACACTAAGTAACAATTTTTGTTCAATCCCTCTTATAATGGGGTAGGGGTAGTAATGGGTGTGGCTAATGTCAAAAATTTTTTTGAGACATTAAGTTCTTTTGTATATACTAAATACCAATTTTATGGACTTTTTATTTACCTTCAACGGAATAAGATGAAAATATAATCTAGTTCCAAATCTGTTAACATACATACGTGTACCAAATTTCAAGTCAATATTTTAAATGACTCCAGAGTAATCGTGCGTGCGCACAAGAAAAGTTACAGACAGACAGACATTATTTTTGCTCAGACTTAAAATCTAGACGTTTCATGACATTCTAAGCCTATTTGAGCAATAAAAATTTAAAAAAAAATTGTTGTTACTATACTTCCACTGGATGTGGAAGTAAAATGTGTTTTATGTCTACTTTTGATAATTTTACAATACTGTCTACATTGACCACATTTAAGGAAATGCAAACAACATAATATCAATAAACTTGTTCCTATTATACCGTTTAGCATCAAATGCATACCATTGAAGACGCTACGGCAAGAATACCGTTACCTGTAAGAGAACCGAATGGAGGTCAGCGTTTCTCATTTCTTCAGATACGTTCAAGTTCACGGCCATTTGAGTCGACTTCTTTGTACCTGCTGCAGTTTTAATTCAAAAAAAGTTAATTGATCCCATGGATTAGCAACTATGGATAAATATTGTTTGTGTGTGTTGGTACTAGTGTTATTGGTGCCATGTGTTTTATCAGCCAGATATGTGCCGAAATGGAAGAAACAGGTAAAGTAATAAACATGATTTTTTTTATGTTTATGGTTTAGTACAATTTACTACAGTTTATTATTAAATTTATTATCACTATTGTTCTCAAAAGTCTATCAATAGAAGCAGAACGAAAACAGTAGATCATTTTCACATAAAGAAAGTCAACAACAGATATTTTCCCATTTTTGGAGATTTTTGTTTAAAGCAATTTTATACGATAATTAGTAGTTTTTATTTGTGGTTTATATACAATAAACACATGTGGAAAGTTGTATTACCTAAATGTTAACCGTATTTTAGGTTTATGTTTGTCATAGTAAAGGTATAAATAATAGTGAAAAGGAGCGCACTATAAAAGAAATTATGAAAAAGAATACATTCAGGTTTGTAAAATTTCTTTTAAAGTGAAAAATACCTTGAAGTCATCTGAAAGATGAGTATGCAATATCTTTAAAACTTCGTATATAAATAAAGTTGTGTGATGCTTTGTTCGTTAGTAGGTAGGTAGAGGATCAAGGATCAAAGGACTTAATTTTAGTCCTAAATTATATTTTATTGTGAGATATTGATCCCTTTTAAGTTTCAAGTTGAGCCTACTTTTAGTTACTGAATAATGAGATCTTAAGAGAGAGAGAGAGAACAAGCATTTATTAATGTTTCACAAGGTACAATAATGCGCCATTCCGGAGTCCGGCCCGGAGCCAGCCAGACAACCACGGCGAACATCGCCGAGGTGGGTGTGAGACTGGGCGGGTAGGGTCCGGTTTGGCGGTGACGAAAATTATTTGCTGAGTTAAAACTCCTGGCACGGGAAAACAAAACTCAACGAAAAAACCCGTTTGAGACAATTCCACCCTGGTAGTCTTCCTGACGCCAGGAAAGTGTCGTGGATAGTTAAAAGTGTGTAATGTTATGTGAAATTTTAGTTTGTTAAGAATTTATTAGTCGAGACTGAATTTAGAGACAAAAAAATAGACAAGGAACAAAAAAGGTAAAAACAAATAAAGGGAATAGAGGGGGGTTTGTTGTAGGTTTTGGTGAAGATTAAAGGTGGGGAAAGGAGAAGTTGTCGTAGAGGATGAGATCTTAAAGTTCCTGTTGCATACCATCAGCCTTCTGGATTGGTGCCAGAAATAACACGTCAAAAATGTATAAATGTCAATGAAAGACATTTATTGTAGTTTAGTTTTTCCTATTTTTGGCAAAATTATTTTATATTATAAGAAGTGTTCTTGTTGTTAATAGTTTTCCATGGCCTTCCGAAAATTAATCACTTTTTCTAGAGATAAATATGACATATGATAGTTAATTTAAGTTGGATAGTTAATTTAATTTAGGTAACAATGGAATAATTTACAGGGTGTTCTGTTAAAAAAAACAGAAGTTATGTCATATCTCGAAAACTGAGGCAGACAATATCAGCAACGGATTCTACTCAAAAAAGTGCCTTAAGAACGTGTTACTCGATTTTCGATTCGACACTTGCCAATTGAGATACAAAGGTCATCCAAAAATTCCAATTCTCCAAAAACGCTCTATAGCTCGGCAGTCGAAAAAGACCGCGGTTTGCGCCGTCGTTTATTTCTCGAAAATCGAGCTCAGGACACCTATATTGGTTTTTGTCTATCTGCCATAGTTTTAGAGAAAATTCCAAATTCCATCTAATTTGGTTCACCCTGTACAAATTTACGTTCACTGTCTATTAATATTGAATCGATCTCTGCGTTACTTCATTGTACGTGCGATTATGTTTGGAAACTGCTAATTCTGAAACAAAAAATTTCAAATAAAAAAGTTCCCTTCATCTTTTATCTTGATTTCTTACCAATATATTCGGTATATATTTTAAAAGATAAAGTTTCCAGTTTGCTATACTTACTCCTGGAAATTTCCATATTTAATAGATATAGCCTTAGAAAAAATTCATAAGTTATTAAAATCTGACCTTCATATTAACACATTTTGTTAAGGAATATGTAGTGATAACGTGAGACAAATTCATGGTTTCGTTTTCGACTCAGAGAGAAGTAAATTAAAAAATAATTGTTTTATTTTATATATAACTAGTTGTTCAATAGAGGAGAGAAATGGTCCGCTAAAACTTGTGGCCGGTGTTAACAATTATTCATAATAACTAAATTACTATACCTAGCCGAGAAAGGAAAATAATAATAAATGTATGTAGTCAGTTCGTGCAACAGATCCTATTGGCATTTAAATTTGCAGTTGATGAAGTTCGGAATAATTTTTACAAATACTTATCAAATCAACGTCACTCAATGACATGTACCGCTTGACACTATTGACAGTTCAATAATAATAATAGTAATTTTATCCATCCAAAGGATCATATACATGATATAGGACATGTAGAGATAGTATCTGAAATGTCAGATACAATATAATAGCACAACAATGATAAAGAGTCACATAATACAAAACAAAATATAACAAATATAAAATTACATTTTGAAAGTACACAAAATAAAAATTACAAATAGTGTGTTTAATAAAATATACATTAAATGTTAACATAGCGAGTCAAATATGAAATAAATATATATTAGCAATCTTCTTCTTCTTTTTCTTTTAGCGGGGCGACGAAGGGTCGCCGCACTCAGGCCTTGTGGCCCATTGTGCTACCGCTACGAATTTATTGAATACCCCCATTCAGGCCGGATTCTAACTCAAAGGTCAAAATCCGTCCTAAGGGGGCGTTCCTTATATCCTCCAGCACCGGAAAACCAATGCCGAAGTGTTTGTGCCTCAAGTTCATAAGACTAGGGCAGGAAGTAAGGACGTGGATGGAAGTCTCCTCGTCCCCGCAGAAGCTGCAGTCGGGGTTGTCAACCACCCCTATAGTGTGCATTTGTTTTCTGAAAGAGCCGTGTCTAGTCAAAAGACCTACCACGATTCTTACTTGTTTCCTGCTTAGTTGCAAGATTTGTTCTGGTCGCTTCGGCAAGGGCCCTGAGATCAGGAGCTTCGCTTGCTGGAGTTCTGGGAAGGAGATCCAGAAGTCAAAAAACTGGGACTTTGTCCAGTTTTCTACTGACTTCTTGGCATTTGACCTAAGGTAACCGAGAGCCGGCTCTTGACCCAGTAGGGGCCTCTGAGAGCCTCCTATGGCCAGAGCGTCTGCCCGCTCGTTATGTACTCTCGATGTTGCTGTGTCCAGGCACCCAGAGAAGCTTGACCCAGTTGAATGAGCCAAGTTCACAGAAAGCCAGTTTTGAACCAGGATTGACTTGGTTCGGACTGATGCAAGGGCCGTTTGACTATCGCTACATATATATATGTGCTTGTTGGAATATCTCCTTCGGATATTCTCCTGTGCGCAAGAAAGTTATATTAGCAGTCTGTAAAATAATATATTATTGATAATTAACAGATGCCGATAAAAATTCCTCGGTGCTATAAAAACATCCATTGACCAGCATGACTTTTGTATATATTTTTTTAGCGTGTGAAAACTTGCAACATTTTTCAAATTGGTAGGCAATTTATTGTACAATTTGCTGAATGTTTGTATGTACTTGTATTATGATGAGGAATATTCAATAATTCACCATGCCTTGTGTTGTGTTCATCGAAACATTTATATTATATTATACTGCCTTTTAACAAATGAAGACCTAAGTGGATAAAGGTGTTATGTCGCATTTTTAAAAAAAAAATTACTTTATGAAATTTTTGAACACCCCTGATATAGATTTAACAGCCAATAAACGGTGAATTCTAAATTTGTAATATTTTATAGAAACTTTTTAATTATAAAGGCGCCATGTCATATATACAACCAGTAATTTTAGTGGACGTACAAAGTTTTGGACAGAAAAATTTAGTTTCATAACAGCTTGATATTGTTCTTTAATATTAGTGTAAACAAAAGAACATAACCTAAAATTATCTATTTGATGAGGTATTATTCATTTAAATCGAAGACAAAATAAATAAGTTCCAACTCAAAACCGTTTTGTTCAATTTACTCAAAACTTTAAAAGTGTGACATAACACCTTTATCCACTTAGGTCTTCAAATATGCATTTATATATACAGATTTAAGGAGCAGTAAGAATTTTATAATTAACAAAAACCTGCCTACAACTTTCATTACAACTCATATTAATAGTTTTATTTAGCCTACAAATATTCTCTTAAAATCTCTGGCATATCCCCAGTTAATTATATTTAGAGAAATATGTGAGTAAGTCATGGCATATATATGTCTAGAAGTCCTGAAACAGTAGGATGTCTTTCATTTGTAAAATGGCATAAAACGACTTGTTTAGTTTTTTACAAACACCGTCCACGTAAGCATCCTAGGTAAGTCTATTATCAATGCAAGTACCTAGAAACATTACTGAATCTAAAAATTTCATACCACTGGTCTGTATTTTGCTAGTAGGAATGCCCCTATTTATTCAAAACAAGTATGTTCCTCTTGTACCAAATGCTTAAATCACATATAGCATTTTGAATCGAATTTTCGATACGGTTATAGTCATATCATCAGCGAACATTGTAACTAAGCCTTCAGTAATATAGTCCGGAAGGTCGTTGATAAATAACAAAAACAGTAATGGGTAGGGTACAGATCCCTGTGGAATACAAAGTTTGACATCGTTCGCAGCTGACTTGACACCATTAATATTTTCCCCCTTAAGATACGATTGAATCCAAATAATTATGTTGCCTGGTAAGTTGTAACTACTGAGTTACGTTATTAAAAAATTTGGGCAAACAATTCATCACTATCCTCCATTCTCGGCTAAGGTATAGATGGATCATTCATTAGAGTTATATTCTTATAGTCGACGAAGCGATAAAAATCAAGTGGACTCGTTAAGAATTACGACCTGTAGGATGATTGTGTACATACATATGTACGTACAGACTAACTCGCGGAGACGTCAATTTTGAATAACAATTTTCGAACTTAATAAAAGTTTAAACCAATGTAAAGCTGGTACCATTTTTAATATGGAATATACCCTTTGCAAAAAGCCTATGATTAAAATAGATTCCTTGCAAGATTAACAAAATGAAAATGATATTATTCAAGCGAAACCGCGCGATGTGCGGGAATAAAACACACATCCAATAGGGTTTGCATTAACTATTCAGTACTATTTTTTTTTTCAATTTTGAGTGACCATATTAGTAAAGAAATTTTTGCGGAAAAGCATATTTATTGATCTCGACGCATTTAGATGTCACATGATATGAACGTTTTAAATATCCGTCCGTTCATCTGGATGTCTAGACGTCTAGCTGCTACACCGTTCAATATCAAAATTTAATTTTATACTCGAGGTTTTAGGAACCCTCTAGTTTTTTAAAACTTTCTGCTACCCTAAACAACGGCAATAACAGCTATGTGGTTATATATCATAAATGATATATCATTAATGACTCAACAATATGACAATATTGATTCGCAAACACCAGATATATTAGCCGGGCTCTGAGACACCCTGCATACAAACATTTTAAAAAAATTGGAAACATTAACTGAGCACGGCTAAATTTATGAGAATGCAATTTCAGTCAAATTTCAACAGATGTCTAAACCCAGCGTCGACGTAGCAGGCCCAGATGTATACCTGGGAGTAGCAGTAATGCCTACCGCACGCTGGTAAATCAATCAAATTTCTGCGGATATATAAGACATCAATAGAAATCTAATGATTTTTATGATTTTTATGTAAGTTCTTATGCCGTAATAGTCTGATTGTAATTTGTCAAACTGAATTCCATATAGGTATTCAAACCAAGAAGGAAATGTTAGTATTAAATTCTCTGACGTATCGTTGACTTTGGGAGTGGGTCATACTGAAGCAATAAATAGTCTCTTGAAATTCTCCGTGATCATTTAAATGAAGGAAAGCTGAACAACTTTGTATTCTGGACATGTTTTATATAACTAATTTCTCTTCCGGTCATTTTGCAACAAATAAAAACAACGTGATAGTTTTCTACATTCTAATTTTATCATACAGCTGTTATGGTCTGAGCGACTACTAATTATTGTGTTCCCCAATAATATTTTTCACAGGGTAGGGATGTATACCTCGAATTGTATGTAAAAAAGTAGTTGCTTAGTGTAGCTTATTTTTATGCTGGATGCACTTAAAATGAGCTACTTTCCATCTATATAATTCATAGCGTAGTACGTTGTTACACATACGTTGTTACAGAAACATCAAATATATTTTCGCACCTATTGGTAAAATTTTCACTAACGTTAAAACTTAAGTACTTAATATATTTTTGACATAATTATATTTCACATTATTATCATATTTTGTTCAAATTTCCGCAAGAAATGAACGCAAATCACAAACTATTTATTAATTTAATTCTCTACGAACACTAAAGTAAGTCTTATAATAAAATGTAATAATAAAATGCTAATGATGGTGGGTTGAATTGGTGGAATATTTGTCATTAGATTCCGAGTTAGATCCCTTCGTCTTCATTTTTTTCATTTAAAGTACCTAGCTTCCTCAAATTCTGCTGTCACTTGGAACATAATGCAGCGTCGAATGCAGCTACATAACAAGTGCTATTTCACGAAAAATAATGTGTTTAATTGTTAAGATAAATTTAAAAAACACTTGTAGTGTAATTTAAAAAATATAACAGCGTGCAAAATTAAATCATCTTGTAAAAACTTGGTCTAGATATAATATAAAACTTTTAGATAACTTCACCTGCTTGTGTGTTAGTAATTATTAGAGAATATTATTTAGGTATTATGCAAATCACAACTTACACACTTTTTTATTTATTATCAAAATACCTACTTTCTGCATATTGTTGCCCTAATCTGGGCACGCTAATATACTAGTTAGGTAAATACTTTTAACACTCATTATTGGAGAATCAATCAAAACAACTACTCTTTTAGCTAATGCTGACAAAGTCGAATTGAGCTGAAATCCTGCATACGTGTAGTTCTGGTTACAATATAATAATACTAAACTACTACTAAAAAGTGTGTTTTTTAGTTTTTAAAATACAATTTGATCGGATAGTGTGTTCACCCAGACGTTGCGTTCTAAGAAATGGCGGAGGATTCGGTACTTTTAAGTGAGGACAACGCAAAGCTAATTAAAACGTAACTAAAAATTTAAAAACAAAATTATGTTCAAAAAACTTTTTAAAAACAAGCTTTATTTATTATTTAAGTGTACTAAAACGAAAAAAAAAAGTTATGTTGAATTAATTTGTTTTAAAAGCTTGTCACGAGAATAGAAGAAAAGAAACTTACTTAGCTACTTACAGTCTCTATCAAACAAAATTAATACCTGTAGGAAATTCTCGCGCGTGACAAGCTTTTAAGACAACTAATTCAACATAACTATTTTTTCTTTTCGTTTTAGCACACCTAAATAACAACAAAAGCTTGTATTAAAAAAAATGCATATAATTTTATTCTGCTTCATATTTAGCTGTATTTGATATAATCACGTTCTGCAATTATATAGAAGTATTGAGTCAGCTTATTATTTTATCTTTCATAGCATATATTTTCAGTGACCTATATCCATGTACAAACACATTAATAATTGAATTTATGAATACAATTATAGACTGACTATTAATTAAATATTTCTTTTAACTTTAAATCGTTTATTGGATTTTCCTGCAGAAAAACATTTGTAGTATGTGATACTGACAGAGCCTTACTATGACTTCATCTGAAAGAATACACAATTGAAAAAACAAACCATTCTATTCCACTTTAAACACTTTAATTCTCACTTACCATTTTCCTACAGCGGCAGATCAAGCTAATTTAACTCCGTTTTACAATATAGTATTGTGACCCTAAACTAAAAACTAAACTTACATCAATTTTCAGTATATTAGTCTATAATGTACAACGTGATAAAAAGCGTACACCATTGCATCTTTTAAATGCCCAAGCCATTCATGAAACTTGCAAGAGTGCAACGTTAATTCATAATTTTAACAGACTCGGTTTATTATCAGATGCATACCAATTCGTAAGCTTGTAGAAATTCATGATACTGAAATATGTAATGTACTTCCGGCAGCTCACATACTAACCGGATGCTATTACACGTGCAAAATTGGTTTGAAAAAATCAATTTTAAAAATTAATCCCATAGAGTTTCTCAAAAATTTCGGTTTAGGTCCTATATCTTGCACGGCACAGGCTGAAGAATTTCTTGTGTTAACGATAAAGCCTGGCTCATCTTGCAAAATGTTTGATGAACTGAGGGCTTGGTTTTATTATAACTCCAAAAATTTTGTTCCAGAGAATTTACCACCTACCTCATTCACTTGTGCCGATATAATTAAAAGAGCATACTATTGTGTTGATTTGTATTTTAATTGTGATAGAGGAATTAATAGATGTAACTAAATACGATTTTGAACTAGAAACAGATAACGAATTTTTAAAACCAATTTGTAATTTGCATCCCGAAGAATTTTCTTTTGATGTGCTCTTGCAAAACAAAATGCGAGAAAAAATGTTGCATTTGTAAGAAAAATGGAGTGCTTTGTTCAAAATTCTGCAAATGCAATAATTTTAATTTGTGTAAAAACAAATAATTAAATTTCAATTTACAATTACTGCAAAGGTCTTATTTTGTTTTATAACATAAAAACCAAAATTTAATATATAAAATCATCTTTCCTACATATTTATTACAACTAATGCAACTAATATACGTTTCAAATTCAAATTGAAATTCAAATTATTTATTGGTGTCATTAACATAGTACATGTTTTACACAGGTCAATACATAGCACAGAGCTTTAGATAAATATAATTTATAAAAACATATAGTTTATAAAAATTTGGCAAGACAATAATATGCAAAAAATAAATAAACATTAAAATGAGAAACACAGTACATGAAATATCACACAACACATTACGATGCGTCTATATTTAGATATTTTAAAAACATTTATAAAAACATTTATACATCCACAATTTGGCTAGAAAAGTTCATTGTCAAGGTTGCAATTCAAATATTCGTTCGCATCATAAAAAGCTTTCTTTGATAGGAAAGCTCTTATTGTATTATTGAAAGTGTTCTTTGGGAGACTTCTGAAAGAATTTTGGTCCTAAAAAATTGAATCCATTCCTACTCGAGCTTAGTCTGATAAAATCGGTTCTTAAATTATAATTATCTCTAGTGTCATGCGACTGTAAGCTTTCATGAGTATTAAATAAATGAATATTTTCGTGTGTATATTTTAAGCAGGTAAATATGTATAATGACGGAAAAGTTAATACGTTGAGTTCAATAAACTTGTGTCTGACATCATCTCTATAGCCCAAATTAGTAATTATTCTTATTACCCTCCGCTGTAACCCAAATCCTTTCTGCACTAGGTGCATGACCCCAGTTTATCAAAGCATAAGACATATGTGATAATATCAGTGAATAATAGGCCGTTAATAATATATTACTAGGCACTAACGTAACTAGCTTCCTAATGACAAATGTGTTTTTGGAAATTTTTTTGGCTACATGTTGAACATGGTGGCACCAATTCAATTTTGGGTCCATGTAGACACCTAAAAACTTTACCACATCAGGGTTTGTAAAATCTTGTACCGGTCTATGAGTGAAAATCATATTGACTGTTTTTGTACGATTCAGTGATAGCCTGTTTGTTGAAAACCAGTCGGTAGCTTGGGCGCAAGAATCATTCATAGATTGTAGGATTCGCTTTATGTCTTTATTCGAATTGATAAGTGTGGTATCATCTGCGAATAACACGAGTTCGGCCCTGTGTACCGCCACACCAAGATCATTTACGTAAATCAAGAACAAAACAGGATCCAACACAGAGCCTTGTGG
This sequence comes from Rutpela maculata, assembly GCA_936432065.2. Taxonomy (NCBI): domain Eukaryota; kingdom Metazoa; phylum Arthropoda; class Insecta; order Coleoptera; family Cerambycidae; genus Rutpela; species Rutpela maculata. Next base: position 36,636,806 of record OW386288.2, on the reverse strand, counting down.
TACTCCGGAGTTTATTTCGCTTAGCTGCGAACTTTTATTTTTAACTTGAATAAACTGTTGTCTGTTTAGTAAATATGATTTGATTATATTGCAACTAACACGATCGAAATTTAAGGCGTTAAGCTTCTCCAAAAGAACCGAATGTGACACACAGTCAAAGGCTTTCTGTAGGTCGCAAAACGTAACCCCTACATAGTCACCATTTTCCTGACCTTCAATAATTTTGCGAAGTAGATGCATGATTGCATCATTCGTACTTTTTTTGGTACGAAATCCATATTGGTTACAATAAAATAAGTTGTTTTCTTCAAGATGGGTTACTATTTGAATTTTTAACACAGTTTCCAGCAATTTAGAAATAACTGGTACTAAAGAAATTGGTTGAAGTTGTTGAAGGTGTGAAGTCCGTCAGCGACCCACCTTTGTGGATGGAGACAACTTTGGAAATTTTTAGTACATCAGGATATATTCCACTGGATATTGCGTGGTTTATTAATTTAGCAAGAGGTATTAAAATGATATTTTTCATCTTTTTTATGATTTTTACCCCTATATCATAAGGATCCAGACTATTTTTATTTTCTAAATTATTTATTACCGATCGGAGATCATTAAAGCTGATGGTTCTGAAATGAAACGTTGGATTTGATTGCAATGGATTGTTTATGACTATACCATTTGTTATGGGGAGAGTTTGAGTTATTCTATCAGCAGTGTTTACAAAAAAGTCATTCATTACATCAAGATCAATTTCTATGTCAACATTTACTTTTTTATTAGGTTTATGATTATTTATTATATTCCAATATGTTTTTGGGTAATTCCCTTTATTGTTAATATATTCAGAATAATAGTTGCCTTTTGCTATCTTAATTTGTCTCTTATAAACCTTTCTAAAAGCTTTCAACTGTTGATTAAATTGTGAGTCAGGAAAATTTTGGTTCAGCTCACTTTAATCGCGAATATTTCAAAAATGAAGTGGCGGAAAAAACTGAAAATAAGATGTGTTCGTTTTATACTACTCACTGAATTTGAATAACTTGAGTTTAAACATTATGAGGATTATTTAATTTTTACCACTAAATGTACCCATTTTTAACACGGGACTTTCGTAAAATTAAATTTTATTATAAATATTCTAAATTCACTAATTATTTTGATGTAAAATTTTGTCGTGGTATGAAGGAATAACCTTTTTATATGTGGTAATTTCATTATTCCTTGTTATTTACAAAAATGTGTCATCATGTCTTCAGTTATAATAGGCGAAAATGGGACATTTTTCAATATAACTTCATCAACGTAAGTTATTAAAATTTCAAAGACTGGTTTGCAATAGGCACACAATGGAAACGTAATTTAAAAAAAAAAAAATCCGCTACTCCATTTATGAAATATTCACGGTTAAAGGCTCAATACATTTAAATTGTGTATTAGTAGCACACGCCATTGGACGAAAATAGCTGTTTGTCTCTTATTTTTAGAGGTAATCGGGTGGACAAAACGAGATTTTGTAGCTAAAATGTGGGACTACAACTTTTACTTCTTTTTATTCTAGTTTTAACTCCGTTTTCTTAAAAGATATGAAAAAATTTATAAGGACTTTTATCTTTCAGCGTAAAATTTGTAGTTGAACTAAACAAAGAAAATTAAAATCGTATCAGCGGTTGCGGAGATAGAGTGCACATCAGGTATGACATAAAAACCAATATGGCGTACTTCCTCACACTTTCCGGATGTCCGTACATTCCATGGGTCAATGAAATCTTTGTCAGGGGAAGGACTAGTAGGGTGATTCGTCGATTGTGACATTAGAATCGTGGAAACAAGCACCATATGGTCTTCTATCCTCATAACTCCACAACCCTGAGAATTCAATGAAAAAATATGAGTCCAAATAAATGTGGGGAACATAGAGACTAGAGGCATGGTCAATAGGGGCTGCCCACAAGATGGCGTCCTATCACCCCCTACTGTGGGTTATGGTCGCCGACAGCCTCCTACACCGCCTCAATGACTTTGGTTTCTTCACAATAGGTTATGCATATGACATTACCATCTTGCTAAACGGAAACTTTGAGGGCCTACTTATGCAAACAGCCTTCAAGTTGGTCGATAATTGGTGCACAGAACACTTCCTCTCGGTTAACCCCCAGAAAACTGAGCTAGTGCTATTCACCAAGAAAAGGAAACTACCAAATATGAAAATGTCCAAATCGTCGGGCACTCAACTTCACTTAGCAGGTGAGGTCAAGTACCTGCGGGTCATTCTTGACCGCACTCTGAATTGGAAGAGACATATGGAAGATAAACAGAGCATGTGCAGCCTTCTGGCAGTGTCGCAGGGCGGTTGGTAGGTCCTAGGGTTTCTCACCCAGAATCTCCCTCTGGCTGTACACTACTGTGATAAAACCTATGATTTGCTACGCAGCCATAGTCTCGTGGAGACTATACTCTGCACCCCCCCCCCCCTCTAAATCTGTACATAGAGGAAGTGGCGTTGAGGACTGCTCTGAGATTGCAATCTGTAGGCCAATGGAATATTAAGGGCACGGCTACGAGACATGCCCTTATCCTAGAGGAGGCTATAAAACAAATCCCTCTTCTGGGAATGGGGACCGATCGTATCCCCCCTTATGTATAACTTCGACAAGAACTTCGAGGTGAGTCTGAATGTGTCCGGTAATGACGAGCCGGACATATCAATCTACACCGATGGTTCAAAAATGGACTGTGGATCATGAGCTGGGGTCATCTCAGAAGACCTAGATCTACACTCAATAATACCGCTAGGCACACATGCTACTATTTTCCAGGCGGAACTAGTAGGGATCCTGCAAGCGGTAATAGAAACCACGAAGGCAAACGTTAGTGGTAAAACGGTGCGCATATCAACGGACATCACAGCAGCCCTGCTTGCCCTAGACAACTGTAGGACAGGCTTGGGGCTGGTTCTGGAAATTAGAAAGGCCCTAGATGTGATCGCACAAAACAATAGTGTCCAGCTCCGTTGGGTGAAAGGACATGATGAAATTCGGGGTAACGAAGAAGCGGACGCTTTAGCTCGCAAGGGATCTAAGAGCGCCCTGCATGGTCCGGAACCTGCAATAGCGCTCTCAGATTCATTCCACAGTTCCCTGCTAAAGAACTATACACTTAGATACCATGCGGACTGTTGGAGTGGTCTGAGCAGCTGCAGACATAGCAGAATGGCTTTGGCCACACCCAGTCATAAACTAGGCAAACACTGTCTTCAAATGTCCAGGAGTAATCTGCGTATGTGTGTAGGATTACTAACCGGACATTGTAGACTAAACAAACACATCCATACACTGGGAGTTATAGACAACCCGACGTGTAGAGGGTGTAATCTGGATGACGAGACTGCCGAGCATGTGCTCTGTCACTGCCCTGCTCTCTCAACGAAAAGAGGGTCCATACTGGGGGACTTCTGGCCCAGTGTGGCTAGCATAGGTGGCATCTCACCTCGCCTTCTCCTCAAATACATCACAAGTATTGGTAGGCTTGAGGAATGAGGGACTCGGTGGACATGCCATCACTTACGGGGGCAGCACAATGGGCCCGCCTATGAGGTCTGAGTGCACGTGAGCGCAAGATCACCCCCCGCCAAAAAATCCAGAATCCAGAATTCAGGAGGCTCTCGATTGGGGATTCGATTAGATTGTGATTTCCGGCAATACCGTTACTTTAGCGATAAATCTTGTTAGGACATTTTTTGTTCATAAACAGGTGATCTATCCGTCTGTATTTTTTTGTTTTCCTACCTTGACTTAGTTTCAAAATTTTGAAAAAATGGATGAAAAAAATTTTGTTTTCACTTTTTTTATGTTCTGCATCCGAGCGAATTGTAAACTTTTCAGGATATTATTCTGTATACTTTCATGAATTCATTAAAAAAATATTATTCATTTTGCAAGTTTTTGAAGGTAAATACCTTCAACGACTGGACTATTAATATTCTTATTCCAAATTTTAATACCTCATAGACTTTACTTTTTGGTATATTATTTGTCGTAGAGAACTATTTGTTATTTATAAAACATACTTTTTATTTTTAATTATAATTACTTTAGTTACCTGTCTTATGTCATGTACGCAATCAAAAATACTAATACTATCTTATTTATAACTAGTACAAAAGAGTTAACAAAGGAAAAAACATGCTTCTATCATTTTAACAACTAAAGCAAATATGAAACACAATAAAGAAGAACAGAAAGCAAAGTAACAGCAATTATTTCAAATTTGAGTAAATTTGAAAAAAAAATTATTATTAATTTCTTATTTTATACAAATGTAATTAGCAGTATGAAAATACAACACTGATAAAATCTGTTAATACTTCACAGGCGTGTGAAATTCCATCTTCAAAAAACGAGCACTCCCATTACGTCTGCACTGATGATGGAGAAGTCAAGTGTCTTCCAGGCTGGACCGGCGACGTCTGTGATGTACCGAAATGTCGTTCTGGTTGTGATCCTCTGCAAGGCTACTGCAACAGACCAGGTGAATGTCTGTGCAAACTAGGTTATTACGGAGAGAAGTGCAACAAATGCATACCACTCCCTGGTTGCCAGCATGGATACTGCAATGTTAGTTTCGAGTGTATGTGCCATGAAGGATGGGATGGATTATTTTGTTCTGAGCGTAAGTATCTAACAATTTAAAGAAAAACAACGATGTTTTAAACTTTAATATAAGATTAGATATTTTTCATAAAAATACAGCAGAGTATCAAATTCTTATTGAGAATAAATCTAGCACATTATCATTTATATCTCTATAATAAGTGAAAAAATATTTATTTAATTTGTGACGTACCTATGTAACTACGTAGCGTAAAAAATATTTAAAAATCTTTCAAAACCATTTAAAATCAATAACCTGCACACTACTGCTATCTGTCGACTGTACCGAAATAAAACCCAATAGAAAAACTAATAATATTCAGCGAATGCCATATGCGTTGATAATTTTTTTACTTGACTTCCTTCAGTTTCTATATGATCCCGACACTTGCTCTTACCTTTAAAGAACGGAAACTACCCGTAAACCGAAAAATTTGATATTTGAAAAGTACTGCTGATTTATTTTTGAACCAGTATATCTACGTCTTAATTTATTACGAATATTAAGTCAAAATAAGAAAATTCAGAATGACTTCCATTATGGTTGACGAAAATAGGATAAAATATAAAAAAAACGCTTGATTTGGAATTATAATTCATGTATAAAGTTTCTGACGTTCGCAATTATGAATCTGAAGTCAAAATAATGGCTGCTCCAGTTTAGAGAAAAATGGGGTAAAATGTAAAACATTGCTTGATTTTGCATTTTAAATTATGTGTATAGGTTTTTGAGGTCGTCGATTACAAATATGAAGGCAGAATTTAAATGTTCAGATTTATTTCTCATTTTACTTATGGTAATTAAACCTGTCCGCCATGTTGACTCCGCCATTTTGAATTTTTAAGTGTTGATCACATATTTGTTTTCTACTTAGCAAGCCCATTCTTTTGATACCCATATCAGAGCTACACACAACTGTCAAGTTTCATGATGATACAACAATTAGAAGTGGGTAAAATTCAGATCCTTAGACTTTTTTACTTACATATATAGATAGTTAGTTACAGGTCAACCTCAGGGGCGGCTCAAGGTAAATTTTCCACCCGGGAGGGAGTACTTTTTGGCGCCCTTTCCTGAGATCATCACAGACGTACTTCATACTAAAGTGCAAGGATATCCCTTCGGACTCTGCGATCCCTACATTTTATCGCCTCATGGATGGGGGGTGCTATTAGAAATCCGAAGAAATTTTTTATCGCCTCATGCGGAGTGCAAATAAACATCCGAAAAAAAATGTGTCACCTTGAAAAAGTAACGAATACTTTTTGCCCTCTGGCGCCCCGGGCAGCCGCCCGGGTTGCCCGGCCCTTAAGCCGCCTCTGGTCAACCTAATAAAAGTTTTTTAAAAAATGTGGAGATGCACAATTTCGGTCATAATTGTTTTCTTCCTTATGCCACAAAAACTATAGGAATCGTTTGTAAGCTGAATAAATGGTCTTTAATTTTAGTCCCTAACATTCTTGACGTAAGTGCCATAGTTTTTGAGGTATTTGAACTAAATACCTCGTCTTATAAATGTTTTTAAACTTTCATTTCTTCGAAACTACACAGATAAAAATGATGTTTTGATTCAGGAATCCATTTTTTTCATATATGCGCAAATAAATAAATTCCTTATATAAAACAAATAATTTTATTTAAAAAATTATTTACGACAAGCTTTTTATTTCTTGCTACAAAATTATTTGTTTTATATGAAGAATTTATTTATTTGCGTATTGGATGAAACAATGGATACTTGATTCAAGCCACTATTTTTGTCTGTGTATTAATCCCACAGAATTAATAAAAAGATTAAGGTTGTTATCAGTTTTATAAGTTTTCTTTTTGGCATTTAATATTTCTTTGGGTATTTATGATACTTTTCTAGTTATTCGACGAAAACCTTTTTAAGTACCTACTTTTCTTCTCAAGTTAACATCTTAATTTTCAAGTAGTTGTAACTTAATTATCAATTTATATGAAAAATTTTGTAGAAGCCTTTTTTTCTCAAAATCTGAATAATTTTCAGCTCTAATGGTTATTTTTTTTTAATCCAGTCAACGAAGTCCAAAATAGACCGATTAGGGGAAATAATACGTATAGAGGCTAATTCTTGTGAAGTTGTCGGTCGGAGTGCCCTGAACAACATACTAAAAGTCCTGACCGGTGGGTGGTTAGCGGGGGGGGCAGGAGGTTAGTTTAGGGGTCCTCTTTTCAGGTTTTAACTCGAAAACTACGACCCCTAGAGAAAAAGTGTTCTTATACAAAATTAAACTAGATGAGGTTTTCTACAAATAAGTTCCTATTCATTTTTTATATAGGATCAATACTTTACGAGATATAGAGTGGAAAAATCGCGGATTTTTAAAAGTCATGTTTTAATGGTACAAAATGAAAGTTTGATGTTAAATGAAGTCGGTTCAGACTGAATATTAATGTCTGTACAACACCTAAGACCAATAGTGCGGGACAATGTATTTTTGTTTAGGAGATTACACATAAACAGTATACACACCTGGAATAAATAATATGGAATCCATTGTAACGTTATAGATTAATGTCATGATCTGACAAATTAAAAATAGAATTGTAAGAATTTTCAATTTATTTGAACATCGTTTTATTTTTTTCAAAACATATCTTCAGTCAATTTTTTATCACTTACTAAAGAGTCACCCTGTATATTAAAAACAAGTAACACATTTAAACTATTTAACACATAAACACATGTTTAAATCTATATAATTTTACATTTTCCGGTTCGTCGACAGTGGAAGTGAATTAAAAAAGAGATTTGTAATGGTCTTCAGAAAACCGTTCTTCATTACACAGGTCTACAAAAAAAAAAGAAATCTGCTCCAAGGACTAAACCTATCATGCCTTAAGATTTTTGTGTGCTGATTCCGAATTTTCAATTTAAAAATTTTTTAAAAATTGTCAAAAAACCATATTTTGACGAAAAACGGGATTTACTCAAAATCTACGCGGTAGAAAATTTTTTAAATTAAAAATTCGGATTCAGCAGACAAAAATACTTAAGGCATGAAAGGTTTAGTAGTTGGAACATAATTTTTTTTCTAGCCCTTTGCACAGGGATACAAAAAAAATTATGTTCCAAGGCGTAAACCTATCATGCCTTAAGTATTTTTATGTGCTGAATCCGAATGTTCAATTAAAAAAAAATTCTACAGCGTAGATTTCGAGTAAATCCCGGTTTTTATCGTCAAAATACGGTTTCTTGACAATAAAAACCGGGATTTACTCGAAATCTACGCGGTAGAAAATTTTTTAAATTGAAAATTCGGATTCAGCACACAAAAATACTTAAATCATGATAGGTTTAGTCCTAGGAGCAGAATTTTTTTTTTTTTTGTAGACCTATGTTAGGAACAGAAGTTGCTCGTATTCCCAAATATCTTTGACTAAGACAAGACATATTCTGCCTAACAACCCCCTACTCCCGAATCAGTTGGGATGGAACAGAGGGGAAGATATATCGCTAACCCCGGTTACCACCAAAGAACTAGTAGCTCCTGAAGCGATCTTGAACTCCATCTTTTGTCGATGTGCTGCTGGGTATGGGGGACGCTGTGGTTGCCTAAAAACCGGCATTCCATGCTCAGTGGTGTGTGGCACTTGCCATGGTACGTGTACGAATGGTGCACCATTAGACGACAATGTGGACGACGATGATGATGATGATGATTTCGATTTTGATTCAGCCGACTTTTAAAATGTTTAAATTTAAGATAATGTTCGTGTATTATTAATAATATAGTTTTTCTGTTAGTTTAAAATTAATTTAGTATTAAAATTTCATTTATGTCATTAAAACTCGATTTTTTTTAAATTCGCCATTTTTTCACCCACGTAAAGTATTGATCCTAAAAAAAAAATGAATAAGAACTTATTTGTAGGAAATTTCATCTAGTTTAATTTTGCATACGGATACTTTTTCGCTAGAGGTCGTAGTTTTATCGTAGTTATTCAAGAAAAACGTGAAAAGAAAACAATTAAACTACCCCCCACGCCCCTACTCACCACCCACCGGTCAGGACTTTCAGTATATTGAATATTGTACATTGATAACTATACAAAAATGGCCTCTACGTGAGTTATGTCTCCTATTTTTTCTTCGCTGATTGGACGATCCCCTTTCCAATTTCGTGGGGTCGTATCTGCCCCTCCATAAGCCCTCGGATAATACAGAAACGTTTCTATGATATTATTAAATCAGCAAAAAAAGAAAAACCAAATTTATTCAATATGACAATCTTTCTAAATTAAAATCTCTAAATGAAAATCTACTATTCATGTTTCTACAAAAGGAAAAAATGTACAGATTTCTTTGAAGTTGTGTTCGTTGGACATCATGTCCATGTTTTACTGAATTTTAATCAACATATTAAACTTTTATTTCTCCCCGCAGCAATTTGCAGAGTAGACTGCCATGCAACTCGAGGTTACTGTGACAGTCCTGGAGATTGTAAATGTCGATTGGGATGGTCAGGTAAAACATGCAGGGATTGTCAAGTTTTACCGGGCTGTGTACATGGATATTGCGAAAAGCCATTAGAATGTAAATGTCAACCTGGATATACTGGAATATTATGTCAGTCCCGTAAGTATCTCATTGTAATGAAACCACTAACAGCAAATGATATGAAACAGTACAATGCTACAAGAAAATAAATAACAGGTTTCTAATTTTCACAATTTTCAACACTATAAATGTTCTACGGCTATATATTAATGAGATTAATAAAATATAAAAATATGATAAAACTATTTTCGCTGTGTTATTATCATACAGAGTTGATAAAGAGTGGAACAAATTCAAAACCCAGGAATACCTAAGAAAGAACAATGTTAAAAAAGGCTTTTTTGGCCCATCCGTGGTAAAGTGTGGAAGCCATCTTTTTTTACTAATTTTGAGTTGATGAAAACGAATCTGTCACCCGTTTTGGCGAAAAATCTCAGGAATACATTAAAAAATAACCCTCATTTGGGGGTGACATTGGAATTGACATTGGAACTTGCCACTAGAATTAGAACTATAAGGGGTTATTCTTTTGCAGAAAATTCTCTTAAAATACTAAGTTTCGATAACTAAGTAGAAAAGGAAGTAAAAAAACAAATGAGAATGGGTTACTATTTTAAAACTGCTCACGAATTATTGCGGACATACTCTATCTTTGACATAAACTATTTTGAGTTTATAAAAATAGTATTGAAAGAATTATTTTTAAAGTTTTCCAAAGTGTCTTTTAATTTAAAAAAAATCTTTATAATGAATATAATTGAAAAATTAAGGCATGTTTTCTGCCTTTAAGATTGAAAACAGGTGAGAGGATGTCAACAATATATAGAATACTTTATTCTGAGAAGGAAAATTCAATTGAATAACTAAGGAATTTTTTTGCAATGAAAACTGATCACGAGTCCCGAGGTGGTGACCTCAGTGGTGGTTGGGAGAGAAATTGTATCATGATATGACCTTTATGGATCGGATAGGGGTGTTTGGGTTCCATAAAGTGAAGATTCTCATTTTCTCAACCAAAAGTTATTTAAATAATTAAAGAATTTTTTAATATAAAAAAACAAATATTTTCTGGATAGTGATATGCTCACCACTGTACACACCCCAACCCCAAAAGAGTGAGAAATAACCAGGGGTGAGAAATATTCATCTGAATTGACTAAATCAACTTATCATGATAAAACATCAAACTGGGTGATTAGCAATTAAAATCAATACAAATTCTAAAAAGATAAAATCCACCACCTCAATTGGTGGGCATTCAGAAGTAATCACATTATAACCTGATAATAGCCATTTAACGAGGAGTTTTGGTTTGCTTAAAAATAAATAAATAACCGTATATTAGATATTGTAACTTACACCGTTCTTATGGATGGTAAAGGGGGGGAAACGAGAGGGCGGGGGTAAATTTAGAATGTTTGCTTCTATTCTACTTAACTAACGAAACTGAGTATTTTGAAAGAAATTCCTGCACTAAAGAATAACTTTTTGTTGCAAGTTCTAATATCAATTTCAATGCCACGCCCAAATGAGGGTTGTTTTTTATTGTCGTCCCGATTTTTAGCCAATTCGGATGACAGATTCGTATTCATCACCTCAAAATTAGTAAAAAAGACGGTTCCCACACTTTACCATGGATGGGCCAAAACGCCCTTTTCTTAACAATTGTGATTCCAATTTTGATTTTGTGATTTAAATTTCTTATTACTTATTTTTTACTTCGTTTTCATTCTGTAAAACAATATTATAGTTTTGAAGAACGAAAACCCAGCAAAAAATTGATTTCATTAAATTATGATATCAATTTTCGTGCAATCTATATGACAAAACTTAAATAGGACAGACGTCTAAAGACAACCGCGACATCTGGCGTGATGCTGTCAGCCCTGCCATAAAGCAATAGTAGGCCAACTAGAATAATGCATAGATCACAAAACGTTTGCCAGGACATTGTGAATAAGTAGTCTGTATGTAGTCCTATATTGAGAGTGTTAATATCATGTGTTAATGTGTTCAGGTATTCTTTGGTACAGAAACTACAAGTTTGAGAAGATATGATAAAATACTCAGAAAAATATTTGATAAAACATAACAGCAATGCCAATATGTTAGGCCTCGTATATCGAGCTATCTCCTAGACTATAATATTCAAAAAAATTTGTCAAATCTGAAAAATTATTTAAAAATTTTTACTTTTAGCTATTTTAGAATAAATTAATGAAATGGAGTGTTATGTTTTTTAGGATCAAAATTTTCTCATTTAGTAAATAAATAAAACAAATTAAAAACGGTATCATTATTTAAATATAACCTAAATATAAAAAATATGTCCGTGTACAGAAATATTTACACATAAAGATTGGTTTAGATAAAAACAAAAAATTTAAAGTACTTGAAGTAGTTAAATGTACTTTTAAGTGTTTTACTTTTAAACAGTACTTGATACTTGATACAACAAGACAATACTTGAAGTTTTTAAATGCACTTGTTGGAATTATATGACTAATTGATGTAGTACAAATAGTACTTACATCCAAAATTGCAAGTACTATCTCGAAGTACTTGATACTGGAAGTCTTCTGCTTTTTGAAAAGTAATTGATTGATGATGCAACAAGTACTCCAACTAACTATTTGGTACTTGATACTTGAAGTAGTTTAAATTAGTACTTTGCCCATCTCTGATTCTTAGGTACTTATTTTGAACAGTATCTAAACGCTTTAGTAATGGTTTACGAGCTGAGCGAAGTAGGATACTACCATGATCCAAAATGGATATAATATATGACTTATAGAATATGAGAGCGGATTTTTTGATCTGCCTCCCACCATGTTTTACAAGTCATTCGAAGAAAATTAATACCCTTGTCAAAATTAATAATATTTACCACAAATGGTTTCCATGTCAATTTTTTGTCCACAAAATCAAATCACAAAATACTATTGCTTGAAATGATGAAAATATTTGTTTAAGTTGTGGATGAAATAAATATTACGATTTTTTTTTACAGTATAGCATAAATAATTATATTACACACAAAGCTGCTCACTTTAATAAATCAAATGTATAATTTAACTAACTATATTTAAACTAGAAGCATGTAATTACTATGTAAACGATATTTCAATTATTAAACAAAATTATAAGAGTTGTTCAAATTCTCAGTACCTGACTAATGTAATTTCCAATCGCATGAAAAATTGATTTAGAAAACACGTTATTTATTAAGCTTTTATTTTTTTATTTTTAGCAATATGTTCGAAAACGTGTCATAAGGAGCGAGGTTATTGTAGAAAACCAGGAGAATGTCGGTGAGTTGTGTATAAAATCCATATTTTTTATATTGATTTAGTTTATAATCTCTGTGCTTGACTCCGTGACCTTTAATATATTAAATTAAAAATCATATTTGAAGAACATCAAATGAACGTAAACTGCCTCAAGATAGTTAATAAGTTAGTCAAGAAAGAGCATATTCAACCCGAAAATTTCATTATTATTATATATTTTAAGAAAATACCCTGTACGAGGTATCTTTTTTGGAATATTTACAACTTTTTTGATTCTCCCAGAAAATGGCTGAAATTTTTATAGTCCTCTTTTTATTCAAAATTATAAAAATACAGAGTGGGTTACTAAAACAAAACACACGGGTTTTCAGGTAATTCAAAGTGATTTTTTTAAATGTTAGAAAAAATGTATCTGAACTTTTATGCCTGGATAAATAAAAAACGCTTTTGCATCTTTAATTTTGAGTATTTTAAAAATGAATCGATAGAACTGGAAGGTTCTTGTTGTGTGGTATTTAAGGGAGGAAGACCTTTTAAATGAAATATCACTTGCCCCATCACGCTTGAACAGACGCATCCCAGACACAGAACAAACTACTTTTCAGACAGCCAAGTGGCTCTTAAAGCTTTTGGATCTTCGTTTTAATTTCTAAAACGGTTTGAAACTGCCAGAAGAATCAATTGGACAGAAAAAACAAATTGTCGCTGGTATGGATACAGGGACACTCTGGAATGGAAGGCAATGAAATATCCGACTCTTTAGCCAGGAAACATGCTTTATTAAGATTTATCGGACCAGAACCAGTGATTGACATATCGTCAAGCACTGCGAAAACATTCATCTTGGCCTGGGCTGAAAGGAAAATACTCCAGTACCGGCAAGAACTACCAGAATTAGTTGATTCACAGGAATTTATTACATATCCTTTAAAATCAATAATTAAAACATTATCAGTGTTGAACAGGTTATACGTAAGAACTATAATTGGCCTACATACCGCGCACTGCAAATTAAATTACTACCTACACAGACTTGGATTAGAGGATAACGCCATCTATGATTGGAGGACCAGGTTCTCATTATTTGACAAAGAGCAACTGCTGTACAGTCTCTCACCTAATGAGGTTATCGGCTGTACAAAAAGCTGAATTTACTGGGTGAAATATAATTAGGAATAAGCCACAATAATAAACCAGATGGTCACAGAGCGGGGTCTTCACATATCAACCTAACCTAACCTACAATATCATGTCATTTTGTAAAGATGTTCCTCTGAATGTTTTTAAAAAATCAATTTAAACTAGGTACCCAAAAGCCTGACTACTTCGTTCCTTATAGTTCCACCCTGTATTAAGCAAAAATCTAGAGGTTATGGATTTATGCAGATATCAAGTTTCTTTTCAATTTATGTTCAATAGGATTAAGTTCCGGTACCTTGATGGCAAATCTATCAAATTCTGTTAGAAGAAGTGTAAATTATTTTTCCTTTAATTCAACATTTTCTCTCCGAGAGCCAAAGTATGTTTGACTACTAATACTTATTTGATTTAATTGTTTAGGTGCAAAGTAGGATGGTGGGGTAAAAATTGCGAAAAATGCTATCCTTATCCAGGATGCGTTCATGGAACTTGCCACCGTCCATGGGAATGTAACTGTAAGAAAGGCTGGGGTGGAATGCTTTGTGATGAAGGTATATTATTTTTTATTAAATATACTCTACTTAAAAGACCTGAAATAACAAGATAACGAATGAAAATCATAATCCTGCATACTTACCCTGAAATGTATTGTTTGAGATATTCGCGTTTTTAAAATTCAGTAACTTCAACTGATATTAAAGTTTGCATACGCATCCATGATAATATTTCAGAGAAAAATCTTTGTTCTCCTTCAGTATTTTCTAAGAAATATTAATTTAAAGAAATAAAAAGGAGGATAAACATACACATTCGTGAAGAAATATGGAGCAAAATAATGTGTGTATCGATTATAATAGTGATTAATCCTGGTATAAATTTAAACTAAACTAAAGCTAAAACTCACTCACTACTTATTACTTATTATGTCTTTCATTTGTGGACGATCTCAGCTCAATATACCAATTACTGTTCATCGGCACGGAGGATATAGTGGAGGATTAAATAAATGAAAAATTAAAATATATTTTTTATATTCTTTAGAATAAACAGAGTAAAATTATTTAAAATATAAACTATTTGATCTCTGAGAAAGTTTTACAAAAAAAAAAAAATTATAAAAAATAAAAATTTAACATTAATTTATTGCGACCAGAAAATAATTAAAAATTTTCCTATACAATCGAAAGAACGAATATTTATGTTTCGTTCACCATAGATCACAATTGAATAGGATGTAGGTATTCAATGCAAGAATTAGGTATACTTAGAAAAACTTCGATTTTAAGATACTGCAAATTCGCATATTGAATGGGAATTATAATGAAAAAAAAGGACATGGTTTAATTTGCATATATTTTTCATGTGTCAAAGTTAATTTTTCATCATTTCAAAGCATTTTGAAGTCATAATTATCTAAAGTATAGAATTCACGAAAATTACAAAAAATGTAAAATCGACTCATTTTCCGTCCAGAATATTTGCACATTTTTGACTCCCATGATACTAAAAAGTGATAAATAAAGATCCCAAAAACCAAACGGACTTGTTAAATTAGCAAGTCTATTTCAAGCTATATATATAATTTAATGAGGTAGACTCTAAACAACAAACAAAACATTTTAACTAATTTATGTTTCAGTACAAAAACCAAATGTTACTGATAGAAAATATGATAATGAAAGCTGCGTTTCTTCTCTTATAAAATGTTATTTTATTACACCTTGGCTGACGATCGCATATTTTTTATTCTTACTTTACACGAAGAGTTGCATTATACGAAATTCTTTGGAAGTACATTTTATGTGTAGAATTTTGTGCTCTTTTAAATCTACAATTATTTTTGTATTTTTCAAGCAAACAATTCTTGTGAATTTGACGTCATTTTGTTTTAGCCCAGTCGACGAAGGTATTTACCCAAAAAAAGTTGCAAACTGTGTATTTTAATGAGTTCGTGAAAGTGTGTAGAATAATATCCTGAAAAGTTTACATTTCGCTCGGGTGCAGAACATAAAAAAAAAGTGAAAAAAAATTTTTTTTCATCCAGTTTTTCAAAATTTTGAAATTAAATTAAGCTAGAAAAAAATAAAAATACAGATGGATAGATCACGTATTTATGAACAAAAAACGTCTTAACAAAATTTATCGTTAAAGCCACGGTTTTCCCGGAAAAAGTAGTCAAGTGTAACGTTATAACTCGGAGTGAGATCCATGCGTGCACGCGCTTGAATACGCATAACTGTGACACCGACGCACTGAATTACATGTCACTAAATCAGAATTTGTTCAATCTATACGAGTGTTGGTTCATTTAAAAGATGGAAAATGTAGCTTTCTGATGCTTGTTTGTTTCAAACAATACAAGCAAAGGATGGATGGGAAAAATATGCTTATATATGTTATTACGCCCGAACTCAATCGTCGCAATAAAAAATATAGAAAAAAATAAAAGCTCTTCAAAAAAATTCTTTCTTCATTGAGAACTGTTAAAAAATATGTACACTTCATGGTTATTATGGTTTATCACACAAATCATTTTAATTTCCTTGTTTGATGATTTTCTTGATAAATATATATATTGGAGGCTGTAACTTGACGAGAAATTGACACATTGGAAAAAATAAAATATCACTATTTCGGAAAAAATGTATACTTTTCGAATGTTCAAACGCAAATTTGTTTACTTTTATGCATTTTTTCGAAAACATTAATCATATCATGATAAGAAATTGTGATTGTCACGATCTTATTCTTATAACTATGAAAATATCTTTGATTGTTTTGAATATAAATTCTGGAACTTTTCCAATACATTAACAAATGTATAAGGAATTCAATGGATATAGCTGAAATGTGGATAGTTGTATCTGTAATAAATACAAAACAGTAAAAACACGTAAAAATTCATGCGAGCTACTCAGCGGCTGTGTGATGTCTGTGTATGCGTTCATAATTATAGTCTCCCTCCAGACTCACTATTTATCCTCTTAGTCACTAAGAAAAATGTTAAGAATGTGTAATCAGAAAGAGAAAAAAGCGTTATTTTACTTGTTAGAACTGCTAAGAATTTTTAGATGTTCCGTAGTATGCATTTAACCGTGCGCTTGGCCGAGCACAGTGACAAAGTTACTTCACTATTTTTTTCCAGGAAAACCGTGGCTTTAGCGATAAATTTTCTTACAACATTTTTTGTTCCGAAACACGTGGTCTACCTACCTATTTTTTGTTTTTTTTCTAGCCTGACTTAATTTAAAAATGTTGAAAAAATTGATAAAAAAAAATTTTTTTTCACTTTTTTTTATGTTCTGCATCCGAGTGGAATGTAAACTTTTCAGGATATTATTTTATTCACTTTCACGAACTCATTAAAAAAAAACTATTCAGTTTGCAACTTTTTGTGGGTTTCACTATAAAATGATCTCTGTCGTCTGTGCTATTTTATGTTGCAACTACTACAGTAGGCTTGAGAAGTTTTTATATACGTTTCTACTACCAAAAAACTACTTCTATGAAAAATGTCACCCAACAATTATTTCATCCCAGCTCAAGACCCCTGGAGACTGGGCTATAGCTACTTAGTTTATATCAACAAACGATGAAAAGTCCTAAAAACAACTAAACTATCACTCTGTGTTACAATTGGCTACCTATCATACAATTTCTAAGAACTAAATAGTCACAAAATGCCCAAATAACAAGTGAAACTAGACTTATATAAAATGGTAATATAGTATATGTATATATATTTTTAATACTCCTCTTTAAAAATACCAGTTGAACATGGAACATTAAAAATACCTAAAAAGCAAAAAGTAGTTATAAAAGTAGTCACAGTTTTCAACTACTAACTACCAAGTAGTTAGTAATCCAACTACTTCTGTCTAAAAGCAGTTTGCTCACACAAAAATCAGACTAATTTTCTTTAAAATAGTACTTGATACACAGTCACACACAAAAAAATTTTTTTCTGATCTGGGGATCAGACTTCCATATACTATATAGTACTTTGAACCGCTGAATTCAAATCTGCCATCAGATTTGAGCCAGCGCGTCTCAGTATTGCAAAAAATGCTAAAACCTTGAAAATAAGCGTTACAAGCCCAAGGTTTTTTGCATTTTATGCAAAACTGAGGCGTGCTGGCTCAAAACTGATGACAGATTTGGATTCAGCGGGTCAAATTACTGTAAGATATGATAATCTGATCCAAAGATCAGAAAGAAATGTTTTCTTGTGTGGCTGTGTAATCAACTAGGTATTTTTCTAAAATCGTTTGTCCAGCTCTAATTTTCCATCGTTCTGTAAAAACTTAACAAATTCATTCTTTTCTTCTACTGATCTTAAAATATTTTTTCTTCAGAACTGAACTACTGCGAGAATAATGCCGATACATGTAAAAATGGTGCAAAGTGCGTGTCTTTGATAAAGGACGAGGGAAGCTACAAATGCCTCTGCAGAGAAGGTACCTCTGGGAGGAACTGTGAACATTCTGAATTTTCAACTGTAAAACCAATAACAACAAAACCAACTACAGCCAAGCCGTTTATAGTGAGACCAATCAATGTAGATGCCAACAGCAACATTACTCAAAATGGAACGATTGAATCTATTAAAACTACGACTGAGGATGCGGAACCTGTATCAGAAAATGAAACATAAGTTAAATAAATAAAGTATATTTAGTTAATAAAAAAAAATGTTAAGATAAATTTTTCATTCTAGATCAGATTCAAATGGAAGGTGTAAACAATTTCTAGCAAATAAGTTGCAATTATTTATTAAACAACAAACAAATTTCTTTCTGATACGGGCTGTTCTATTTTCTATATATTTATAATTGATTATTAGATTCGGACATATTTTTTTTACATAGAGCTTGGAAATTGTGGTTCTATCGAAAAGACAGCAAAAAATACCACAGAATTTAAAAAAAGGACGGCAAGACAGTATCCACAAACATATTGGAAGAAATAAACTGTATAATGTTTTAGCTTAACAACTATACGGTTTTCTCAAACAAATTTTACTGAAATTACCTCATGACATATATTTTCTAAAGAACAAGTGACGAATCTCCCATCATTGGGGAATTTTTTGTGTTTAAGAATGCGTTTAAAATATCTTAACGTATTTTCTAGTACAAAAATATTTATTATACATACATATATTTATATAAGGTTGATCTAGATATTATATGTCTAAATATAGTATCGGATTTTAATATTCAACTGAGAATACTATTTATGATTTGAACATTGCAATAATTAAAACTATTTATAATTATTTATTTATTTATATATTTATGACATATTTATTATTTATCTATTGATAGGATATGTACGCAATTAAACAATTGCACTTATTTAAGTATTTCAATTAAAAATAAATACTGTAAATTATATATTTTTTCTAAATATATTGATTTTTATTTCAAATTTATGTATACATAGTGAGAGGGAAGTATGCGTTTATTTTCGGTTTTTTATAAATATTTAAAAAATAATAAATGGTATAATCATTAAAATAGTTTCAGATACTCCCAATTGTTTTAAGGAATACAACCTTATACAGTTTTTATCATGAATTTTGTATACCATTAAATGTCATACTCTAATAATGAAATTAGGAACTATTTTCATTGACAAATTACGATATTCAAGGACAACAAAGATTTACAATAAAAAAAATATATAGTTGCGTATTCCTTAGAACAACAGCAATTATTTGAAACAGTTTTGAAGATTATACTATGTTTGGTTTTTTAATTATTTATAATAAACCGAAAGTAAACCCATATTTCCCTCTCACTCTGCAAAATCCTATCCTTAAATAAGAACAGTTATAGTAGCTATAAACTGGCAAAATAACTGGGGTCGACAATATCATGGAGGAGGCCCTTAAGTTATTTGGTGAAGGTGAAATGAAAATCCATCACAGAATATGTCAAAAATATGGGAAGCAGAAATCTGGTCTGATGACTGAAAATTCTCAATCCTCGTACTATTACATAATAAATAAGTGACAGGTGTCTGTGATATCTACATTGTTGGCATTAATATCATACAACGGTAAAGTAATGCTGTATATTCATCAAACTTAACTTCAACATTTTCTGCCTTGTAGAATCATAAACATTTATGAATCACACAGCGTAAGCCGTTACTTTTCATCATTTTTCCATTTGGAAATATTACAGAATATTTGTACCGACAGGCCGAGTTATGAAATAACTTTTAGTA
This sequence comes from Rutpela maculata, assembly GCA_936432065.2. Classification (NCBI taxonomy): domain Eukaryota; kingdom Metazoa; phylum Arthropoda; class Insecta; order Coleoptera; family Cerambycidae; genus Rutpela; species Rutpela maculata. The sequence continues at coordinate 36,616,967 of OW386288.2, read as the reverse complement.
CAGTCAATTTTCCGAACAATAAACGTACCCATATGGTGATTATCGCGACCACCTTCAACTGCCCTAATTTAAAAATGTTATAGATTTGATGTATCTCGGTGACGCTGCAAGGAAAAAAAATTAAATGGCGTCTGTAACATGGCGGTCAAATTTTCCAAATGTGGACCGATTTCTCTCAAAATCTGTCAGAGGGTTCTTCAGGTCTCTACTATGAATTTGTAAATATTTTTAAAAAATTAAAAATGCTGGAATACAAAATACATTTTTTACTGTGCTCCGATTTCGATCAACATCGATATCATGGTATATTTAGGGTTGCCGAATAAGAATATAGTGTCAATGTTTACATGTACAAGATGGTGGTAGAGAAAATAATGTAGATGATAAAGATTAATTTTTAGTTTATGGTTTTGTTTATTAAAAAGTTTTGTTCCTGTATCACTGCTAAGGTGGTACAGGTCTGAAGATGGGCGGGTTTTGATGGTTTCCGGGTCTGTTTGTGTTTGCCCGTAGATATTATATCTTCTGCGGTCCAACGCCTCGCATATATTCTAAAGTTTCTGGTACCTTACCGCACAGTCTGCAGTTAAAGTCGCCAGCAAACTTTCCGATTAAATGCAGGTACTTCTTAACGAGAAAATGTCCCGTCAGAAGACCTCTTATGGTTCTCAACTGGATCCTGTTCTTTGTGAGCAGTTCTTCAGTTTGTTTTGAATATGGTCCATTGATAAGTGTTTTTCCATGTCGATTTCCTGGAATATTTCTCCAGTAGTGGTTGTGTTTACTTTTGACCCAGTCTTTAATTACCCTTCTGACTGAGCCTTTTATTGTGATGCCCAGCGCAGGTTCTGGGCCATAAAATATATCAGCTGCTCCTTGTCTAGAAAGTTCGTCAGATTTTTCGTTGCCCTCTATACTGGTATGTCCCGGCACCCAAAGTAATCTTACTCTGTTTCGCTCACCTAGAATTTTGAGATCATCGTGGCAGTCCCAAGCCAGTCTGGAAGATTGTTAGAGGCTAGTACTTTAAGTGCCGTCTGACTGTCTGGTGCAATTGAAATCTGCTGATTCACATATCGTAGTTTGATATTTTCGCGTACACACTCGAGTATAGCCAAAATTTCTATCTAAAATACAGTGGTATGCTGTCCAAGAGAGAGACTTATACACGCTCTTGGCCTTTCACCATGTATTCCTGCTCCAGCTCCTGATTCCATCCTGGACCCGCCGGTATGCCAGGCCAGGCCTTTGCGTGAAGCATCAGAGCACCTGTCATCCAGTCCTTCCAATGTTGATAGTGAAGGGCTTATTGAATGTAATTTTTGGTATCATGAAGTTCGACCTCATGCTCAATAGAGGATCCGCTACAAAGTTTATTATCCTCATGTGCCCCGAGTTGCCCCCAAGAGAGTCGGGTTTTGAGAATTTTGTAGCCTGCAAGCTCCCAGTCTGGCCTTCCCCTGAATCACGATACTCAGTGGAGGAAGGTCTAATAGGGTCTTCATGGCCGCTGTTGAGGTGCTCTTCATTACGCCTGTAATTCCCAGGCAGGCCAGTCTCTGCACCCGGCTCAGCACTTTAGCTGCTGTTGTTTGAGTGACCCAAGTTCAGCTTGATACTAGATCAAAATCCATGACCATGATCATTTTAACAATCGTAACTTTGGCTTTTGATCGTGGATCAAGCTGACCAAAATCAGACGGGAGTCAATTATGTTAATAAGGAACATAATAATTCATTTTGGAAAAAAATACAAACGTAAGCTAATATCATTAAATAATCCGTAGTTCACACAAAAAACATTTTTCAATTCCTTATATTGAATATAAGCTATTAAAATCTGCATAATTTAAACTACTCTTGTTTTACGCGCCGCCATTGACTGTAAGTTCAAACAGTTAGACATAATGGGTCACAGGTTTTTTTTTTAACTTTTGTATTATCTACCTAATACTTTTTATTTTTGTACAATATCTAAATAAATAAATATTTCTAGATAGTATGGAACAAGTAGAGGTGCGTAAGTTGGGTTGCATATCAAACTGCAAGATTATGAACAATAATAAATATGCTTTACAACATATTAAATGGTTTTATCTACGGAAATCTGAAATATTCAAAATAATAGAATATTTCCTGCAATATTATACATTTTAGAAGTACATATCTATAGGACTGTTATTTTAAATGTTTAATATCATCCTGATTTTACATAACCTCTTGGTTTCATCAATGTAGTCGACAGCAGACTACTGATGATTGCAAGTGTAATTTTCCGAAACGCAGTAATAAGGATTCTTTCCTGAATCATCCACCATTGATCGACATTGATTTAGATGTTTTCTTCTAATATTTTTCTAGTCCATGTCGTTCAAGCGAAACGTTATATCATTGTGGGACATCATTATTTATTAATTACGATTTAGTAAATATTTTTTATAGTATTAATTTGAAATTTTCGGTTGAGAATGTAAAATGATTATTTCACGATTTTCACGTAATGAGTTAGATGAAGGGCAGAGGCTTAAATTAGCTTTTTGATATATGAGATCATGAGAGATACTTTACCGATATATTCAAGTACAACAGAAATTTACAATAAAAAATATATACAGGGTGATTCATAAGTAATGGTACAATACTTAACTGTAGATAGTAGGAGTCAAAATATTAAGATTTAGCCAATAATGCCTTAATGAAATATTTATAGGTAAAAAGATACAGGGTGTTAGAGTTAAAATTAAATTTTTTATTTTCCTTTGTAATTTAATGATTTTTTAACATTTTATCATGAAAATTAGTGGATGGGTGTTATTTGTGATGAGAAATCATAACACACCTTCAACTTTCATCTAGCTCCTGGAGGGAGCTACGTAGGCTATATTTAATATGTTAAAAAGGCCGTAACTTTTTCACCCGCACATTTATCGCAAATTTCGCATAAAGTTTGTATTCCTCTATCATTTCTTAATAAAAAAAGGCATACTTGTTTCAAGTCTATAAGTACAACAGGTTTTGAGGAAAGTGCAAATCAAGAGGCATGTAAATTTTTTAAAACCCTTTTCAAATAATAATTTTTAAAAGTAGGCGTTATGACACAGCATTATCAAAGTAAATAAAGAAGCATATTTATCAAGTAGGCATAAAGAAAAAAAGTACCTGTCAAACAATTAATCTTTCAAACCATAATTAGTTGTTGCGGAGAGTTTTATTTAATTAAGTGTTGTGTTTCTTATTCATTTCTAATATCGTTTTATAAAAAATGTCTCGCCATATATTTTTTTCGACTTCTGAAATGAGAGACATGGTTTGTGTATACTCGCAAGTAAATTTTGGTCGTGCTGCAGCTCGAAGATACTTAGAACTGTATCCAAAGAGAAAGCAGCATGATCATAGGTTATTGAAAAATCTTTCTGATCGTTTGGCCCAAAACGTGACATTGCTGGTCCTCCAAAAAGAATATCTGTGGATCAAGAAGAAGACGTTTTAGTTCGTGTAGCAGAAAATCCCCAAATAAGTACGCGGCGGTTATCGGCAGCAACTGGTTTGTCAGTCATCAATTCATAGATTACACAGGTCTGCGAGGTTTTGTTGTTGGGCAGATGGGGGTCACTTTCGAAATAATTCCACTGAATTCGAATCTGGCTTCAGAATTGGCCGACCACGTCAGGATTTTAAAATATTTGAGGTTAAGTACTTAAAAAATGGCTTTTATAGCAACTTTTGAAGGCATGTATATAAGTCAAAAAATATATCCGCTTATTTTTAATAAATACATCATTTAGTACCATTCTTCCTCTTTTAAATAAGCTTTCAAATGGTCATCTACGATGTTTCCTTTTAAAGTTATAGCCACTTTAAGGTGGCATGAATTTGAAACCATGTTCCCTACAACCAACAATCTTAACCAAACGACTCTAAACGAATCAAGATTTAACACAACAGAAGGGATAACAAAACAATCTTAAACAAAAGTTTGGTTAAGATTGTTGGTTTGTAGGGAACATGGTTTCAAATTCATGTCACCTTAAAATGGCTATAACTTTGCGAGGAAACATCGTAGATGACCATTCGAAAGCTTATTTTAGTGAAGAGGAAGGATGGTACTAAATGATGTATTTATTAAAAATAAGCTGAAAAATTTTTTGGGTTCTATTATACATAACTTCAAAAGTTGCTAATAAAGCCATTTTTGAGTACTTAACCTCAAATATTTCAAAATCTTGACGTGCTGGCCCAATTCTGAGGCCAAATTCAGATTCAGCGCGAAAAATTACTTCGGAAATGACCTTCAGCTGTCCAACAACATTCATGATCCCTTTATTTGAAGACCTGTGTTATTAAAGAAAGAAAAACTTAAATCATCTCACTTTACTCCAGTGCAAAATTTGTTACCTTGTGATCTTCCACAAAAGTCGCAGTTTTCATTATTTTTGCGTAACAAACAACATAATGAAATATGTTTATGAAACAAATATTGTTTACGGATGAGGCCACTTTTATCAGACGTGGGGTATTTAATTGGAGAAATAGTCATTCGTGGAAACTTGAGAATCCCTATTTATACAAGGAAAAACACTTCCAGCACGAATTTAAAATGTGTGGTGTGCTATCATTGGAGACTGCATACTAGAGTTACCACCAAATTTAAATGGTGCATCCTATCTGGACTTTTTAGAAAACGTTCTTCCTGAAATCTTATATGATGTTCCAATAAATTTAAGAAACAATATGCGGTACATGCAGGATGGGGCCCCAGCACATTATTCGATTGTACGTAATCATTTAAATATGCACTATCCACATCACTGGATTGGTCAAGGAAGCGAATTTCCTTGGCCACCTCGTAGTCCTGGCCTCAATCCTTTGGATTTTTACTTTTGGGGCTACTGTAAGTATTTAGTATACAATGATAACATAAATACCCGAGAAGAATTATGGGAAAAAATTTGTGAAGCTGTGGAAACTATTAGGAATAACAGAAAAACGTTATTTAAAGATATTCTCTAAATAAACGTTTAAAAAAATGTATTGGGGTTAATGGTGATCATGTTGAACATTTATTGCAGTAGGTATTTTAAAGTTGTTCTTATTATTGTTCTAGTTCTTATTATTTTTGATACATTGTTTACCATTTTGAATTAAATTATTTATGTCTACTAGTTGAAAGTGTGTCATTATTTGCTTTGTTTTAATATCTGAAATTTTGAAGTTGTTAAACGCCATACAAGCAATTACCACATAAGCGGTATTAGCTACACAGAAAAAAAATATTTACAACTAAAGAGTGTCGAATTTTGCCGCCAAAATAATTTCTCAAATTGTATAATGAATTTGCATGCAACTCTTGATTTGCACTTTTCTCAAAACCTGTTGTGCTTAGAGACTTGATACAAGTATACCTTTTTTATTAAGAAATGATAGAGAAATACAAACTTTATGCGAAATTTGCGATAAATGTGCGGGTGAAAAAGTTACGGCTCTTTTAACACATTAAACATACCGTACGTAGCGCCCTCTAGGAGCTAGGCGAAAGTTGAATGTGCGTTATGATTTCCCACAAATAACCTCCACCTACCAATTTTCATGATAAAATGTTAAAAAACCATTAAATTACAAAGGAAAATGAAAAATTTAATTTTAACTCTAACACCCTGTATATTTTTACCTATAAATATTTCATTAAGGCATTATTGGCTAAACCTTAATATTTTGACTTTTACTATCTACAGTTAAATGTTGTACCATTACTTATGAATCACCCTGTATAGTTATATTCGCTAGAAAAATGGCAAGTATTTAAAACCGTTTTAAATATTATAATATGTTTGGTTTTTAAAATATTTGTAATAAATTGAAAATTAACGCATATTTCCCTCTCACTCAGCAAAATCCTATCCTCAAGACACGATTAGTTCACCAGCCGCAGCTTCGTAGCAAGCTGCGCCTCAGTAACGTCATCTCAATTTATCAGATTGGCGATTTCGATGCGATTTTAATTTAAAAGATTGTCCACAAATTCTGTGAAAATATCAATAAGTTAATGGTCATTCTAACTTAGGAGCCACGAGATTTCTTCAGAAACAGAAAATAAATCATCGCTTGAACATCCGTTGTGTTCAATGTATAGTACCATACCAAATAAAGTATCTTTCGTTGATACCTGCGAAAAAAAGTTTTATTTTATCGATACTTAAAATATTATTCACATACGATGTATTTTTTTTCCATCTCCATAAAAAATGTGATATTGTTCAATTAGCAGATTTGACATATAATTTTTTCCATTTTTTCCACTTTTCCGTCTTTGAGATATTCGCGATTAAAATGAGCTCACATTTGATTCATATATTACTATATGTTTCCTCTCGCGGAATTTACCAAAGTGATGAAACATTTCTATGATATTTACTACGGAAACAGTAACTTGGAAGAGTATTTCCTTTCAATTTTTGTACAGTCATAGAGATTCTTCTACATGTAAATATTTACTGTCATAATGTCAAGATTTGTGTTACTGTAGAAGAACTCACTACCGAGCGTCAATATGACGCGACATCAATGTATATTTAGAAGAGCGCCAGCCGCGTTCTGCCTCGTTTTTCTACCCTCAAGCGGGTTCGAGATAAGATATAACTCGATAGACAAGTAATAGGTCAAGGCTGCACTACTTCAGATTATTAACGACGCTCTCTCTGTCTATTTACTGGTAATAATGGGTTTTGTAAATTTTGCATAAAAAAATCCCTAACCGAGATTTCTCTCTGACGGGATTAAAACCTGACGTGATTTTTATTTGTTTACACAGTAATCATTAGTTTAACGCCTATGGATTTTTGTGATTTTGCATAAAAAAATCCCTATCGGAGATTTCACTATGACGGGATTAAAATTTGACGTGATTTCTATTTGTTTACCTACTAATAAAGGATTCTACACTTAATGATTTCTGAAAAATCGCACAAGAAAATCCCTATCGAGCTCCCGTAAGATGACCAGAACACTGAGTATCAGACTTGCGGAGTCATGAGACTCCGATTAAGTCAGTTGTTTCGGTCTTCTGAACGAAAACTCCAGGGATTAAGACTAGCAACAAGTTCTGATATAAATAAAATGCAATTAGTTTAAAGAATACCATTTACTGAACAGGTTTAAAACAATACAGTATGATTCTGGAAAATGATATAATGTGAAAGAATCACACCTTCCCAACTAAGGCAAGTTAATTTTAGCCATACAAATGAGAGCGTGATAATCGGTTTGGTAGGAAAGATTCATTCCCCAGACTTTAATGCAAGCTTTTTAAAAATTTATAATTTTTTGTGATTATGATAATTATGGCTGACTGAAAATAATATAAAAATATTTTACTAAAAAATTTTGGATTCCTGATTAGTTTAAAAGTTCTATATAACTTGATTTTATCATTCACAGAACGAAGTTCGACTAATACATGAGTTTACTAACCTTCGGCCAGTCTTACTGAGAACTAGTCCCCATGCAGGTTCAATATTATAGGAAAAATGACACCGACTCGCCTCCTAGCGACTTTTCGGCAAAATGGATTTTTGATAACTTTATTATTTGGAAAGCCCCGCATTTAGCTTTCATACCATCGCTTTGTATTGACCATCCAACGCACTCATCCAAATTATGAGTCGTTGAGTAAATCTAAACTTGTTTTATGCGAGAAACCGGCCTTGTCCATTTTCACTGATTTTTTGCCAATATATTGCTTGGGCTGCACCTCGGCCGCAAATTTCTGATTCGGCCGAAAAAGATCAATTTTACAGCCTAGGTACACAAATAACTATTTCTGACGATGTGAGCGGCAAAAAAAGTAATATCCATAGCGAGGCGTATATTATTTAATACGCCGGCCATGCTATATTAACCCAATGCGTTTTTGGTGGTGAAATTCGAGATTTTTTATCTTTATTTTTTATAACTAATCGACGTTTGAAGAAAAAATAACATGTTTTATTCTACTACTACACAATTACTTTTATTTTAGATACATATGCACTTTATTGCAAGTTCATGTTGAATGAGAATTATATTAAAAAAATGGATAATAGTAATTCAATGCAGTTGCTAAGAGCATCTGCGTCAATTTATATTTAGTTAATTTTAAATCATTTGAGAGCATTCTCAAATCAAAATTTTGTACCATAATATCGAAAAGTGACATATAAAGATCCCAAAATCAAATGGGCTTATTACATTATATAACAAAAAAATTGTGAATTTGTTTTCAATGCAAAAATAATAATGAAAGCTTAGCCTTTCACATTCAAAATGTTCTTTTTTTGTTTCAGTCCGATCATTTATTTAAACGTGATTAAAGTCTTAGAGCCGACATAAACGGAAAGGCTAATTTTGGCTTTCATTAGTTGGCTCGCAACCCCTTACTTTGATTCTAATCTTACGTGAATATTTTGTGCTCCTTTATTTTCACTTCTCCATTTTTTTCTATTTTGCGTGTTTTATAAGTTATTTTCAAAAAAACTATTTTTACTTTTCTACCAATCAAGACCCACTTATGAAAAATATTGTTTCTGTTCGACATTCACCAGCATCATGAACTATATCGCTACAAGCACCAAAATGCTAAGAATATTTATAAGAATTACGTTGGATAGGCACAAATAGCCTATTTGAACTCGAGAAGAATCTTGTGAGAGAATAATGCAGGCCTGTCGTGAAATATATGTACCATAACTCAGGAGGTTGCCAACAACAACCGCAAGGAATTGAAAAATGCATCCGGATACTTGAAGGTGGGTTAGTTGAAGTAGACTATTTACGATAATTTTATATATTTTTTTGTTTGAATTCCCATTCGAATTTTGTTGAATAAGTAATTTACCATGGCCTTTTTTTAATGTTGACAATTTTAATAGTTTCCATGGCTTTATATGAAAACAGATCAAACTTAGGAGGGAACAGAATAGAATATAATAGAATGAAGTTTATTTACGAACAGATAATAATAATTATAAATGCAAATAATTATACAATGGTGTAAATAAACTTAATACTTCAAAGAAGTGCTATGCAGGGACTGTACATGAAGAACTCAAACAAGTATAGACATATTAACTTAACAACTATAATGTGACAACTATAAATATATAAATAAAAACCGCTGCCCAAGGAATCACTACTTCCACATCCAGATTTTCTATCCAAGTCACTCCCAATGAAAAAATTTTGTATGGGGAAATAATTGTTTATGGAACTTTAATAATATAAAATTTGAAATCCTCTACCCCAGAAACCCATAAAACGATACCCCACATCGGTAGTGGGGTGGGGGTGGTGATAGGGGGTGGTAGTGGGGGTGGATGAAGTAAAAAAATATTTTGAGGTTTCTGGTCCTTAGACAGACACTAAATTACAATTTTTTTTCATCCCCTTTACCTTTAATAATAGGGTGGGGGTGGTAATGAGGGTGGCTACTGCCAAATTTTTTTTTGAGACCTTAGCTTCTCTTGTACATACTAAATACCAATTTTATGGACTCTTACCTACTTGATTTACCTATTTACCCCTAATTTACCCCAATTTACCCCCCAACCCTTCGACGGAACAAGATGAAAATATAATCTAGTTCTAGATCTCGTTAAAGTACATATGTGTACCAAATTTCAAGTCAATATCTCAAACGGTTCCAGAGTAAACGTGCGCTCAAAAAAAAGTTACAGACCGACCGACCGACAGACAGACAGACAGAAATTTTTTTTTTTCACTCAAACTTAAAATCTCGACGTTTCATGACATTCTAAGCCTATTTGAACAATAAAAATTTTTAAAAATTTTTTTGTCGTTACTATACTTCCACTGGATGTGGAAGTAAAATATACAGTGCTGAAACTTTCACAGTAATGAATACCTACACAAAATATACATTTAGATGCACTTGACTGGAGGACCATAATATTATTATTAATTTAAAATAATGTATTAAGGTACGGTTTGGGATTTAGGACGTAATGAATTTCTTCCTTAGGGACTTCTAAAATGTATTTTTTTTATTCAGTTTCAGTTTTTGCTATATTATAAACAGTAGTATGCTTAGTATTATTAGGTATTTTATTGTACGTCCTTGGACTAAGATATGTGAAGCATTGTTGACCACAACTAGTGTTTGTTTTTGGGGCTTTGATGAGGAGCTTTGCTGGTGTTGCGCGTTTTCGTTTATTTGCGCATTAGATTGCACACTGTAAAAGAATAATAATCTAATATCCATTACCTTGGCCTCTTTAAACAAGTCATTTGAGAGGTAAGTTTGTTCTTTATTGAGAATTCTCTTTTTCAAAGAGTCTAGATGTTTCAAATGTGAGTCGAGAACTCCTCCCCAACCTAGAATCCCATATACTAAATGTTACTTAACAAGAGAATGGTACAGAATTCCTATTTGTTTAATATCTAAAATTTGTTCCGAACTTTTAAATATGTATATTAATTTTCTTATTTTGTTAGATATGTTACCTATATGTAGATCCCATTTAACTTGTGAATCAATTACTATTCCTAAATAATAGGCAGGAGCTATTTGAAAGTACTCATCAATTGTGATTTCTTGAAAAGGTGGGGCAGAAGTTTAGCATAGATAAAAGGGTACGTAATACGTTTTTGATACATTTAAGGTGAGTAATTTATTATTGAAATATTTTTTAATGTTATTTAGATCTTGTTCTACTTTAATTTTTAAAGCAGGGGACCAAAACCGAAACCGAAATCCGCACCGTACTTACGACTTTAAAGTTCAAAGAAAAAAATGGCTGAAATCAAAGATACAAATCTTTTAACCATGGTGTAGAAATAACAAATTGTATGGTGAAAACCATATCTAAGTCGATTCGTCCATTATAAAGATTATATAAGGTAAAAAGTAAGTAAAAAGCCAAAAACTGAAATCGAAACCGAAAACCGCACCGTAATTACCAATTTTTTCTAACAGAAGGCTGATAATTGCATTCTGTGTACTCTTGCCTTTTCTGAATCCTTATTGATATTTTGATAATAATTTATATTTTTCTAAATAGTTTACAATTCCTGATTTAATGATTTTTTCAAAAATTTTCGCTAGATTACTTATTAAAGATATCGGTCTATAGTTTGTAACTTCTTCCTTGCACCCGTTTTTGTAAATGGGCTTTATGACAGCTACTTCAAAGGCTGATGGACATTCACCTTCTACAATCGCTTTGTTTATTATATAGGCCATAGAAACTGCAATATATTCTGTTGGAGATGTGGGAGCAAGGAATCTTGTATTCATTTGTACTTTTGTTTCAGGTGAAATACTATTCTCCCTTGGAATGAATTTATTTGCAAGAGTTTTTCCAATACTACTAAAAAAGAATTAAAAATATTAGCCTTTTCATTGTCCTCTTCTATTTTTTTTACTTGTAGCATTTTTAATAGTAGGTATATTTATTTTCTTTTTATATATGCCACTAAATTCATTTGTGAAAATTACAAAAATTTCAAAATTCGAATTTTGTCTTAAAACTCCCAAAGGTTAAAATTAGATTCTGAACAACTTTTTCTAGTAACTTTTTTCGATGTCTCCAACGCGACTCAAAATATTGAGAATCTATTCACGAGGTCGCAATAGCCAGAGGTGTAGTACTCAACTCAAATACAGTGTGTCACACTGTATGAAGAATATATGTATAATATCTTGTTTTTTGTATTAAATATTATATTTACTAGTAGTTGAAAGTTATCTGTTAAATAACCAAAATAATATTTTGCAACTAATAGTTTTACTCAGATGTATGAATATTTATTTTATTAAATCTATGAAATATAAAAGCGCTTTATGGCTAGAAAAGAATGTTGCAATTGTATTATGTAAGGAACCAATTTACTTCTCGGTAAATATTTACAGCAATGCATTATTTATTAATTAAATTATATACATGTAAATCAAATGCATCAACTATAACAAATTGCGCTTTCTTATATACGACACGATACATTTCCGCTTCAGACATGTCGCATCGTCTGAAAATATTTATATGCTTCCTTTAAATGTCACAGTTCGCAAACTCTACCACAATTCAACGGTATTAATAAAAAGAAAGTCAAAGACATTTTAAATTGTATTTTTTTATTGCATTCAAATTTATGTAATCTATGTAACCTTGTTTCGTTTAATAATATTAAAACAGGTGCCGAAATCGTTACAACCTTTGTACTAATTAACAATATACCCAAATGTTTATAGGCAAAATAGCAAGAATTTTATGTTCAAAATTACATACAATTTTTTTTATGGGATATGAGTGCAGCTTTAATATTGCTGTAAAAAATAGAAACTCAATATTATTTCCTGCTTACCAAAGGACAAATAACATAGGCTGTTTCCGCAAATGTCTAGTAATATTAAGGTGACTTGGTAAAAGTGACACAATAAGGTCACGTGAGCAAATTTCTCAATTCAAGAAGGTGCAGTACCTCTGCACAATGTTCATATCATCGACACATTGAGAAAAAATATTTATATACACTACCGTGTAATTTCAGTACTTCATTATCTTACATACGAAGAAATGAGAACAAAATGTATTTGTCATTACTGTATCAAACCTAGTAAACAAAAAATCCATCGAACCATAATAATATACAATGACCATTGTCAAATAATAAAAGCGTTGCGCGAGAGAAGTTTGTGATTTCGTAAACTTTGAATCAGAGTAATACTATATTGCAGTTAAGGCTTACAGTATTCTAGGCATTGATAAAACTAAATTTTCTGCCATTTGGGTATTACATAAACTTTCCCATTCATCTTCAATTATGGCACGAAGTTCCGCATTTTGTGGATGATAATTTTGTTTCTTTACATGCTTCACCATAATTCCCCAAACATTCTCCATTGGATTAATGTCGGGACTTTTAGAAGTCGTATTTGAGAAAATGTAATTTTAGAGAAATCAACTATTTTCTGAATTATGTTACATTTCATAATTCATGATTTTCATTTTTGGAAAATAAATATGTGTCCCTTTTATCGGTGTAATCATATAAGAAAATATTGTATATATGTTAAGTTACGACAAATAAATCTGGTAATGATCGGATATGACTTTCGAGCTTAGTGAATAGATCTATTTTGTAGATTCGACACATATTCGTTATTCGTTATTCGTTATTAATCCATCAAGGACGGAATAAAATTTTTCAAAAATTTTTCAACTGTCTTATTATATTATTAGCCTAAACCCCAATATTAGTAAGTTTACCGAAGTAAATTATTAAATATATTGCTATTTCTTAAAAATCTGTGTTGCCATATGGCAACGCGAGTCCTTCACACTGCCATGTTTTGTAAAAAAAGACAGTTCAATTTTATGAAGTTTATTAGTAGCTTTTCACAACTCAAAACAATAATATGATTATCCAATAACTACAAATGTGTGTGATAGCTAATATTACATGATAAGCAGATTCCTGCATTGCATTGAATGAATTTTGTGCGCAGAATAGATTTGCAGTTGTCACCATTGCACCTAATTTTATTTTGAACTGATGTAAGCAGGTGACCAACATTATCGTATCGCACATCGTCAGCAACACGGCTAAAAGATCTACTAGATTTACCTGTGGACGGTCTACCACTGCTTTTTGGTGGATGTTTGTACTTGGTCAGGTACACTTTTACTATTTCTCGTCGAAATTCTAGTTGTGTTAGTTTATTACCTGACTTTTTATACAATACCCACGCATTTTGTATCGTAACGTCAATTAACCACGTGAACAGACACCACCACCATTTCTTCCCACGTAAACTAATTCTCCATCGAGCAACGTTTTCATCCATTAGATCGGTACCCCCCATGGAGGCATTATATCTGGAGATCATGTGAGGTCTTCCAACTTGGACAATTTTTTTTCCTTTGATGAATATCTCTTTACGTTTCCAAGAGGAGCCACCCCATATTTTGTAGAAGCTACAGAAACCACATTATTGTCCATCCAACGCCAACGTGTAAGTAAAATGCCGTTTGTTCTATCCAAATACGAGTCCTTGTCACCACGTTCTTTCTTTTGCATAATTTTTTTAGATAATATGGGACAGTCATTTGGGATTCTAGTATCGCGAATGGTTCCAGTTGAGGAATATCCTCTCCATTTTAAATGCCTTAACAGATGCAAGCTTGTAAATAAATTGTCTGTAAACAAGTTATATCGCAGATTCTTCTTTTCTTCTGGCAACTCATCCAAAAGCACCAACAGCGGAGCAGTAGACTTTCCAAACACAGTTTGGTATTCATTTTGCACGCGGGCATATTTGCCTTGATAAAATGAAAAATTGACAAGATACCCATATTTAGTGTTTAGACTCCACACTTTGTATCCGAATCTTATCGGCTTTCCTCGTATAAATTGTTTACAAGAGTGCTTCCCAAAATATTTTACCATAGACTCGTCATAATTTAAGTCTTCCTCAGGAACAAACCATTTTAAAAACTTCTGTCGTAATATATCACTCAGTAGTCGCAATTTATAATATTTATTACTTAGATCTAATGAATTATTATCAGCACAATGAAGGTAGCGCCAAATTGTTAAAAATCTATCCCTCCTCATTGCTTCTATTACCAGTTGATTACCAAGATCTCCATCAGTATTCCAGTAAGTTTTCTTTCCAGGTAGCTGACAATATCCCGACAAAATCAGAATAGCGATGAAACACCTCATTTCGTCAGTAGTAATGTGAGGGTTTGGCCTGTTTCTAAATTGCGCATACTTGTTTGATTCTTCTATCAGTAAGGCTAGTACATCATTGTCTACGAATAATTCGAACATTTCTGCCGGCGATAATGTTTTAAAAGTTTCATAATCTAAATCAAAAATATTTCGCGGACCTTCTTCCAGATCACCTTTGATCCATTCAATATTGGAAAATCTACTTTTCCTACATCGTCGATACTTCCAGCTACATTTCCAACATCATCACTTTGCGAATTTCTGACGGAAAGTTGAACATTTGCATTCAGTTGATTTCGAGACAAATTATCAATAAGTCCACCTTCGTCTTCCTCGCCAGAATCCTCGTCTGTTACAGTACCCACATCCGGAGGTTCGATATAAATTTGGTCAACGTCCAAATCATCTGCATATGCCATTTGGAGTGCTTCTTCGAGAGTCAGGCCACCACTAGTAAAAGAAAATAATTATTTCAAAAAACAGGTATCTGATAGGACTCGTGTTGCCATATGGCAACACTCAACTTTCATCTTTTATACTTTTATGATTTTTTAATTAAATCTCATTATTGCAACATCATTAATTAGTTCATACATTCGCCAAATTATTATTTTAAATTTAACGTTCTTATGCTACAACGAATTATTCTTGTTTATACTTACATGAGATTGAAATCCATTTTTCACAAATCTTATTGCATTCACTAATAAAAACACGTTTTTATTTTACCACGTTAACAAATTTACTATAAACTTTGTTTACGTTGCTAAATAACATTACAAACTTAGCCGTAGTATACACTATCTATTGGAGAATAGTCAGTCAAACCAATTAATTCTGAACGAATGAAAATGGCACAATATGTGTTCCATATGGCAACGCCAGTCCTTGATGGGTTAACTAGTTTTGCTTTAGATACGACTTCTACATTTTGTATAGTGGTGAGGATCACTAATACGGTGCAAATGCAATTAAAATCTCAAAAATTAATTAATTTTTTAGCAGGGCAGCATAGCTCTCCCATATTATTATCCCAGAGCCATTAGTTTGTATCACGCGCAGTATGTATGGAGCAATTATCATGTTGGAAAATAAAATTATCATCGGGATATAGTTCCCTTACTGACGACAACATAACATTTTCAAGTATCTCAATATGTTTAGTGGAATTAAGATGACCATCATTAAACCAATACATTTCTATTCCACTTTGACTAATCCATCTCCAGGTATTAACAGAAAAACGTCCAGATTTAATTGAATCGAATGTAAAATTTTGATACCTTTTTGCCTACGAGGCCTATAAACACGAATATGTCCATCATTACACCACTAGAAAACTTTTTCATCAGAAAATATGACTTTCCATCAAAAGTCTTCATTGTTCAACATGTGCAAAAATTATCCTTGCTTGTTTTTTTCTTCCGTTAATTTGTCTTTTTAGCAGCCGAACTACACTTCAGTTTTAATTCTTCTACAAGCAGTAGATCTTGAGGCAGGAAAAGCTGTTTCCCAAACTGCATCAACTCTGGTCTCAAATGGATTTTCCTGAAGGTAATTTATAAGAGCTTTTCCTTGTTCCTCATTACTTCGTTTAGCCAGATCCATGCTTGCAATATTTTTTATTAACTTTCATTACACTGCATTTATTTATGTTATATTCTGAAGCAATTGCTCTTGTACACAATCCATTTTCCAATTTAGAAAGAATACTAATCCTTTGAATTTCTGTTGGTTTTCTAAGCATTGTTAAAAAATGGCAAAAATTTAAAATTTTCAAGAATGATTCATTCCTTAATCAAAGCTTGCGTATTAACAAACTTCAACTTGAAGAAAATTGTGAAAGCTGATGTTTACATTAATGACTGTTATCAATAGTTCTTGTAATAGTCATGTTTACATTGCTAAAATAAACTGTACTTTATTTACTTCTTTTTTAATTCAAGTGCACGTGACTGGCGAAATTCCAGTAATTAATCCTTTGTAATAAATTATTACTTGATGTTCGGGCTGATTGTAGATTCGGAATTAAATGCGATTTCTGGTTTAAGGACAATTACTAAATTATTAATGTAAAGCATTGCTGGATTCCACTTTACAATGGACGAGGTTAGCAGGTAATTTTGAATACAATATATGATATCATCACATCATTGTTATTTTGTAATCAGCATGACCATAATAATAAAAGAGATCAAGGTCATTAACAAGACAATCGAGTTCCAAAAGTGCAAGTGAAGGTATCTGAGAAATTGAAACAGCACTCCCAATTTGAAAAAATGCAAGCGTCAATGTTACAAATTCGTTCCTTTTCTGTATCTCATGATACAGCTCCAAGAGACGTCATGCAGTTTTGATTTGATTCAGTGGTTGCCCACCTCTTGAAATATATGGACTATTGTAATGTAAGAAACTACAGTTGTATTCAGCTATGGTTAACTTGACTTAAGAGCTTTTATTTTAATATATTTTTCAGCATGTTAGTGAAATTTCCGATAGACATTAACTTATTAATTTTAGTGAATTATTGATACCGTTAAACAATGTATTAAATTCGAATGACTTTTAGATCTTGTCTTATGCAGGTTCACAGATACTGGTTAATCAGTCTGAAAATTATTTAGTCCTTGCGAATCCCCCTTACCCTTAGATTTGTTTTACTCTAAATTCTGAACACGGCAAACCATCATTTAATTTTTAAAAAGCCGACTTTGATAATACTCCAGGCATTAGAAATCATATAGACCCCTTACCTGGAAAAATTCATGGTAATCCTGGAGATAGGCGGGACCCACTCGCTGCCCTCCCGTTCGTCGTACGTAAAATGTCAAAGGACCTTTCTTGTTGTAAACTTTGTTTGCTTTCTGAATATCTGGGTATTTTTATCTAAAATGAAAAAAAAGATAAAAAATAAAAAAACAATTTTTCGTTTTTTTTCCCTAAATTTGAGGAGGTCCCGGAGGGAATTTTTGGTGAGAAGTTGAAGATTTGGATTCAGCGAGCCAAAAAACATAAAGTAATCCCATTTCCAGAACTACCATGAATTTTTCTAGGTAAAATTCTCTAATGCCCGAAGTAAAAGTTATATAATGATTTTTGTAATATAGACTGGTTATATTTGTCTAGTTTTAGTATGTTAATGAAACTTGCACTCAATTCTATGAGAAATTAAATTATGTATCCTTTAAGAACGTTCTTAGAACAATTCCTAGAAACTCATAATATCACGCATGACATAACAGAACTATTATACATAATATTAAGTAAAAATTCCGTTCATGGAATTTATATAAAGATGGAAAAGCAGTAATCTGCTTCAAGAATGTAAATAGTTGCATTCCAAAATAAAATAATAAGAAAATCCAATCAGTATATCAAATTTAATGAGTTAGGACAATCGTTCTTTCAGAGATCCTCGGAGCATTGTCATTGCATTTGCAATACTTTCAACCGTCTCTTATTGCATCATCTACATATGAAATAACCGATGAGTAGGCTACATGTAATATTTTTCAACTTAACGTCGAATTAAGCGACTATGCGTATGCGTGTATCTTTACTTTGCCGCATTCCCTTCTTAATTTAGCCCAACAAACCCCCACATCTCCCAAAATTTGGACATCACCAATAATTTTTCCCATTCTCAAATAGGGTGATTAAATTGTTATTGAAGATTACAGACCAATACATAGTTATTTTGTGTGATTTTGTTAAACCTTTAAAATTATCTTATACGATATAATCAAATCTCAAATTTTCTATTGTCAACACGGGTCTATAGTGGGTAAATCACCAATAACTAATTTGGTAAGTGTCACCCATTTTACTGCGACCATGGTGGTCTAGAAGATGTAATTTATACCTGCCAAACCATTTGATATAAGTACTCAATCATGGGCCTCTACTGCAAAAATTATCAAAATTCGAATAGGTTTTTTTAACCTATTTTTTTCGTCATATTTTGGTAAAAGAAAATTAAATGTGCAGTATCACGACTTTTTATCTATTGATATGTTAGCAATATCAAAAATGCTACAAGGTTCTGTTCTGGGGCCACTCTTGTTTATTCAACTTATCAACGATATTTGTAGGTATATTCAAAGTCATTTTCTTCTGTAAGCTGGTAATCGTACATTGTTTACATATATTAACTCTGATGAGGATTGTCGTTATTTATAACATGACCTCTCAAAAAATTAATATAGAATGTGAATCTAATATACTACCTTTAAATATATCCTGTAATACCCTGACATTTACGAAGAGAACTAAACTGATACATTTTTAATATAAATTTGATATTGAAATTGTTAATAAACGCAACCGAGTTAAAGATTTCGTTGCCATTTTTCATTCAAAATTAATCTTTGCTGCAAATTTAAATAACACTACTGTTACATCTGATGAAATCCATTTAGGTGGTGTTTATATGCTCTATAATAGGTTCATAGAGTTAGTAAGCAATACAAATTAAGCATCAATTTCAAATCTGTATTTAAGTATTGGTCTTACCATCAATATTTTGTTTCTGGCTGATTGGACTAGTTCCACAGTGCCATAAAAAAACACTACAAAAATCTAGGGTTTATTATGAGAAATTTAAAGCATTTTGAGGACATTTCCTTACTTTCTCTTCTTTTTATTTTGCTTTAGTGGGGCCAAAATTAAAATATGCTAGTATTGTTTGGAGTCCAGAATATGATATTTATATTTTTTAATTAGAAATAAATTCAGAGAAGGTATGTTTAATATATATCTTTAAATCTTGTAGTGTTCATAGTATAAAACAATATATTTTGAGTCAGCTTTGATACACTTTAGTAGGTAAAACATTGTTTATGTATGGATTTATTAACGTTCGCTTCTTTTTCATTCTTTTCACCTATACGCTTGGTTCTAATATGCGTATATATTTATTTTTACAAGTTTTTATATATATATATATTTACTTGAATGTTCCTGCCCTTTAATCGATTGTTTATCTGTCTAGGCAGCTGTACTCTGAAATACATAAATAAGTTAATAAACAAATAAATAAATGAACATAATAATACGGGAACTAGGGTGGTATATAACACATTTTGTTAAAAAACAGCTTTGGTAGTCGATAGTTATCGATGAGTTTATAGACCGTGTATTTTATTTAGAACTAAACTTATGGTAAACGTTTATCTTTTATTAATTTATAAAAGAGAGAATTTCTAGATTATAAATATTTAAATCACCAGACAGATTTAATTACTTTCGTTGAATTTAATCATGAATTATTTAGTTATTTAAATACCTTCCCATCGGAAAGTAGCCATATGTATAATATTATTCAGTTTACTAACTATCCGTGAATATTTCGGTATCAACAATCATTTTTTTTTTATTAGATAAATGTTAATTTTTTAATAATGCAGTAAATGGATTTTATAGCGGCTACTTATACCATTCACTTGTTGTGTAGTGTGCGAAATAATGGCCAGAAACATAATATAATTTTAAATAATTTAGAGATACGGGGGCAATTTTCTAAAATAAAATAATCCAGTATATATTCGTGATATTTAAAGAAATTATTACTTGTTAATTCGTCTCACAAAATTAACTTTATCCTAATCCAATAAATTTTTGGGATTAGAAAACTGAATATTTCACTATTTGTCACCTACATTTATTTCCTATAAAACTATGTTATAATTTTAGAGCAAAATGATACACCGAAGTTTTTGGTTAAAGTAAAAGATATGTAAATTGTAATATGCAGAGTGTCTCACAAGTTCGAACGTACTTTACATAGGTTAGATGATATATCAATTTTACCGTAAAATGGTATAGAGATATTTTTACCAGGACTATTTATAACATACTAAAAACGGTAGTTATGGCATTGCCGGCTGCGAATACGTATTAAACACGATAACTTACAATACTATCTTTTGAAATTGAACCATATCCATCGTAGATCTCTGTCTCAGAGTGATCCTCAGAGGCGTGCAAACTGTGTTGTTTTATATAAACTATATGTTTGACTATAATTTTTAGTCCAGTCAACGGACTAAAATGACCAGAATCTCTAACTTGAGTGCTAATGAATGGATTTTGATGAAACCTTGTGCGTGTGTGTGTTTTCAATGCCGTTAATAAAAAAGTAAAAAAAAAGAATAGGAAATGATCGGAGAAAACACGAGTTCCGTAACTTGTAGAATTAGGTCAAAAATGAAAAAAAAAAACAATGTATTTATCTTTTTGACCCAAAATAAGATGTTTTTACTGTTGTGAATCTTTTCGCAAAATGCATATTTTTCGAGATATGGCCACTCGAAAATTTCTGAAAATAAGGGAGGGAAAATGTAAACGTTGAAAAAAATCTGAAAAAATTCAGGTGAATGTATAATCGAAATGCAAGACTTTTTTTTATTTGCAACTTTTCTGTAAAGTGCGTTTTCACCGAGTTTTTCTGGAAAAACATGAAAAACTGCCTCTATCTTTGACATTGTAGCCCTTTTTTTTCAACTTCCTCCCCCATTTTTAGAAATGTTCGAGTGGCCATATCTCGAAAAATATGCATTTTTTGAAAAAATTCACAAGAGCAAAAATATCTTATTTTGGATCAAAAAAGGTAAATATATATTTTTTTTTTTCATTTTTGACCTAATTCTGCAAGTTACAGAACCCGTTCCGATCATTTACTACTCTAATATTTTTTTATTAACGTCATTAAAAACACATTGCACAAGGTTTCATCAAAATCTATTCATTAGCACTCAAGCTAGAGGTGAAACCCCCCGTTGACTGGACTATTTAGAGAAAATGTTACTAAGGTTTTTGTTTAGGCACATAGAAATACGAATCTGTACAAAATTTCGAAAATGTAACATACAGAGTGTCCCTCGGGTTTGAACAAACTATACGTAGATTAGGTGATCGATAAGTTTTTCTTTAAATGTTTATGCTTAATAAGACTATTAAGAAACGAGTGTTGTATATTGCAAATACCTATTTAAACAATCAAAATAAAGAAGATATTGACTGTGTACTCAATTTCAATGGCACCCCGTAAACGTCAATCAAATAGGTATTAAGCTGTATATAAGGTTGTAAATACTAATGTAATGTGTCCTATTTTTCTTCTATCATTTTCAGATTGTTTTCACTTTTAACAATCCTATAATATGTGGCTGAAGATTATGTGACAAATTATTCTTTTTTCCAAGGGAAGGATGCTAGATACAGGCTTGTTGGCAAGTCAGATTTACGCCTCATTAAACTTCTGTGTTTTACAGACATTAAATATTACTTTATTACACACACAAAAAATACTGTCTAGTCACTATGCAAGGAACACTAATTACATAATTTCTTTCGAATACTTGTATTCAACCCACCGTTCATTCAATATTTTATTATATTTTATATCAGTAGTTGCATTAAAAATTACTTATTAATAAAAGATAACTTTTATAATATTTAACCAAAACTTCTAATTAGGGCAACTAAAATATTTTTCATTTAAACACATTAATAAATACAAACAATTTGCATTATTAACAAAGTAAATAATTAATTACTTTTTTTTACAAAAGTTTCTACACCC
This sequence comes from Rutpela maculata, assembly GCA_936432065.2. Classification (NCBI taxonomy): domain Eukaryota; kingdom Metazoa; phylum Arthropoda; class Insecta; order Coleoptera; family Cerambycidae; genus Rutpela; species Rutpela maculata. Next base: position 36,594,658 of record OW386288.2, on the reverse strand, counting down.
CACTGATGAGAACTAAGGAGTTTGAAAAAAACTTATATAACTTTTCTAGGATTGAAATTGTTTCCTATCAGAATATGAGGTTGATTTGTGGTGAATGATACGTTCAGTAAATATTTTAATTTAATTTTTACTTTCCTTGCTTACCAAAGGCTGTATACAGGGTGTAATTAGTTTCATGTCATTAGAAAAACTGGTAACGGGATCGACAAGAAAAACAAAAAACCTATATGACTTTTTCCCCTAGGGGCACTTTGAAAAACTGACCTAGGTCTAAAATTTTAATGCTAAGGTAGGAGATATTTGAAAACCACTGCTTCTCTTCCGAATCACAAGTAGGTATTGTGTGTAACTCGCCGCCGCGCGGTCTCAAAGCAAGAAACGCGGCTCTTTGATGTGACCGTTTCAACCGAATTTTTTATACCAATTATAAAAATGGAACTAATTCGTTATCTCTTTCTGCACAACCACATAGGATGGTCGTAGGAGTTTAAATAGAGGATTTGTTTATTGTGTTTTTAATTTGGAACAAAATTATTGAAGCTTTTATTGTTGCTTATACTTTATGAAATTTAAATGTGGTTTATTAACATTTGTAACATAAATAGGTGTTGTGTTAAAAGCTCAAGAAATTAGTAATTATTTAATGAAATTGGAAATTGAAAACAGTTAGACGTCTGTGATACGATAACAGAAAATAGTTCTGTGTATTTTAAGTTAGGAAAAATCTTATTTTTTTTTAAAGAATTGCGTCCATATTTTTTTTCAATCAGGTACCGGAAACTAAAAATCGAGTCTTTGGTCTTTATGAAAATCAATGTAAACAATAATAACCGGATCAGAACAAAACAGCAAATAATAACAATTATAATAATAATGCCTTTATTGCCCAACAGTTAACACCCAATAACACAACAATTCTTTTGAATTTGTCACAAAACCACAAAAGTTGCTTATAACAATAAAGTTTATATCTAACCCAGCAGCGACTTTGATTTTACAGTAAAAGTAATGTGACGGCGCAGAAATCTAGAACTTACCAATAAATTATCGCTGATATACATAAATTGTTCTGAAACAATACACATTTCAGCACCTCGAACATATAATAATATTTATTCATCTCTGGTTGCCACAATAAAGTGGATAAGGGAAGTCAAAAATTTACATAAAATTTGTAAAATACAAACAGATAAAAAGAGACAATACATATGATATATAATACTACAGAATGTAAACAAAAAAAAAAAAACAAAAAACCCTATCGAGATACATCTTTAGATTTTAGAATCTTAATTTATTTATTTTTTTAATTTGTTGATTTACTTATCGACATTCTATTCATAAAGATGGATTAAGCAAAAATTAATTTTTTGTATATAATTGAGCGTTCAGCTATTATTGAGGAAGTTTTCAAACTCTCTTAAATTATAGAAACAGTTTTCTATGAGGAACTTCTTTATTTTAATTTTAAATCTTATGATCGTTAAATGTTTGTAGTTTCCTGGTAATAAGTTGTAGTATGTGCACCCAGTATATATGGGCGATTTTTTTAAGTAGCTGTGGTTATAGCGATTGATATGTATGTGATTTCTAGACCTAGTGAGGTGTGTATGTATGTCATTATTAGTTAAAAAATTGATTTTTATGTTGGTGCATGTAACACAATAGCTTTAACAAGTAAATTCCAGTTACTGTTAATATCTTTTTGTTTTTGAAGCTATGTCTGCACGATTCGTTATAAGTCAAATTAAACATAAGTCTAATTATTCTTTTTTGAATTATGAAGACGCGATCGATCTCAGTTGCTTGTCCCCATGATATTATATTGTAGGCGATAGCAGAGTGTACATTAGCATAATAGACACTTAAAAGTGCCTCTTCGTTTAATGTTTATTTTAATGTGGCAATGGAAAAATACGACTTACTTAACTTAATGCAAACATTATGTATGTGATTGTTCCAACTAATCCTATAGTCTAAATAAGTACCAAGAAATTTGGTATTGAGTGATATTTCAAGAGCTGTGCTGTTTAGGTTAAATCTCCACTCTTTATTAGGATATTTATATTTTCCTGTAAATTCCACACATTTACCGTTTTGCTAATGTTAATAATTACATGATTTGAAACACACCAGTTAAGAAACTGTTCCATCACTCTGTTCACAGTGGAATTTAAAGTTTCTTTACATTTATCTGAAATGATTATTGTTGTATCATCCGCATATATAAGAACTTTTGCATCTTGTATGTAATTTGGCAAATCATTTATATACAACAAAAAGAGTAGAGGCCCTAGAACACTGCCTTGTGGAGTACCTAGCTCCACTTCAATTTCGTCCGAAAACATATTTTCAATATTTACGACTAGTTGACGGTAAGTAATGAATGAAATGATCCACTGGTTTACATTTCCCCTGATGCCTAGTTTCTCTAATTTTTTAGATAGGAAGCTCCAATCAAGAGTATCAAACGCCCTTGATAAATCAAAAAATACTCCAACGACATAATCGCCCTAATTTGTCAGTAATGTACTGGGTAATTTCTGTTGTTGCTGTTTCTGTAGAGTACCCTTCCCGGAAACCGTGTTGACTGTTCGTTATTAAGTTATTTTGATTTAAAAAAGAAATTAGTCTATTATAAACAGCCTTTTCTATTATTTTAGATATAGGGCTTAGGATGACAATTGCTCAATAATTTTCAATGGGGCTGGGTCTCTCTTTTTTAATATGGGCATGGTCTTCGAGATTTTTAATTGCTTCGGAAAGTTGCCCTCTATTACAGATGTGTTAATAATTGTTGCTAAATAGTGGCTTATTTCTATATAACACTCTTTGATAAGCCCAACAGAAATTTCATCTAATCCAACAGATTTTTTATTTTTTAGTTGTATTATTGTTTAGTTGTATTTTGCACCTCGATTTCTGTGTACGGCATAAAAAACATTGTGACCGGTGTAGACTCCGATACGAAAATTAAGGTCTTTCAATTCCGTCAATCTATCTGTCTGTCTGTTTGTAAGTCGATGCTATATTTAAAAAAGTTTTTGACATAGAAAATAATCTTTTGAATGACCGTTGGCGCTATTACCAAGAACCTTGATATACTTTTAGTGAAAAATAAACAGGAGAGAGACCCTAAAAATAACACAGGTCTGCAACAAAAAAATGTCTTATCCTAAAATTCTCATCTAACATTTCTGAAGTATTTTGGCGCGCTGAAGCCAATTTTGGACACATGAAAAATTTCTATCCTACCAGTTTCCTTCCATCTTCCCCTTTCATTTCCTAAATTTGGACAAAAGAATGGTCTTGTCCTGAGATTCTGACCTCACTTTTCCGAAGTATTTTGATACGCTGAAACCAAATTTGGGCACAAAAAATTTTATGACAAGAAGGCTCTCTAAAATTGTTTTGTAAGAGTTATAGTTTTCAAGACACATTAAAAAATGGTACGGAGATACCAATTACAATACTGAGTATCTGATTCCAACGAATCAGATACTTCCTTAAATTTAAGTTTAATAATTATATGTCATGTTTATATTGGATATTTGAACTCGGTTGCATTTTATGCTTATGACACTCTCTTTCCCAAGAAATATGTTTGAGTGTTTGTTTAACTACAGTCCTGAGGAAAAATTAAATATTACTCGAAACGTCGACAAGTGAAAATAGCCTCATTTTCATATTCTTATCCGATATACCGACGAATTCCAAATAAACACTTAGATACGGATACTATTACTGAACTGGATCCAAAAATAATATTTATATTATCAAAAAAACTTTATATTGTTCCTTTTCTATTTTTTTTTTGTTCAGGATTACTAAATAACCTTTATTTATCTTAGATACATCCTAGAGCATCTGTTCATCTGGAGCAGTTCTTCTTATGCGTTGATGAACCTTTTTCAGGCTGCAATCGTTGTCCGAGTGCGATTTGAAACGGCACTGTGACACGCTCTCGGTGTTCATTCAAAAGATTTCTAAAAAAAAAAATATTTCACAAAAAAGAGATATAGACATTATAGACACGCTGTACAAACATAATGACAACGTAAAACAATCACTCATAAAATTCATAAGCTTAATCGTAGGTAGATTCATGAGACACCATAGGGGGAGCTTGTTTTGTAAACACATAAATAAAAACTATGAGTAGAAGAATGGCCGCATTACAGAGTAATCGTTAGTTTCATTGATAATTTTGATTTATCGAGGACATAAATATATTATATTATAGTGTTAATAAACATATTTTAATTACCGTTGTTATATTAGCATACAAATGTACTTATAGATAACTTTTATCTTATTATGTTCTGTTTATTTTTCAGTTATAAAACAGTTTGTAGAAAAATCTAGTATAATATATATTCCTAGGTGATTTAAATGCAAATGTCACAGAGCAATATTATTTTATTTCTTAATCACCAATCACTTTTTTTTTATTAAAAGTACATTTGTTGGGGGATCTGGCATGACTTTTTTGAGAAAAGGGAGATATGTAAACTGTAATATTGCAATAGTAATAGTTAGGAGCTAGATGTGTATGATATCTTAGACCAACAAGCAACGAAAAATTAAATCTAACACTTGTAGCATGTGCATGGTACATCTAATAATTAATACATAATTCATAATAATTGAGAAAGTCTGAGAAAACTAACTATAATAAAATTAAATGAGGGAACTGATGACTTAGTTTTAATCAAATTATAAAATTTGATGATGGAGTACAAAAACGATGAGAGATGGTGGATCTATAATGGCAAGGTAAACAAAATTTGATTATTGTGTTTAAGTCATGAACACTGCCATCTCGTAACATTTCTATTATTTTGGTTTTAGTGCGTGAGAGCTTATGATAAAAAAACATTGAACCGCTGTCAACAAGGTCGCTAAAAATTGTAAAGTAAAATTTCACTGTCGCAGAGTTAATTGAACTTAATTGAGATTAAGGAGGATGTTTGTTTAGTCTGCATTGTTCTGTTAGCAATCCTCCATAGATACCAGAATTATCTTGGACAACTGAAGACAGTGTTTTCCTAGCTTACGACAGGGTGTGGCCAAACCCATTCTGCTGTGTCTTCTGCAACTGCTTAGGTCACTCCACCAGTTCGCGTGGTGTTTAAGTATATAGTTCTTTAACAAGGAGCCGTGAACTGAATCTGAGAGCGCTATTGCAGGATCCCGACCATGCAAAGCGCTTTCAGATCGCTTACAAGCTAAAACATCCACTTCCACGTTACCCTCAATTCCATTGTGCCCTTTCATCCAGCGAATCTGGACACTGTTGTTTTGTACAAGCACATCTAGATACTTTCTAATTTGCAGAACTAGACCAGAGTCTGTCTTACAATTGTTTAGGGCAAGCAAGGCCACTCTGATATCCGTTGATATGTGTGCTGTTTTACCACTGACATTCGCATTCGTGGTTTCTATTACCGCTTGCAAATTTCCGCCTGAAAAATAGTGTTATGTGTGCCTAGCGGTATTGTCGAGTGTAGAGCTAGTTCTTCTGAGTAGACCCCAGCTCCTGATCCACAGACCTTTTTGAACCATGGCTGTAAATTGACACGTTCGGCTCATCATTCCTGGGATCTTAATCTTGATTCGAGGGAGTAGAACTAGTAAGAGAAAGGAAATATGAAATGTAATGAGCTAAAAGTGAAGAAAATACTTCAATCCTGCATGCCCGGGTTCAAGAATAAAGTCCCTGGACGCGTTCAAACTTACCTGAAGTTCTTGTTAAAATTGTGTATAGGGAGATATGATCGGTCTCCATTTCCAGAAGAGGAATTTGGAGTCTCTTCCAGAATACGGGCATGTCTCGTAGTCATGCCTTTTATACAGGGGAGAGTGGGAGAGTCGGTACCATGGGAGAATTGGGACAGTGGCTTTTTATACCGATTGGTTGGTAGTTTGATTATGTGTCATACAGGTTAAATATATTTGTGATAGAAGTAAATAAACTGCCGTATTTCGTCCATGTGTTGTGTACTTCAAAACTTAGGTAATTTTAATTGTTTTATGTTCTGAAAAGTAACTTTTTTTTTGTTCAAATTGTCAAATTTATTGCTGTAGGTGCAAGTGTTGCTCGAGAGTTATTTTGCATGTAACGAGCGACGTTTTAGCTATTAAAGGTTGAAGTCATTTCATGATTCATTTTCACCTAAAAATAAATCTGGTCACTTTTAATGACATCGAGCAGTGAGGTAGAGCTAGGACATTATTTTAAGATAGAGTTGGCCCATCCTATGTTTCCCCATTCCATGTATGAATTAATTTTCTTACATTATTTGGACCGTTTTTGGGTATGTCTTTAGGCTACAAGAAAAAAAAAGAACAATCCTGTTGTTCCAATCCATATACTTCAAGAAACCATTGTAGAATGCAAACATAATGGCTGCTTGAGAAAGGTACCATATGCACTCAAAATTTGGTCGTATTTCCAAAAAAAAATTGAAAAATTTGAAATTTTTTTACCATTTCTTGCAATATATTTTTGCTTTTCTTCTGAGCATTTGTCAGATTTTTGAATTAATGTTATTCTTTCTCGTTGTTTTTAATTTTTGGCAATAATTAAATATTTTTCCATATATTTGTGAAGATTTAATTACCTGTCCCAAATCTCCCCATCGCTAGTCCCAATATATGAAGGTATATTACTGTGAGTTTTTGTTTTTTTTAATTTTCAAAAATGAAAATTAATTTGTCTCTCTCACCAACTCTCTCACATCTCCCATACCATTGGCCTACAAATTGCAATCTTCAACGTCACCTCTCCTCTTTGAATAGGTTCAAAGGAGTGATGCAGAGTATAGACTCCACTGCAGCTCTAGACGTCGTTTCCATCGCGCCAATAACCCAGAAGCATGCCAATCTTTGATCATGCTCCAGTTGAAACGCTGCTGGGTGATAAACCCCAGGATCTACTTGCTGCTTTACGGCACTGCCATACAGCCGCACATGCCTTATTTATCTTAACTTATGTCTCATCCAATTTAGGTTAGAGTCAGGTATGACCCCCAGGTACCTGACCTTATTTGCTAAGTGGAGTTGAGTGCCCGATGTAAGAGGCATATAGTTAGACTCTTTTTTTAAAGAGGACAACTTGGACGAACTTGGACTAGAATATATTAATTTAAAAAAAAATACATTAACTGATCATTGAAGTACTATTTTTCAACCTCAATAATCTCATGGTTCCCACTGAGGGTATTTCAATAAGCCCCACCCTAAATGTGAGATAATATCTCCACGAAGCGATTCCTCAGTGGTAGATAGGAAGAAGAAGTCGCACTGAATGGTCTGTTCGCATTCCCAACCTCATGCCTTTGGACTTCTTCTTATAAGGAGTACACTAATGGTAGAGTATACAAAAACGCACCAGATAAACTCATTAAGTGGCAAAAGTTCAAGTCAATTTTCAAGATTGTGAAATTGAGAATGGTGACATTTTGAGCACTTTTTATAAAAAAAATTTAATTATTTATTATATAAAATATTTCATGTTATTATTTTATACTATGTTTGAATGTATTGGAACAATGTACTTCTTCTTATTATCATTTACAACATCTTGGCCAATATTTCTGGCGACATCCCAGTTGCCTGTTAGGCCCACAGCCTCATTGAAGGTCTTTCCCATCAGTTCTTTGGTGGCATCAACCCAACGTTTTGGAGGACGTCCTCTTCACATATTGCTGCTACCTAGTTTTTCATGAACTATTAAACTTTCTATATTGTCTTCTCTCCGGTTGATATGACACAAGAATTATAGTATTTGAAAGAAGACGATGCTGGAGAGTAGAGCGATGGACTATCCAGAGCATTCGTAACAAACGACTCTAGCCCCACATTTCGAACGCATCAATACGCCGTCTGTCTGCTTCCTTAATGATACATACCTGTCAGGCGTAAAGAAAGATGGAGAAAACTAATATGTTAGCAGGTCCGATCTTTGTGCGTCTCGTAATAATTCTGCCACGTCAATTTTTGGGCAACTAGTTGCTAATCTAGGCTATTTGTTTTCTTAGCCGAATCTCATATTCAGTACTATCCACAAGGTATACCATCTTACCGCCGTGATATTATCGACCCCAGCTCTTTGGCCAGTCATCTTCTAATTCAGAATGGTCTCTTTCAAAAAAAAATTGCGGAACAATGTACCAGAATCTATTACATCCAAAGTTTCCCGGGGAATGACATACCCTGTGTGTCTCATTAAAGAAAAAAAGAGTTGATGTCATTTTCAGCTAAACCATGCTAAGTTGTGCAGTATATACTTCTACTTTCAAATATCAACTTTCATTGCAATCGAGTGAAAACTGACGAAGATAACATGTACGTATTTTCTCACTCTTTTCAAATGCTGTATACCTAATAGAATTTTCAACCAAGTCGTAAACTTTTTCTGCATCTATTATTATCGATTTCAACCTTTTGCTATAAATTATATAATAGCATTTGGTTCGTAAAACCTATTCAAAAGTTTATACAAACGGCAGTTTTCATTACAAATGTCACTGTAAATAGTTATTACCTGTCGCTTTTATTTCAATGATACAGACACACCCTGCAGATGTAAAAAGGTAATATTATGCAGATGTTATTGTCCATTGTGCAACCAACTTTCAAGTCTTGTCTTCTGTCGTATAGAACCAAACCTATAGTATTACAGATATCGAAATTTAATATATCATATTCGTAACGGTGTTCCATTTCAGTAAATAAAATAATGTTATTTAATTCAGAAATTATTTATTACGTTTTTACGTTATGATTTTATGATTGCACAAAATTTTATTCGCAGCAGTAATCTAGTAGGCCAATAAAATAAGATATAAACCACAAAAGCATTAGTCATTTGAGAATATTGTAACGAAAAATTTCTACGTATATGCCATTTAAACATTTTATGAGACTTCTGTTAAGTCACTTAGGATCATCATATTCCTCATGTTTGTTCTGAGTCAAATGCGATTTGAAATATTCTGCCATTTAAAATTTATTAAATTAGCTAGGCGACCGTGAAATTTCATTTCACCATTTTTTGCCACCCGTCTTTATTTTAGCTTCTACACATTAAAATAATTTAGCTTCTGCAAAGTGAAGGAATATATCCATGGTTTTAAATTTTTAAACTTTGTCAGGTTCGTTATTAGAGAATCTTGTAATTTCCATATATCAAATTTCACGTAAATCGGCAAAAATATTTCAATATTAGGCAACTATATTGTATTCACCATTTTGAATTCTCAATTTTTGAGATCAGATTCAGTTTTAGCGACTCCTAAAATACATAAATACAAATTCTAATGCAATTCCGGAGATACTTTATAATGTTATATTATCGACAAAAAACACACTAATTTCTAATTTTGTCTCACCTTACACTAGAGTTATATAGAAATAACAATTATTGGAGGTATTTTTTTATCCCTTCAAAGAGACATACAGTGTCAAGCTGTACCAAAATTTCCTGCTCTTGAAACTTAAATTCTCATAAACAATATGTGTATACATTATTAGAAGATTTTGTACACTAAAAGTCAAAATTTTTGAAGTTGAATACAAACCTTCCTAAATATCATGATTTTTAACCACCAAAACACTCTAATAACTATCCTACATGGCATTTTTTCGTCTTCCGACTAAATTTGTACTAATTGCGACATCGGATTAAGTTCAAATGAAGGTCGGCCACTAACTTCTAAGCCAAAGTTGTAACATGACGTCTAAGCGATGGCAAGCTGATGTCGAAAACTTTCCATTTGTCGTCGTGTGTCGTCGTTTGAAATTCACGCAACAACCCACGTTTGTAGTACGTTATAATATGTATAGGTATTATAGTGCAACGTTGGGCCGAAGTCGTAACTTCCCACTAATCATAGTTGGACTACCCGACGACCAACGTTGGTTCGAGGTAGGCGTCTCTCCTTGACTGACCACAGATTAGGTACAAGAAATCCTACTACTTATCCGTCAAATAAATTGAGGTTATAGATTTTTATTTATTTACTTTTTATTCTGATACAACTTTTATTAAAAATGCCTAAAAAGCGGAGAGCATTTAAGTACAGTAGTACATTTTATAGAAAAAGGGCCAAATTGCTTGCAGTTCAGAAAAGAGTTACTCACTCTATCAGTTTTGTTTTGTGTTGGGTTAAACCTCTATCTAAAAACGAATCATAAAATTATTAGGGGGTATTTTTTTTTGGTTCGAGGAGGGGAAACCCACACGAGCTGCCCATCGCTGGGATAGACCTGAATGTCAGACTCTAACTGACCGAAACCCCTCCTCCTGGGGCTCGTCTGTAAAAATACCCCGAGGGCACTGCAGCCTAATGAGCTCATCTGACAAGGTGATATAAGTCTGAAAATGCGAGTTTTGATGATTTTCGGGTCGTTTTGTGTTTGCCCGTAGATATTATATCTTCTGCGGTCCAACGCCTCGCAGTCATGTACAATATATTCCACAATTTCTGGTACCTTACCGCACAGTCCGCAGTTAAGGTCGCCAGAAAACTCTCCGATTAAATGCAGGTACTTCTTAACGGGAAAGTGTCCTGTCAGAAGACCTGTTATGGTTCTCATCTGGATCCTGTTCTCTGTGAGCAGTTCTTCAGTTTGTTTTGAACATGGTGAATATCTCTCTAGTAGTGGTTGTGTTTACGTAACACGTGTATATTCAAAAAAACTAAATTTTCTCTTACACATACCCCCATTGTACTTTCATATTGTGGAAGTATAGTAGCTGTAAAAAAATCATTTTTTTATTCAGTTAGGTTTAGAATGTCATAAATCGTCGATATTTTTAAGTTTGAGAAAAATTCTGTCCGTCGGTCGTCTTTCTATAACTTTTTTCTGTGCATTATTACACTAGAACGGCTTATGGTCTTGACTTGAAAGGTACATATATGTATTATAACGAAATCCGGAACTAGATTATATTTTGAACTTTTTCCGTTGAAGGGGGTAAATGGTGGTAAATAGGTAAAACAAGCAAGTAAGAGCACATAAAATTGGTATTTAGTGTACGTGCGAGAAATCAAGTCTTTTGGCATCGGCGCTATCACTATCACCTCCATTATCACCCCACCTAATTATTAAAGTAGGTAAAGAAAATAAAACTGTGACTTACTGTATGTACAAAAACTAGAGCCGTCAAAATTTGTTTTGGAATCAGCCACCCTCACCAGAAATTTTGATCTTGAAAGTAGTGATTCTTTCAACAGAGTTTTTTTTTTTCATAAATTTAACAAGATCTAATTGGTGCAAGTTTCATGTATATTTGTGCTCTGCATGTTTCTCTAAAATAAATATATTACGAGATATTCGCAATATAGGAAGAATTTGTAGATTTTTAAAATTGTTTAGCTTAGTTTAGTTTTTAACCGGCTTCAAGAAAATTGAAAAATGGGAATTTTTTGGACGCAATTTTTTTTTATAAGTGCAGTGATTACCCCGGCGTACCTTAAGCGATTTCTATCAAATTTATTGCAACCTATTGGGTATATCCCAGCAGTGGTGCCATCATAGTTCCATGAAGTCACGTCACGAAGGTGAGCAAAAATTTTACGTCCCTAGGGAAGTAAAGTAAATTTGAGAAAATTTTCCCTTTTATATAACAAGTTTTAAATGTTTTAACTTTTTTCGAAGTAAATTCAGACAAGCCTTACTTGCTATATCTTCTATATCCGACATCATTTTCAAAAATGTTCAAAACTCTTATAATAATATTAACCTAGGCATATTAGGAAAACAATGGGGGTTCAGAGGAAAGTTTTGCTATAGTTTTGATTTTCTCACCCTCTATGTTTTATGGGTCACTGAACATGAATTTGAAGTTTGCAGGCAAAAATTTGGCCCGGAACTTTTTTTTTAGCACTTTTTGCCCAAATTTTGGTACTTTTTTCACTTTTTGGCCTAAATCTCAGAAAGGAAGCGTTTTTTTGGAAGACTAACCGTTCCGCCGATAGAGCGCGCCAAAAAAGGGCCATATTCCCATATCTAGTGAAATTCACCATGCACACTCTGCAAAACAAAACCGTTAAAGAACATCATGTTTCTTCACGCAATGAGTGGGTGTGATAGGACTTCAGTACCTTACAACCAGGGAAAATTGAAATTTGTGAAAACTCTCACCAAAAACCCCCACCTTGCCGATGTTGTAAGTGTGTTCAAAAACCCTGAGGCAACTCCAGAAAGCATTGCAGCAGCAGGGGAGAGATTCCTGGTCAACGTGTACGGCTACACAGAAAGGACTGAACCGTCGATAAACCGTCTGAGGTACATTAATTATAAGAAAGCAGCTTTCAAGACCTCATCAAAAATAGCTGCACTACCACCATCAGCTGGTTGTATCACCAGCAATGGCTGGGGGTTGAGAAAAATGCCGAAGATGGAAACGAGCAACAAATTGCCTGGAACCGATCACCTCTCTACAAGCCCCTGCTCCTCCCAAACTGCTGCGTCTGGTGTCATGCAGATGCGTCAAGACCTGCGCAAAAAAATGTAACTGCAAAAAAGCAGGCCACGATTGCACCAATCTGTGTATCAACTGTGAGGGATCCAGCAACAACGTGATAATCGAGACAGATCTCACAAATACCCTTGAGGACGGACCATTGACGTCGAAGTACAGGACGAACTGGGCTTCACCTTCTCCCCGGTTGTTGAGACCATCGAAGAAAGTGTGGACAAGGAGGACGAAGGTATGTAACATTTCCCAAAAACGACAATCACACACTTGGACCATAAATGTACCTGTCTGAAGTAGTTAATATGAATGTACAAGCTGACCCATATCTTCTGTTCATTACAGACCCTCCACCACCTGAAAAAATAAGGAGAATAGATGAACGGACTGAAGAAGATGTGACAGTTCCTTGAAAAACGAAGGTATATACAACAGTATATCTTCAACAGTAAACATGTGCAGATTACTACTCACCTCCTCTATTATTAAATCTATAAAATAACATCCCCTGTTTGTTCCAGATGATTAATTAAGGCAGTCCAATTTATGACGGCAACGACATTCATCATTCGCAACATTTATCGTTATAATGATATGAGTATATATTATACTACTGACTATAATACACTGTACATAACTACTTTAGTTATAACTGCATTTCTTTCGTTTTTCTCCATTTTTTCAATTACTTTCCCTATTATGGAGTATGGAATTAGCAGGAGGGTGGTCAAAAACCATAGCACTTAGGCCCCATTGGACCCCTTGTACATCCTCCCTCTAGGCAGACACTCGCCTAGGCCTCCAGCCAACCTATTCTTTCGAAGTAGGTGGTGATGTTGCCTAGGGGCATCTCCCTTACATTGGCCAAGGTAGGCCAACGCTCTCCCAAGATGGATTCTCTAATTGATGAGACGGCTGAACAGTCGCAGAGTACGTGTTGAACCGTCTCATCTTCTTGTTCACAACCTCTGCAAAGAGGTGTTTCGCTTAATCTCATATTGTATAGATGTTTCCTTAGCGGACAGTGTCCAGTCTGGATTCCTGTTATAAAACGTAGATTCCTTCTGGTCATTGCCAGGTAGTCCATTGCTGTTTTCTTGTTGGGATACGTGAGTAGTTCCCTAGCAAGCTGACAGCTGCTTGTTTCATCCCACAGCTTCTTAAATTCGTTGTGGGTGTTCTCCTTAATTAATTGTATTATCGCCGTAATCGGTAACAGACTGGCCGGGCCTGGTCCAAAAATAAGTTGGCCTGCTGCCTTCTTGGCCAGTTTGTCGGCTTTTTTGTTGCCACTGCACTGTGCGTGTCCTTTCACCCAGCATACCGAGATGTTGTTCGTACTGGAGGCACCCACAAGTGCTTGATGACATTCCCATACTGCTCCTGTGGTTATTTTGTAACTTCTCAGGGCTAGTAGTGATTGTCTACAGTCTGTGTAGATCCTGATTGTTTTGCCCGTAGTTTGTCTGCGGACAATCTCTTTTGCGGCTGTGGTTATGCCCGCCAGTTCAGTTTGTACTATGCTGGCTCGCTCATCCATAGTCCATTTATATTGGATTTGCAGGCTTCTGGAATATATTCCACATCCTGCCCCCTCCTTCTTCCTTGATCCGTCTGTGAAAATGTTAATCACACCTTCACCAGCGGTCTCGTTTTCACTGTTTGTCTGTATTGTGTAGGGTCTATCAAAGACAAATCGGGGAGAGATGCCATCTGTGCATGCCTGTAGAAGAGGCGTCTTCCTGACAGCCTCGTTCCACAGGCGACTTCTGGTCTCCCCACAGCCTACATTTGGTTGTAGGCCAACGGACTTGAGGCGTGCCATTGTTATTAAGGCCACTTCTCCTAGATGTAAATCCAGTGGTGGCAAACACAGCATTACCTCCATTGCTCTCGTTGGCGTTGTTCGCATAGCTCCTGTTATGCTTAGGCAGGCAACTCTCTGCACTTGGCTGAGCTTGGCTCTCGCTGTAGTCTGTTTACTCTTAGGCCACCAGACCACAGCTCCATAGGTTATCATTGGTCTTATGATGGCAGTGTATATCCACATGACCACTTTGGGTTTCATTCCCCAGGTTTTCCCCACGGTCCTGCGGCACTGCTCATAAGAGATGTAAGCCTTTTTTAGTCTTCTGTCTAAGTGAAGATTCCATGTTAGTTTGGCGTCGAAGGTTACCCCAAGGTATTTCACTTCTGATGCGAAACTTAGTGTTGTGTCCAGGAGAACTGGTGCTTTCAGTGCTCCTGGTTTCCTTTTTCTTGTGAAGAGAACCATCTCCGTCTTCCTGGGATTAACAGACAGCGAGTGTTCTCTGCACCATTTTTCAATTATTCTTAGAGCCCCCTGCATCCTTTCACAGAGGACTCCTTCAAATTTTCCATTGAGCAGTATTGTTACATCATCTGCGTAGGCGATTGTGTGGAAACCCTCTGAGTTGAGGTGGCGCAAGAGGCTGTCGAGAACTAAGTTCCATAGCAGTGGTGATATTACATCTCCCTGCGGGCAGCCTCTCGCGACCATTCCTCGCACAGAAGCGTCTCCCACACTGATTTGTACAGCTCTTTTGGAGAGCATGTTGGATATCCAGCTTCCCATAATCGTGGGGACGTTTTTCTCCACTAGGGCTGCCGTGATTTTTGGGAAGGTGGTTTTATCAAACGCACCTTCTATGTCTATGAATACACCTAGTGTGGACTCTTTATTGTCCAAGGAATTCTCAATCCGACTCGCGACCGCATGGAGGGCGGTGTCGGTGGATCTTCCCAATGTGTATGCGTGTTGGTTGAGATGCAAAGGGTTGTCTTTCACTACGACATCCCTCATGTATCGTTCACATAGCTTCTCCATCGTCTTGAGGAGAAACGAGGTTAGGCTGACAGGCCTATATGCTTTGGGGGTGGTATAATCCATCCGCCCTGTCTTTGGAATGAACACAACTTTCACTTCTCTCCATATCTCTGGAATATGAGTGTGCGCCAAGCTCGCCCTAAATACTCCGACCAGGTGCGGCAATAGTTCATCCAGTCCCCATTGCAGTAGGGCGGGATAGATGCCGTCAATGCCTGGTGATTTGAAAGGAGAGAAGCTCTGTATTGCCCATCTTATCCTGTCTTCGCTCACTACTTGGTTGGCCATTTGCCAATCCAGGTCTGAGGGCTGAGTGTCGACTTCGTTTGGCCATTCCTTCCGTTCTGTTATCACAGATTCCGGGAAGTGAGTTTCCATAAGTAACTCTAGGCTTCCACGAAGGTCGGTAGTTCTTGTGCCATCGTCCTTTTTTAGTAGGCAAAGGTCATGGTCTTTATCTTTGGCCCTATTATTCATGTAAGGTATACTGGGTCCGGGAATATGTTTTCTTTGGCGCGCTTTAGCGGTGGAATGGTTATTCTTACAAAAAAAAGTGATATATGAAAAATGCAGGAAATTTTATCTACTTTAATTTTGTATGGAATGGGCTTGTCG
The DNA here is from genome assembly GCA_936432065.2 of Rutpela maculata. NCBI lineage: Eukaryota > Metazoa > Arthropoda > Insecta > Coleoptera > Cerambycidae > Rutpela > Rutpela maculata. The sequence goes on along the minus strand of OW386288.2, from coordinate 36,578,708 downwards.
AAAAAACGCTTCCGAGGTATAGGCTAAAAACTGAGAAAAGTGTCAAAATTTGGGCAAAAAGTGCCAAAAAAAACAAAGTTCCGGGCCAAATTTTTGCCTGCAAACTTCAAATTCGTGTTCAACGACCCAAAAAACAGAGAGGGTGAGAAAATAAAAATTATAGCAAAATTTTCCTCTGAGAATCCTAATATGCCTAGCCTATATGATTTAATTTATCTTCATAGTAGCTGCCATTTGAATAGAAGTCGCGCACTAAATTTATTTTATTGACGAATGTCAAGGATATTCCAAGCATTGCTTAGCAAATATGAAACCTGACTCAAATAATTATAATTTTCTACTAGTTTTCTCAAGTTTTTTTATAGTTTAATGATTCATGGTATGACGAAAAATATAATATGCACTGTGGGTCGCACAATGCGATTTTTTGGTCTTGAATACATGCAAAACTCGGCCATACGGACCTCGACTTGCAAACTGTATTCCTGACCAAAAAAAGTGCACTTACGACCCTTGGTACATAAATAATTATTGTTTCTTTAAAGAGGCGGAAAAAAGCCATGACTAAAGATAGATGTGGCATATCCCAAATTAGCTTTTGACTTCTTTTCATAAACCACTTATTTTTAGAAATATTGTTTAATAAACCTACCCCCTCTCTAAAAATGTTACCCTTGGTTCTTAGGTAACTCATCGATTCTTGAAAGAGTAACTAAAAATGTTTCATATATTCTCAAATTTTTTGCTTTACATTTTTATAGAACTATGTATATCCCTTACTAGAGAATTCATGTGAGTATCGCTTTTGTCAATCCGTCGACAAAATGAATTTGCTAATTTCGTTGGAGACCCGTGCATATCTTTGTTTAATTTAAATCAATAACAGGTTTAAAAAGAGAATGTAGCAGCAATGATAAATCATACATTTTTGCAGAGTATATTAATTTGTAATTATAGATTTTATATCTAGTAAACTAAGTTTAATAGCCGTTTATTATAAAGCTTGCAATTACTGCATCTTAAACTTGATAATCTAGGTTAATACAGTAGAATGTTCTGTAGTATAAATTCAATTATCGATTTTTAGTCCTATTAAATAATTCAGCAGTTACAAAAAAGGCATTACGGTACTTTTAACAGACGACATTACCATTTCAATATATACGATAATGACACTATGTAGTGTAATGCCCTTTCGACACTTTCCGTCTTTAATAGGTCATGGTTCACGTCGATGACTTGCGCTATTGTTTTATGCAAATATTTGGGCTGTCTGCATGAGTTCAATTAATTGTTATTACCTTGGTTCCTGATTATCAAGTTAACGGGCGGAATAATTACATTAATTTATTCATTCACGGTAATAGAAAAAAATATTTACAGTATCCATTGCTTTTCAGTTGAGGATACATTCAGAAAAAATAACTAGTTTACCTAAACGTAGGTAGATTAATCTAAAGACGTGGATTCAGTTATATAAAACTCGTAAACTATAAAAACTTAAAAGTACTCTAAAATGCAATATAATATGGGCCGTTACTTTCGGTCCCGATTAAACTTTATCCGTTTGGCAAATCACTTAAAGTACAATTGTTTCCATGGTAACTGAATTGGTTTGACCCACCGTTAACCTTTAATCGGGACCGAAAGTAACGGCCCTATATCTCTCTAGTTTACCTAAACGTAGATTAATCTAAAGACGTGGATTCAAATATATAAAACTCGTAAACTATAAAAACTTAAAAGTACTCTAAAAGGCAATATAATATATCTATACAATATAACTAGGATACATTGCATGATGTACAGGGAGTGCAGAAGTTATAACATTATTTATGAATACTTTTGTGGAAATTGTCTAAGGAATCACTACGTTCACATCCAGATTTTCGTCCAAGTCTCCCACAACGAAAACAATTTTGATACTATGTCTTCACTCCACCATGTGGAAATAATTGTTTATGGAACTTTAATTATATAATATTTGAAATCGTCAACCCATAAAACGATATGCCACATAGGTGGTGGTGGTAGAGGGTGGTAGTGGGGGTGTATGACGTAAAAAAAACTGTTGAGGTCTTTGGTTCTTGTACACGCAGTAAATCATAATTTTATCTTTTCGCCCCTTTTAATAATTGGGGGGTGGTGGTGGTAACGGAGGTGGCTAATGCTAAAAAAATGTTTGTCCTTAATTTCTCTTATATATACTAAATACGAATTTTATGGACTCTTAGCTGTTTGATTTACCTATTTACCCCCCAGAGCTGGGCAAATACTTTGAAAAAGTATTTAAATATTAAATATTAAATACTTTCAGAAAATTGAAAGTATTTAAATATTCAGTATTTTTAGAAGATAGAAGTATTTAAATAATAAATAACAAAAGTAATCAAATAGTTTAAACTTAGTATTTAAATACTTTCTGGATATTTAAATATTTTTATAACACTGAAATATTTTGAAGCATAGTTAAATGTAACAATAGCCTTTAATGGCTAAACTTCGCCAAATTGTATTTTCTATTTTTGCAGAAATCAATAAAGACTTATTATTATCATTATCACAATTATTATTATATTAAATACTATTTGACTATTTGAGGTGTCAAAATTTTGGTTTCATGACTTTCATGAACTTCTACAACACTATTTTAAAACCTCTATACTTAGTGTTCTAGTTGGGTATTGGACTTTTACTTATCTGTAGAGTTAAACCTTTACGTCTTCTGCAAATACCTAAAAAAAGCACAGAGACTATGGCAAGCATACCACCATTCTGTTCAACTGTTCTCTGTTACAACCACAAAACATGTACATTAAGAGTTAACACTTACTGTCTATGTCTGCTCTCAACCAACTTTCTGGAAATTAAGATGTGAATGACTGAAGACTGAATGATGCAATGTAACAATGTAACTACATAGTATAGTACATGTCTTGATTCTTCACGGGTATCTGCCTGTCTCCCTAATGTATTTGATTGTATTTTTGTATTTATTTAAATACTTTTGAGATTCAAATACTTAGAGGGTATTCAAATATTTCTGAAAGTATTTAAATACTCTCAGAAAAGGAATTAAATGCTTTTTTAAAAGTATTTAAATACTTCCCAGTCATTTAAATAGTTTAAGTATTTATAAATTCGTTTAGGATCATTTTCACAAATACTAAGTAGTAAATATTTCATATAAAGTATTTACAAGTATAAATACAAATACTAGCTGCAAGAAGCATTTAAATACTCGGTATTTAAATACTTTCTAGTATTTAAATACTTATGAGGTATTTGTAAGTACATACACTCAAAGAAAATGATAGGTAAATTCAACCAAAAAGAGCATATGAAATCGCGCCTATCTAGTTTCATAGTTAAATCAATCAGAAAAGAATAGCCATACAATTTTATTTGTTTTCGTAAACAAATAGTAGTTTAATAATCATATCTTCTTGTAACAAATTAAATAGTACAATGACATTTTTTTATGTTCACTAACCATTTTCAATTTGGTCTACAATTAAATAGTACAACGACTTTGTTTTTTTTGTTCACCAACTAATTTTTAGGTTGATCTACACTTTATTGTATGATGAAGTTTTTTTTGGTTAGCCAACATCTCAGTATTGAGACATCAGACCACCCAAACCAAAGATTAGAGATCGTTTATAAGATCCATCCAAATATATCGATAATCCCCGAGAGAATTTGAACAATGCAATCATGTTATTAATTTTCTATAAATTCATAACAGTATAAGATAATGCATGATTGATTATTGTTAGTGATTTGTATGTGGCGTCATCTGGGAATAATTTCTGTAATAGACTACGTGGTAAGCAAGCAAATTTTATGGTAATTCTTTTAGAACTTCTAGAAGACGACAATAATATTAGTTTGTCTACCAAGTACAATAATACAGCGAACTAATACTGGGTTAGAATTACAATTCGATAATAGTTAAAAATAAAATATATTATTATCTAGTTTAATTTGACAGAATTCAACAAAATAATAGTCAGATGAACAAAATAATCATCTTATTCATCTATTTTTTAAGTTAATGTTTGTTTTGTTGTACGACAACTTTTTATTAATTAAAATATCAATCACCTCTTGTTTAAAAATACCATCAATATAGTTTGGTTCAACAAAATTAATGATATTGTTAGTTAACCATTTTTTTTTGTTGAATTTACCCATACTGTTTCTTTGAGTGTATTTGCCCAGCTTTTCCCATTATGAAAACAGATATTCTTAAAAAAAAAAATACAGAAATTAATAAAATAAAAGTGAAAAATCCGAGTGAAATGAATATCTGCTAGAGATTCGTTGGCTGCTTCAAGTCAACTGTTAAAACTTTGCCTTGAACGGCCTGAATATGCGCAGTTTGATATAGTAGTGGCCATGAGTACGTTACAGTTTGAGCGCTGAGATTCATTTATTAATTTCAACTTCTATTTCCTTTTTATGTATGAAAATAAGAATTTAAGAAAATAAAAATTAGTGATGACATTTGTGGATAAAGAGCTTTATTTACAAAAAAGAATCATCAAAATTGTTTCAATGGGAGCCGCTGGCGAAGCCGGAAATGAAAACGGCTTCTATTTTAAATATATAGATAATTATACTATATCGTACTTGCACAAAAATCGTCTTTGGAATTTATCACCTTTTCTCGATATCTATACAGGGTGTTTCGAAAAGATTGGGACAACGCTTAGCCGTAGTTACTTGACATCAAAACAAGTCGATTTAACTCAAAAAGTTGTGGTCTAACTATTTTCGTTTTCAAGATACAGGGTGGCAAATTAAAAAAAATGTATTCGTAATTTGTCGCTATCTTGGAGACTATTATACGTATCTACTTGAAAGTTGGTAACGACATGTTTTTCAGGTCACTATTTACAATGGTGATATTGCCGATGCCATATTTTATAGGACGCCAGTTACAGGACTTTTACGTGACACTTTAAGCCATAACTTTTTTGAGGTTAGGTTTTGGACATCGTCTTCTATTATAATCGAAACGCAATTTAGTTTCCTAAAGAAAAGGTGTACTTGTTTAAACGCGATAGAATGCACCCTTTCAGAGAAATACGCGATTTGCAACTTTGTTACACACCAGTTCGAAGAAATTCAACACCCCCGGTGTTTTGAAAAGATTGGGACAACGCTTAGCGTAGACTCTTGACATCAAAACAAGTCGATTTAACCCAAAAAGTAGCAGTCTAACTCTTTTCGTTTTCAAGATACAGGGTGGTAAAGTAAAAAAATTGTATTCGTATTTGGTCTCTATCTTGGAGAATATTATACGTAGCTACACCAAGCACTATTGTCGGTTTCAAGACATCATACTTGACGTACACCTACTAGATAAGAAACCGCTTTTAGGTACAATTGAATTTCTTCGAATTGGTGTGTGATAAACTTGTAAATCGCGTATTTCTCTGAAAACCTGCATTTTATCGCGTTTAAACAAGTACACCTTTTCTTTAGGAAATTAAATTGCGTTTCGATTATAATAGAAGACGATGTCCAAAACCTAACCTTAAAAAAGTTATGGCTTAAAGTGTCACTTAAAAGTCCTGTAACTAGCGCCATCGATAAAATATGGCATCGGCAATATCACCATTGTAATTAGCGACCTGAAAAACATACCGTTACCAACTTTTCAGCAGATACGTATAATAGTCTCCAACATAGCGACAAATTACGAATACAATTTTTTTAGTTTGCCACCCTGTATCTTGAAAACGAGAAGAGTTAGACCACTAATTTTTGAGTTAAATCGACTTGTTTTGATGTCAAGAATCTACGGCTAAGCGTTGTCCCAATCTTTTCGAATATAACACAGATAAAGCTGTTTGTCTTTATAGCATTTACTGCGAGGGTAAACTTGTACTTTATTTTTCCATTTTCTGAACAATACTGTCGCTATTTATTATGCAACAAATCCAATAACGAAGTAACAGTTTGAGTCTTAATTATTTAAATTAAAATTCAGTATATAATTAAAACAACAGCTTACTATCACTGCAGGTAATTACTAGTAATAAATAATTAAGATAGTTTTGAGTCAACGCAGGTGATAAATGGACAATAAGTACTTATTCACGTTGCGAAGGTAGTCATAAGTTTTTCCTGGTTCGAGATTAATTCCATCCAAACCAGTAGCGGCTTATTAAGGTCGGTCTACGCGCGTCCTGTAATTTAGTTGAGTAGAGTTCTTTAGCAGTTTAGTGAAGTGTTTTATCGGTAGGGTGTAATGATTTAGTTAAAAAATTTAGTTTACTATTAGTAACAATTTGGTAAGTGTTTAAACAAAGATGAAGCCAACTTTAGTAAAGTGCCTTCATAAATGATCAAGAGACACGTGGCCTGTCAGTTCCTTAGAAGTCAGGTTTTTAAGTTTGTAGCAGGGAGTACTAGTGATATTTGCATCTAAGGTCGCGTTTTCGATTATTATCTATGCCGACGCACGATGGTTCGTTTCGACGGGACGCTCATTTCATACTTCTGGAACTGAACAGTGGCGTAACCAGAAATTAATCCTTGGGGGGGCAAACCGTGATCTGACTGACCTAATTTTTAATTTTTACTTAATCTGTTACCAGGCCATAAACACAAAATACGGGCTCGGTGAGAAATCCGACAAACAGAAACATTATGACTAAATATTTAGACCTTTCTTGACTTTAGCGAGCTCCTGACACACTTCATCTCAAGTTATAGGAATGTTTGGTAGGGCCAAGTCATTAAGGCGACCTGTGACTGTTATATTTCTGAGGTAAGTTTTCAGCCTTCTTAAAATCGAAGCAATAATGAATAGTGTCAGAGAGTTGTAGTTATGTGGATAGGGGGAAATTTCCCCCTTGCCCCCCCTGGATACCCCACTGGAACTGAATACGCCTACTAACGTTTTTGTTCTGCTGATTATCTTGAACCATATATTGCAAACGTATCTTAACATTTGTTTATTAATTTTATCCTATAATGGTCATCTCCATAGACGTAGTCTCGTGCATTGCGTAGTTATCAGTTTCTTTTCACTATTTTTCAATTATCTTAAGAAACTCTGGGAGGATTAATTTACAATTTTTTGTTGTAAGCAACACTACTTTGTTCACTGAGCCTTGTAATTAATTATTTTGATAAAAATTCAGCTTTTAGGAAAATCTTGTGGTAAGTTTTGCTACAATCAAGTACAGTCAGTCTGTCATTTGACCTGTGAATATTCCTATAAAGAATTCTCTGTTTGTACAATGTAAAAAGAGTTGTTACAATAATTAATTAATGTTTTCCACAAAAATATCCTTGCCGCTACAGCCGCCATGTTGAAAAAAAATAGGTTTAAATAGGTTTCTCTCAATTATCTCCTTTCCTATTAGTTCTACCCTAAAATTAGGTATTACCAATATTGTAGAAAATGAAAAAAGCTAGAACTTTCATTTAAACTATTTTCCTTCATTGCTAATATTTTACGATTTACAGCCGTCGGAATAATGAAAATTTGTACTTTGGTGCAGAATTTTCAATTTTCTCTGGCCCTGTTGCTCCTACGTAGTAATTAGTCATTATCAATATTGTATAGATTATAAAATTTTCCAAAACGTTTGTTTATACGATTTTCTTAAACGGTTTATCGTTTAAAAATTACATCAGTTCCAAGTTTGAAAAAGGTTCTTGAAGTTCGGAAAAATGTCTGCCCCATTTTTCCGACGTTATTAATCCTCATTATTAATTTTGCATATTCAATAAAATTCAGTAATGCTATTTCTTTAAAAGAAGCATTTTTCGGGTTTTCACTGATCTGTCTACACAACAATTTTTCTCTATTGCTAATACTTGAGATTGAGACTCGCCCAAAAATGTGAAAATGTTTATTTCACTGCAGATTTTTACATTAGCTCTGTCTCCATTGCTCCTACGTAGTAATTAGCAATTATCCATATTTTAGATTATAAAATTTCCTAAAACTTTCATTTGGGCGATTTTCTTCCACTATCAATTGTTTACAAATTACAGCAGCTCAAAAATTTGCATCATTTTTTCGAGCTACTGTAATTTTTAAACAGTTCACTACAAAAGAAAATTGTTTAAACAAAAGCTTTGGGAAATTTTATAGTCTACAATATTGATAATAACTTATTACTACACAGGAACACCGGAGACAGACATAACTGCAAATATCTGCAATGAAGCAGAAATGTTCACCATTCTGACGGCTTTAAATTGTGAAATATTAACAACAGAGAAAAAATTAACATTTTCTACAATATTAATAATACCCAACTTAGAGAACAGGAACTAACAGGAAAGGAGATAATTGAAAAAAACCTATTAGTCGGGAGCCCTCCCTAGGTGTAAGTGCACCCCCTCCGTACCTTGAGGACAATGTTTTTCATAAAGCCTAAGGAATAATTTCCGACATGTCCTAAAAAAAAAAAAAAATTGACTGCACTTTCAAAATTGCGTCCGTTTTAAAAAAAAATGCAAATATGTTTTTTGTCATTTAACACAAAAACTAGAAAAGATCGAGAAAAACTTTCTGCACAAAAAACAAAGTGCATAAAATTTTCTACAATTTTGTTCTTATATAATATTTTGATAGGAGTTACCATTTTCCAGATAAATAAGTCCAAAATTAAGAAAACATGAAAATTCATATACCGGTAAATCACTTAGAGGAAATAACTGTGACAATTATTGTAAGGCATATAATATAACTTTATATTATTAACATAACAAAAATAAAATAAACTGAAAAAAATTTATAATAATAATAATATTATATTTCGCAGACATTTATCTCGAAAACGGTAACAATGGTTTCTGCAAAATGGAAACTCCTATCCACATATTGTATAGGAACAAAATTGTAGCAAGTTTTATGCACTTTTTTTGTGCTTAAAGTTTTTCTCCATCTTTTTTAGTTTTTGTGTTGAATGACAAAAACAATATTTGCATTTTTCTTTAAAAGTACAGCCAGTTTTTTTTAGGACATATCTTAAATTGTTCCTTAGGCTTTAATTTTTACGAAAAACATTGTCCCTAAGGATCCAAGGATCAGGGGGTGCACGGACAGTTAGGATGGGCTCTCGTAGTATTACGTTTTATATTGAATTTTATATTGTATTTTAAGAGCTGAATCATTTATCTGAAAAATGGTAACTCCTATCCAAATATTGTATAGGAACAAAATTGTAGAAAATTTTATGCACTTTGTTTTTTGTGCAGAAAGTTTTTCTGCATATTTTTTAGTTTTTGTGTTAAATGACAAAAACCATATTTGCAATTTTTTTTTAAACGGACGCCATTTTGAAAGTGAAACCAATTTTTTTTTAGGACATGTCTTAAATTGTTCCTTAGGCTTTAACCTTTATGAAAAACATTGTTCGGGGGGGGTGCACGGATACTTAGGGTGGGCTCCCGTAGTATATTTTGATCGTAATATTTTCAATAAGGCGGCCGCAGCGGCAATGATATTTTTATGGAAAACATTAATTAATAATTGTGGCAAATAAAAAATTCTTTCTAGGAATTGTTCACAGGTGTCCCCCATTTTCTTTGCTCTGCAGAGTGTATTATATGTTCGGTGGAAAAATTTAATCCAAATCCAATCTGTATCCAATCAAAAGTATCAGTCAACCTAATTCTCTCTAAAATAACTAAAATATATATTTTATTAAAAATATTGTAATAAATATAATGCACAACTTACTTTTTTTATGAATAAATGAAGTAAACTTTATTTTGAGGAAAAATCACAATACATCATAGACTTCTTCTAATACATACTTTTTAGGGCATTAGGCAATAATTAAAGAAAATAAAGTCGAAAATAAGAAAAATAAAACCCCCAATTTACATATCATTCTTCAGATATTTTAAGAATTTTTATTAAACCCGCTAAAATAATACAAACGCACAGTAAGAAAAATTAGAAAACAAACTATATTATTGTTATTAAATTCTTGTAACATTTAACCGTTAACTAGAACGCTAATAGCTTTAGAGATTCATATTCTATTTGTTACCATTTGAGGATTTTTGCTGTATCATTTTTGTCTATGTTTTATGCCACGTGTCTCTACAGTATCGGAAGATTTTGGATTTGTGTGGCAGGCATAGTTTCAACGGCTTGACAGACCGCCTACAATAAAGGCGTGTACCAGTGCTCTAGTAGAGGGAGCAAATTATGACGCGCTATTAACACAGAAGAAGAAACAATCAGAATATAAAGTCGGCAAAAATCCTTTGATCTCGTGTTGTAAATTTTCGCCATATTTTTGTTGGGAGAGTTCAGGACAGTACTCAATATTTTTTACCCCTTTTAGGGGGTAAAAGATATTGAGTACTGTCCTGAACTCTCCCAACCCCTTTCCCCTTTTAGGAACGGCCCGGTAGAGAGTCAGAAAACCTGTGAAACATTAGATGAAGACAAATAATATTTGTTTTAGATTTTCAATATTTCTTACCTAGTTAGGCGGCATCATGATACAAACTGTACCACGAGGCGAGATCACGCCATTTGTCGCAGACGATCCGGTTACAGAAGAATCCGTGATCCGGGCCTGGCACAATTTTTTACTATTCCCTCCGAGATTGACAGTGCGCGATGTAGATGCGCGAACCTTTCCCGACAATGAGAGATTGTATTCTGATTGTTTCTTCTTCTGTGCTATTAAGAAAACACGTATATCATTGCTATTAAAAATTTCAGTACCATTTATTCAAAGAAAGGATGTAGTTGGCTCTGTTCAGTCTATACTGAATAATAATAAGTAATAAGTAATATTATTACGTGCTTTAATAACTAAAATTATTTAACTCGTTATACTTTTAAAACGAGTCAAATAATTCTTTACATTTCCCTCAGACAGAGCTGCCCACTACATGTGGTGGGAAAGCAGGTGGCACAGGTAGGATGTGTTATACGATAAAAAAGAATAGCCTCGCTCTCGCTTGCTCTCATTGCCGACCCAAATGAAACATTTTCTGACACTGTATACATTTACTGAACGCTCTGTACGTTAGTCGGCAAATGGTACAAGTTTCGTAAATTATATTGAGAAAGAAAAAGAAATATGTTGAATAGCATAAATTGATAATTCTAACCTATTATACTAAACACCTCGACTGAATTCTAGCAGTGATGGCGGTACCCAAATGATTCATAATTTAGTAAAGTGGGAATAGGGGAATACAACTTGACCAGAAAATAAAAATGTTACTATGCCTTTGTACTAAATAGGTAACTCGACGAATGAATGTCTGCTTGTGTTTACGCAAATCGAGTACTAAAATTTAGTTTAATTCGACTAAATTGCTAGCTATGTCTAGACCGAGCTTTAGAGTAAGCTGGTCAAGCATTACCTCGTAATGTAAAAAAGGGAATGGAGAGAGATAAATTGATGTCAGAAATGATTAATATGAATAAAATAAATATATGCATATGTAAATAAACCCGGTAAAACTAAATAAGTGCATCTCTGTCTGAAAATTGCATTTGAAAAGACTGTCATGAAATCAACACTGCCACTCCCGATTGTTCAGTAACTCACCCAGGGGTATTCATCAGTGGGCTACTGTATTGTATTAGAAAACTTATGGATATATTCCATTTTTTTTTATAACGATTTATTTATGAACGCCCTAGTGGAGTTTAGCTATAGCTATTCCACCACTCAACCAGGACACCCACACATAGATATCACCACAACAACCATTACCTACGACATTGCCATCTGCCGCAGCTGAGACTCGAACTCAAGAGAGGAGTGCTGTGTTGCCTCTTACACAACCGCGGTCTAGCTCGGAAGCACGTGAAAAATTCCACTACACATCCCTATCCTAGCCAGGACTCGAACCCGGGACCCCATGGTCGCAAGCCTACCAATTTACCAGTTTAGATACTTTATTTTGTGTAACTATCAATACAGTGCATTTTTAAGATACTTTATTTAATTCAGTGTACATTCAATTTAACTTAACTTCGAGGCAGCATATGCATATGAATGCGCGATGTCCCTCGGTGGCCGATGCCCTGGCTAAGTACTCCCATCCACCGACAAAAATGGAGATCAAAAAAGTTCTATCGATCATTTGGGTTATATTTTAATATATACAAAAGCTAAAGAAATATTATGCATTGCCTTTATTTGAGTTTATCTTTTAAGCGCTTACGGGGAAAATAAGTAAAAAAACACTATTCAGTTGTCAAAGTTTAAAAACAATTTGTTATGCATGGAAGTGCATAAATCTCTTTTGAAAATAAAGTGTTTTCAGCGAGATGTCAAGGGGAGGTTGAAGGAAATGTGAATAAAAAAAAATGAATTTAACATGTTTGGTATTTATGAGGGTTTTAGTTTTAAGGATGGGGGTTTTGTCAGTCTTGTAGTTATAAATCGTATATAGGTAGATGTTCATGAAGTAATTTGTGGGTATGTGTAAAGTTGTCGTGTCTTCTAATTCTAGTTCATCGCGTGTTAGTTCAAAGTTTTAAGTTTTGTATGTATAATCACTGAGAATTCTCGTCTATATATTATCGCATCATTTGCACCCCAGTAATCTCGTGCAATTCCTAAAACATGATATATCGCGGCGAATTTATTAACAGACGCAGTTGCTTATGTTGTGTACGCTGTAACCTCATGCACTCTGTATCCGAGATAAAGTTCCAGGATAGCTAGGACCCAGACATAGGTCAGTATTGGACGGAATGTTACTTTGTATAGGGTAATATCATTGTCAACAGTAGGGGATAGGGATCTTAATTGTCTGGGAGGGATGGAATAATGGGTTGAGATTTGTCGTGCTTGTCGCGTAACTTCTTCAGGTGGTGTAGCGTTTGGTGGCGTCGTGTTTGTTGTCTGGAGGTGACTTGCCAGTAAATGTGTTTTTTCAATATCTTTTTCATATGTTTTATTATCTTTTATTAAATTGGGAATGGGGACGAAGCTCTTTTTGAAGAACTTCGTCATTCTCTATAGAGTATTATGCACCCGGGTGAGGCGTGAAACTTTATTATTCCACACCTGTGTTCAAGTTTTTGCTTGATATTTACTTGTAAGTCCCTCAGTCGAAGTTTGTCTATGTCCCGTCTATTTCTTTGCCATCTACGTTTTATATTGTTTTCAAAAATTATTAGTTTTTTGAGGTCGTCTGGTATGACTCCCTCTCTTGGTTTTTGTATTATTTTTCTAGTCGTTTTATCAGATGCCTGTTGTATTGTTACGGTCAGTTTATTCCTAATATCATTTGCTGTATTTATATTATTATTAATTTGTGTATTATTATGTAAGATGTCTCTATATTTTTTCCAATTGGTGGATTTATAATCGTAGGTATGTCTACCCGTCATGTTCTATATGACTCTTGTAATTGTATTTGTACTGGGTTATGGTCATTGGATTGGAAAGGGAGTGATATTGGATGGATGTCGAATTGGTTGTTTTTATTTAGGACTAAATCTATATTATTTGTGGGCACCAAGCCTAACACCGTAAGCACTGGGTCACTGAATCAGTATTTTGCCTAACATTTTCGTGAATGACAAATCATAGAAGCAGATCCGTTTACAGCCTCAACTAATTGGACGTTTAACATTGAAGGGACAACATTAAAACTATCGTGTAGTGTTTACAGTTTTTGAGGTTAGTTTTTGCTTAGAGCTAAATGATTTTAATGTTTATAAGTATTGTACCGTCTGTAGTAGGTGTTAATAACAATGGCTCATATTCCAAAATTAAATTTATATTCTTTGGAAGTACCCCATTTAGGTGAATAGGATTCTATTATTTGTTATTAATATAGTGTTGCGTAAGTAAACATTGAAATTTTGGAAGAATTTTGTCTTAAATTAGGTAAGGAATATTAATTCGTTGGTAAAATCAAAAACAGACACCCTGCAAGCTGTTTTATACAAAAAGTGTTATGCGTATAATATCCATACTGTGACGATCGAAATACCGGCGCCTCTATAATATGTCATAATGGAGATCCCGACGCATCCACTATATGTCGCGACCAACAATTGTAGATATTCAGCTTTTAGGCGAGACGTGAGTGCGGCGATGAAAAGTCAGACCATCCTTGTTCTTCTAACGCGCAGTGGTGGCTCAGTTATCTCAATCTGGAAGGACAGTCCATACTGGCCCGAAATATGATCTGAAGTATACTATGATCTGTAGTGTTACATTCTAAAACTTATCCTGTATACCACCATGCAAAGCGGTGACTCAAAATGCGAGGAGAATTGCCCCCCTTCCAAGCGGGTCATTGCGAGCTCGTTCCAGTCACGAGCTCATTGCGTAGTTATTAACATTACACAAATTCTTACAATATTTTGAATGAGGCCCTGCATCTGGTGTGAGTTCTCATCAGCTGCTCATTGGCTAAATGACATTTTTTGGTGGAGATCGTGAGTTACGAGGCAACCTTATACTCTACAAATTTTGTGTCACGATCACCCGTTCCGATAGTCACAACTAGGAGCCACTTGACTTTTGGAGAGGTGTTTAAGTTGTCACGAGAAATTATTAGAGACGGATAAATAAATGACATTATTTTTTAAACAATTAAATTTGGTATCAAATGGGCAATAAGCCTTAAAACAAAATAAAAGATACGAAATATCTTACCATATTCATATCAAGGAGGAGAGATGTCAACACCGCACAAAGGGCGAAGTTGCTACTACTGCCGATGAAGTTTATATTAGACTTCCGACTGGAATCCTGGCTAAAGTCCTCCCAGTTATAATTGATAACCAAATATTTGTATTCTTAGTAAATGCTTTAATTGGCAGTTTTCAGATATACTTGAGTGTAGTTTAGATAGGCTTATTACCTGTTATAATTTAATATTGTTTAATGTTATCAATGTATGTGCCAGCAGATGATCTGGCTATCATGATAAGAGGCCGATTTGAAGTGACTATTGCAGGGCTCATGCAAAGGGCTCTTAACATAGTTCAGTTATGGTGTAACAGACACGGGCTCTCGGTCAACCCTGTCAAAACGGAGCTAATGCTGTTCACTAAAAAAGAGAAAAATAAGCGATTTTCATCTTCCTTCTCTTATGGGTACACGTCTGTGTCTTTTCCGTGCAGTGAAGTACCTGGGAGTTACTCCAAACTATCATGGAAGGACTACGTGGACCACATTTATAGGGATGCGCAAGCGTATCTTCGGTCTTAAGTGGGAAATAAATCCAAGGACCACTCTCTGGATGTACACCGTTATGGTGAAACCTCCTCATAACATATGCGGCTCTTGTGTTCGCCTATATTAAGTTCAAAGGCTAGCTTACCTAGAAATAACATGAGCAATCAGGACCACCCCAACGACTGCAATGGAGACCATCCTTGGACTCGCTCCCTTGCATGTCGAAGTGGAACTGGAAGCTAGGAAAGCAGCAAATAGACTATTAAAAGGTGGAATGTGGAATGCGACGGGACAAGAGTAGGGGCACATAAATTCTTTAGTTCTACCTATAAGGGACCAGGTCGTTGCTCAGTCAGAGGACGACCGATGTCCCCCATCTATAAGTTCACTATTCCATATACAGTCGTGTTTCCTAGTCGAGACGACTGGGAACGCGATAATATGAATCTCCTGAGTCCCGGAGATCTGGAATGGTACACAGATGGATCGAAGACTCAGAAGGGAGCCGGTGCCGGCATACACGGATGCAAGCCAATGGCTCGTATATCGGCGCTTGGTGAAGGAGCAAAAACTCCTTTCCCTGGCTCCGAGCCAGCCTTCGGTCTGCCAAGAAGTCTGATACAATCAGAGCTGTAAGACTAGGCTACGGCACAGTTTAACAACTATTGGGCTCAGCGCCCCGGAATTAGTCAGTCGAGGCTTGATATAAATGGGCCCTCGACTGACTCCACCGTAAAGTGGCTGATTGGGCTCGATAGAAAACAAGCACCTGCATACAATGAAGTTGAAAGATGAACCTACTTGTAGAATTTGTGGATTAGGGAATGAAATCATCACTCATATCCTATGCCATTGTGCACCAATAGGAGTGTCAAGGTATTTCGGAAGACAGTTTCTACAACCGAAGGAACTACGAGACCAGTGCCCTCCACGAAGGAGAGCAGTCCTCTCCAGGGGATCCTAAATGCCGCGAACGTACAGTGTGCGGATAGGCCTGAGTACTGCGGATCTTCGGATCTGCTCGGGTTTTCTAATAATAATGTTATCAATTAGTAATTGTAATTGCCATAGCTTTACATTCTTAGCTATTGGAAATTGTTTATGTGCTGAGTGTTTTTTAGGTTAAGTAAATTAATGAGGTTGAATTTGATTTATTACTTCAGACCGGATAACAGGTAAAATTGCTCCAGAAGGTTTTGGATCAAATTAGGTGTCAGAAGATTGATACTAGGGAAAGAAATGTATTCCTCGAGTTCTAGTCCCTTGTCGTCACTAGTAACCCCCCATTTGGTCCAAAAGCTTCTGGAGCCATTTTACCTTACTTATTCGGCTATACACTTAGGAAATCAGTCATTTACTAGGCTTTTCAACTAATTTTTATTTCTGTGGTTCATTTGTTAATTAAGTAAACATTTTATAAATTTTGTATCAAAAATGGTTATGAATATTTCCTATGAAAATAAATTGATCAAATTATTATCATTTTTTAAATTTACTGTTAATAATTTACCAATAGTAGACGAGTTGTGCTATTGAAGGTTAGAAAGAAGTTAAAACGGTGGGAAGAATTTAAGTATGCAAAACTTGTTTAATGAAGAAGGACGCGGAAATCTAGTAGCGATTAATTGCAGAACGGAACCACCAATCACCAAGAAGGATTTCATAAATTCACATGCGGTTTGCTTGCTCGAAAACTACTAATCCTAGGAAAAAGTTTACAGTAAATATTTGATACCAATTCATTGTTCAGTCTTTGAGATAAAGTCATATAATTATTTATAATAATTAAACTACTCGATCGTTACTATGAAATTGAAACAGAAAAATTCAAGGATGGATATGTCAAGGATTGCGACCCGTAAAGCGTTTCCTCACACACATATGCATGTACGTATAGATCAACTGACTGAGATGCATGACAATTTTCAATAGCAATTTTAGAACTTAACAGAAGTTCGATTCAATCTAAAATTTTATATTGTTTTATTGTAGAATCTTCTCTTTTCAAAAGGCTGTAATTAAAATTGATTATTTGCTAAATTAACCAATTAAAAAAGATTTCAGCTAAAATCAGCGATGCTAAATAGAGTACACACAGAGGGATATGCAATATCGGCCAGATATTTTTAAAATTCAACATCATTGTCTTAATTTTGATTAAAAGTGGTGTTTAAGTCGATTCGACGCCATAAATACCATTTTTCTCTAAAGAACAACATTATACAGGGTCATTCATTTAGGTTGACATAGCGAAATATCTCCAAAAAGAAAAATGGTATCAAGAGAGAAAAGAAAATGAAAATTGTTATTTTAGATTAAGTGGCTTTTTTCAATATCATTTAAAGCCAACTTTGTTGTTTCCAATTATTATCACAGCATCTAATTATACGAAAAAAAAAAACAACTTTTATCTGAAATACTTTTTATTCAACTCTAGCTTTTTTAATAAAATGGCATTTACTATACATAAAAAAGAAATTCAGACAAATAGTTGCTGAATAAATGAAATAAAAGTTAAAAAGAGATCCTCCCCCAAGTAGCACAAGGAGATGTATTTTGGTCATCATTATGTTACAGTAGCTAAAAATGATGGGTATTTGGTTATAGTGGGTATTATTAAAACTGAATTTTTACGTTTTGAAAACGTAATGGTGACGAAAATGGGGAATAGTAGTTTGGTCATCAATTAACTAGAGCCAAATGTCCATAACGCATATGCAACTCATTTGGCTCTCTTTTTGATTTTTGTGACTGCTTTATTGCTAGATATGAAATGGCTTTTATGGCGAAAGGGGTGATGTATTTACTTCACTGTGACTAAATCATGACTTTTTAGGCATAAAATAAAACAAGAATATTATTATAGTCATCTTTTGGCTTTAAGCAGGTGTTGTTAAATAATGGGCGTCCATCATACTTATAGTATCCTTTTTTTCTGCTTTAAAATTATATATAATAATAATAATAATAAAGTTTATTGAACCAAGTGTTTCAAGATTGATTTAGATATATTAAATTGCTTAATTATTGAACAATGGTACAAGGAAAATAAACATTTAGGTAAACCTCACATAGTTATAAAAACTGGCCGTGAGTGCTATACCGATACTATAAAAAATACTATTTATAATAAAATGGCTTAAGTAATAAATTAATTCTATTAAAACTCAACTCTACGAATAAGAGTTTATAACTATTAAAAAACCGCTGCCCAAGGAATCACTACTTCCACATCCAGATTCTCTATAAGTCACTCACAACGAAAAAACTTTGTATGTGAAAATAATTGTTTATGGAACTTTAATAATATAATATTTGAAATCCTCTACCCCAAAATCCCATAAAACGATACCCCACATCGGTAGTGGGGTGGGGGTGGTGATAGGGGGGTGGTAGTGGGGGGAGTGGATGAAGTAAAAAAATATTTTGAGGTTTCTGGTTCCTGTACATAAACTAAATCACAATTTTTTTTCATCCCCTTTAATAAGGAGGTAGGGGTGGTAATGGGGGTGGCTAATGCCAAAAATTTTTTTGAGACCTTAGCCTGTCTTGTATATACTAAATACCAATTTCATGGACTCTTACCTGCTTGATTTACCCCAATTTACCCCCCAACCCTTCGACGGAACAAGATGAAAATATAATCTAGTTCTAGATCTCGTTAAAGTATATATGTGTACCAAATTTCAAGTCAATATCTTAAACGGTTCCGGAGAGACAGACAGACAGACCGACAGACATACAGACAGACCGACAGACAGACAGAAAATTTTTTTTCGCTCAAACTTAAAATCTCGACGTTTCATGACATTTTAAGCCTATTTGGACAATAAAAAATTTTAAAAATTTTTTTGTCGTTACTATACTTCCACTGGACGTGGAAGTAATAGGTATATTCTGATAATTGGATAAGTATATTAAGTATAACTAGTGCTATAATTTACAATTCTTCTTAACATTTAAAAGTAGATAATACAATTTTAAATTGCCCGAAATAACTTAAATAATAAATTAATTCTACTGAAATTCAACAGTACGAATAAGAGTTATATTATAATTAGGTACATTCTGATTATTTGATAAGTATATTAAGTATTACTAAGTCTATAATTTACAATTCTTCTTAATATTTAAAAGTAAATAATATAATTTATTACATACTGTCCGGTAAATGACTATTTCCCGGACTCATTTGCGGCCGGTAAATCGAACATTACAGTATCTGATACCGTAATGTGTTACTTGCGAACATTACGGTATCTGATACTGTAATGTGTTACCTAGCAACACTATCATATTATTGTTATTAGTAAGCAAGTTTTGACTTTTTCACCTAAAAATATAAAAAATAAAATATTTAAATACACAGTTTTAGCAATTATTTAATACATGAAAAGTTTATTTTTAAACTAACTACAACAATTATTTATTAACACTATTTTCAAATGCTTTTCAAATCCTTAATGGTGAATATATGGAATGAAAATCGTCGACGATCAAATGTTTATGTTTCATGTAATAGATATAATACCTTGAGATAATTCGATTTTTCCTCTTGTTGACAGAAAGCTCTAAAAGAGTCTCTTGAATTGCCATATTGTTGAAAAACGGGGATACAATAATATCTATTAATAGGTTATTCAATATTTATAACAAAAATAACTGTCATAATTCAAAGAAACACAAGAATGGAGTCATAGCCAACTAGAAAAGTGCGTACCGAGAAGTGTTTTATTGAAGAAAATCATTCACCGCTATATAGTGGTTTTTTTACTGTAAAATATACTTTCTACCAACTTTAGTAAATGAAGAATGTTACATAACTACAGATTAGGCTTCTACTTACAAAATTTATAGTATTTTGCTTAACTAAAGTTAGTAATTTTTATTTTATTTGAATTTATATTAATTCATATTGATATTATTGTGAAGTAAGCACTTTGGCCCCTACCACTACTTATAAAACATACTTTTCTACCAACTTTAGTAAATGAAGAATGTTAGATAATTACAGATTAGGCTTCTACTTCAAATTTTTTAATATTTTGCTTCACTAAAATTAGTAATTTTTATTTTATTTTGATTAAATAAAGCTCTCTAGTTCTAAAGTTTTCTATCTTATTTGGAGCCAATATACAGATTATTTAATTTACACTAAATATGATGATTTTTTCTGAATTAATTTTCCGGTTGCTTCAACAGATTTATTTTAAGTCTGCTCCAAAATCTTCATAATACAAAACAATGCAAAAATTATGGTTTTATTTAGTTGACAGTGACAAGCTAAAGACAATCATAATTAGCTATGGAAAACAATGGCTATAACATCATTACGGTGCGGTGATGCGATTGTTAGATCACGAACTAATATTTTTCAAATTTTAATAACTATAACTTTTATTCATTTTAAAAAGGATTTACCCGACAGTATGAAATAAAATATTATACGATACACGTCCGGTAGGTTTCATTACAGTACTCGTTTATATTCCGGACTCGGCTCCTGCGTCGCCTCATCCGTAAAACAACTCATACTGTAATAAGTCACCTACCGGACTTATAACGTAAATTACTATTTCAATTGATCAAAAAGATCAATGTGTCAGTGTCAATAAATCTGTGTTTTATTTGGAATGGATAAGTTAGAAGCCATTTATTTATTTCGTATTTAAATTTGCTTAAGTTACAGTTTTTAGTTGCTGGTGGTATATTATTATAAATTCTAGGAGCTAAATAGATAAGGTTTTTTTGTCCCATCGTTTTTTAGGCCCGAGGTACTGTTATTACATTTTTTTCTTTACTTCTAGTGTGATAGTCAAAAGGGAGAGATAAGGTACTCTGTCTGTTTTTATGTTTTAGGTAATTATATTGGTTTAGTATTAAAGCTTTGCAATATATTTTCTAATAGTTAATAATTCTAATCCATAATGGAATAGTAAATCTGTCGGGTAAAAGTAATCTTTTTTAAAAATGATTTTAAAAAATCTTTTTTGCAATTTCTCTAGCGGGTCTAAATTGGTTTTGTTTATGCCACCCCAGGCTAGGATACCGTAGCATAATTGCGACTGTATAAGTCCACAATAAACAGTTTTTAATTGTTTTTCTGTTAATATATTTTTTAGTTGTTTAAATGTATAGATGAGATACCTTAGTTTCTTACATACATTTTCTATATGTAAGTTCCATTTTAGGTGGCTGTCAAGAATAACTCCAAGATACTTTATAAATTTTGCACTTTGAATTTTCAGATCGGTTCCTTCGATGGTGATGTTTGTGAACTGTGGAAGATGGCTTTCATAAGAACAGAATTGTAAATACTTTGTCTTTTCTATATTAACTGTAAGGAGATGATTATCGAACCAGTCTTTTATGGTTTTCAGGTTTTTACTTACGAGTTGCACTAGTATCTCCCAAGATCGTGCAGTGAAAAATATTACAGTGTCATCTGCAAACGATATAGTTAAGCCATCTAATAGTAGGTTAAGCAGGTCGTTTCAGTATATACTAAACAAAATTGGTCCTAGGACCGTGCCCTGTGGCAAACCGTAAAGAACGGTTCCGGGATCACTTAATGTATCACCTACTTTCGCTATTTGGGATCGATTTTCTAAATAACTTGTCAATAGTTCGTGTATTTTACCCCTAAAGCCCATGTTCCAAACTTTCTCTAATATTTTTTTGTGACTTATCGTGTCAAACGCCTTCGCAAGGTCAATAAAAATACAAATGGAGGGTTTGATCAACGGCGTTATATATTTTTCCAACTAATTTTGAAATTGGGTCTTGGGTTGAAGTTCCCTCACGAAAACCAAATTGTTTACTTGATAACAATTTAAAACATCATAATTGCATATATTCAATCAAAAGATTTTATCAATAAACGAATTTTTTCTGTAAACGTTATTTTTTTTTTGATTTACTAATTCGATATTTTAATCAATTTTAATAAACTTACCATCGATTGTGCTTCTTGAAATTACAAAATGTTTGTATGTATAAAAATTTCATATTAATTTATTTATACCTAAAATTTTGAAATTTCTGGAGGTCTCTTTGTTTTTATGAGTATTTTATACAAATTTATAGAAAAAAATTGCGCCATTACGTTCATTTTCAATACTTTATTAATTATACCTATAATTAATAAAGTGTTGCAAATGAATGTAATGGCCGTCATTCGGGTTGTTCTTGAATGATAGAAAACATGGCGGCAAGTTGTCATAATTTGTCATATGTTTTCGCTAATGATGCTAGAAAGAAGCCATAATATGACTGTAAAGGATCTAATAAACTTTTCTCGCCAAATTCAAAGGACAATGTTAAAAATAGTTGATTTTTGGCCCCCATCGCGGAACGCATAAGACCCAGCGAAAATGGTTGGAGAAGGCACAAAATTAATAAAAATACATATTCGAGGTATCAGAAGGCTGGGGAAAATTCTATTTCACCCCTAAAAACATAAAAAATTGCTTTCAATAATAGCTTGTACTGAATGTGAAAATTATATTTATTTTATGATAACTATTAGGTATCGATTTAATAGAGATAACAAAAAAGTAAAAACTACCCCCATTTACACCCCATTCAAGGGGTGGAACGCTATACACAGCACCTAATATTAAAAAAATAAGTACCAACATGATTAAAAATATACAAAATAATATTTTAATACTAATTGAGCCAGACCTTCAACTGATCCCCATTTTCAAAAACAGCCCCTAGAAGGAGTAATAATATATAATAAAAATAAATAATAAATTATTATATTATATTTTTATAATATTATATTAAACACAAACACACCACATATAGTAGACAGTAGACAGTATTATATCACTATAATACTTTATTATTTATTTTTATTATATATTATTACCTCTTATAGGGGTTGTTTTTGAAAATGGGGATGCTGAGGTCAGGATCAACTAGTATTAAAAAATCATTTTGTACATTTTTAATCATCTTGGTACCTATTTTTTTAATATTAGGTGCTGTGTATTTCGTTCTACACCCCGAATAGGGTGTAAGTAGGGGTAGTTTTTACTATTTTATCATCTCTATTGAATCAATACCTAAGAGGTATCTTAAAATAAATATAATTTTCATATTCAGTATAAGCTATTATTCAAAGCAATTTTAGGGATTTTTATGATTTTAGAGGTGAAATAAAATTTTCCCTAGCCTTTTGATACCACGAAGACGTATTTTTTATTAATTTTAAGCCTTTTCCAACCATTTTCTCTGGGTCTTATGCGTTCCGCGTTGGGGGCCAAAAATCAGCTATTTTTAGTATTGTCCTTTAACCGGTCATATTGGCCAAACCATTACCAGAAACTGGGTTGATGTGGTTAGCGAGTTTTCGCATCAAAATACGGCTAAACTATGAAAGACATAACCTCTCTTTTTTACGTTTCTTTTAACTGCCTTTATGAGGAACCGAGGAACGGGTTAACGGGTTACTTTGCATTTTGACCTTTGTTTCTCCAACGTTTTTACATTTCCTTTCTCCAATCAAATTAAAATTTGTTACTAAAGTTTCTGAAAATGTATTGCTTGGTCCAAACCATTGAGAAGGAGCAAATTTGCCTTAGTGCAGTTCCTTCAACTTGGGTAGTAAATAGCCAACTGTACTGGTCAAATATAAAAACATACATACATTTTTGACTAATCCGCAGTCAATATCAGGCTCAAAAATGATCCCAAAAACCATGTACATGAAAAAGGAATGATATTAAAATGTTGATGATTGTTAGAGCCATAGAAAATGAAATGTCAGCATTCTTGGACACTGATGCAGATGATAGGTGATAGGTTGACACTTTCACTTTAACAATCTAAATATTTATATTATAATGCATAAGCTTTTGTAGACACAAACGTCACAAGAAAAAAAAACGAAAACACCCGATAAAAAGTTTTATGCCGCTAAATAAGTACCTACTCTTTGAACTTACTTTTAGGCGACGTTCCAATAATATGTGGAACTATATTTTCTGTTACATTTCATTCTTATTTTTCTGTCGATATAAAACTTATTTTCGTATATATAAAAAGCTTTCAACATTATCAATACTTGTTTTTAGGTTATATTTTTATCTTGCCGTTTGGCCTCAATTTAGATTTAAATGTGTACAAAATTACTATTAAAATAGTCATTTAATAAGGATATTTTTTCATTATCGTTTTAGTCATAATGCGGTAATAACAGCTAAGAAAACCACCAGATTAGAGCCTAACTAATACAGTCATGTTTAGGCTATTTTCTTAGTAATAGTTTGGATATCAACACTATATTAATAACAGAAACAGTGTCAATATATTCTAGTCATTTCTACAGCTAGCATGGCAGTATTAGGCCTTAACGTTCTTGCTGTTTAATTATTTGCTCATATGTGACATCTTGAAAACGACTTTATAACTAAACCTGCATGGTGATATTATGGCTAATATAGTAATGACCAATATGTAGCTAAAAAGTGATTATCATGACTATTTCGTTTTTAAATTTTATGCAAAACCACTACTAAAATAAGATGACCAAAATATAACTAAACAAAAGCCGTTGAAACGTTTTAGTGGCTGAATTTTGGTTATCTCAGTTGAATAGCACATTTGTGCTACTTGGGCTGGTAACTCTCCAGTTTAAACAGACCAAAGTAAGCATATTTCTATTTACCACTTTTTCTCTAAAGTTAATGGTCCAAAAACTTCTAGTTATTTTGTCTGATAACTAAAAAAAAAATGTCATTAAAAACAAGTAAGCTTATCTTGAAATAACCTTGAAAACGTCTACCGAATCAAAATAAATAATGCTGTTTTACTACTCTTACTCGAATTTCTTTTTCAGTTATAATAAAATGCTGCAATCATTCAACATTCACAAAACCTCCATCAGGGAAACTAAACATCCTGTTCAAATATAGTATTCATTACGGCGACGATTTAAAAGCAAGAAATGAATTATACAAATTGTATAGTGAAATATTCGTTGTTGTAAACCAAACTGCCTATTAGTTTAACAATTTATATCATTATGAGTAACACAAACCACAAAATTAATCCTAGTTTTTTTTTTCTGCAAATAAGTCGAGGTCTTAGTCGTAAATGACTATGAAATCTCGAATTTTATCAAGTAAATTTAATAAATTTATCCTCGATCCCTTTCACTGGCATATACAATGTGCTCTGGTTCTGTAAATACAAATAAGGTTGACAATTATTGAGGAATCGAATTGCAAAATGAAACTTAATTTATTTGAAAGTAAGCGTATATTCTAAATCACATATGTCTTTAGTACATCGGTAGTATTTTACGACAGAATTGGAGTTACCGGATTTGCATGAATTTTACTACAATAATTCTTACGTTTTTACTACGTAAATCACATTCAGGCAGTATATTATGCTTGATAAATAGACTGAACAAATAAAAATCGGCATTCTTCTTGTACATTATGTTATCTATTGTTTCGAGTAGTAGTCACAGTAAACATTTCTGTCCAGTTTATAGTATTTTTATTTAACTATAATATTAATGTCCTAAAAATTACCTCTAGCTTCGTATTGACCAAAGATTGCCATTTACATTAGTTCTTTTCAATAGAACAATATTTATTTATTTATTAGATGGGAAAATACAGTTATAATAATTATACATTGGATAAATTAATTACACATTATACTTAACACATATTATAATAACTAAATTAAGACTATCTATACATATATCATACTCTATATATAAAACAGTGTATGATACCTTACTTAGGTATTTGATGCATAGTGTTATTTATTATATATTATATATTTTTACAGAGTACAAGTTAATCTATTGCTACATTTATGTCATTCCTTAGTAAACAGTTGAAATCATACTGTCGTATTGATTTAAACTGGAATTGAAAATATCAACATAATCACCAACAGTATTATATAACTCCATCATAGAATAGATAGGAGACTTTTTGAGGATATTTGTACGATTTGTGGGACAGTAGAATAGAACATTTTGACGGGCTTCTAATCTAGGGACTCTAAAATTAATTTCTGACAATAGCTCAGGGCAGTCAATTAAATTATGGATTAGTTTATACAAGAATACTAAAATGGTCACCCTCCTTCTATTCTCCAAGGACTTCATGTTTAGGTTTGTCAATAACAGTGTATTTGGGTATCCCCGTTCTGGATAGTAATTATCTGTCTTGAAAACTAAGTACTTCATAAACCTTCGTTGAATCTTTTCCAGTGACTGTGAATGAATATTATAAATCGGATCCCAAATTATCGCACCATACTCAAGTTTTGAACGTACAAGTGAGTAATACAATGTCTTGAGCGCTTCTACATTAGAAAATTTTTTACAGTTTCTTAATATAAATCCTAGAGACTTAAGTGCAGAATTTGTTGACGCATCAATGTGGTTTTTGAAATCCAGTTTAGAGTCAAATAAAATACCTAAGTCTTTTGTTGTTTGACTTCTTATCAACTCCGTGTTGTTAAACGAGTTATACGAGAACTCGATAGTATTCATTTTACGCGTGTATGATATAACCTTACATTTTGAAACGTTCATTTCCAATTTGTTAGAGGTACACCATACTTCCACTTTGTGTAACTCCTGTTGTAACGTTGTGCAATCGTCCATATTGTTAATATTACAATATATTTTGAGATCATCGGCAAATAAAAGTTTTTCGCATTCTAATTCCTTACATAAATCATTTATAAATAAATTGAATAAAGGTGGTCCCAAGTTTGATCCTTGTGGCACCCCTAACGTTGCAAGGTAAGTATTCAACTTAAATCCATTATACTGGACATACTGCAACCTATTTTCTAAGTAGGATTTAAAGAAACTCAACAATAACTCATTAAAACCAAAGTGATTTAATTTTTCTATTAGCAATTTGTGATCTATGCAATCAAAGGCTTTAGAGAAATCGGTATACACCACGTCAACTTGACCTCTCTTGTCTAGAGATTCTGAGATAAACTGTGTTAAACAGGCCAAATTTTTTGAGGTCGAGCGTTTTTCCATAAAGCCATGTTGATGACTAGAAATTGAATTTTTTACACCAGAATAAATCGATGCATAGATTGCCGCCTCAAATGCCTTTGCGAAATTGGGCAGGATTGATATACCCCTATAGTTCCCTATGTCTGCTCTATTTCCACATTTGTAAATAGGACACACTTTGGCTAGTTTCCAACACTCAGGAAAAGTAGAGGTTCGTAGTGCAGTATTAAACAGGGTTAACAGTGGCTTAGTGAACACATTCGCGCAATCTTTGATTAAAAAGCTAGGAACCTGATTTTATGGCTATTTTTATATCCGATTCTGATAACTGATCTATATTTATACACGGCAGATTACTTACGATATCAGGAGCTGGTATAGCGTCAGATAGCGGTAAATAAACACTTCTAAAAAATTGACTGAAATTATCTACTATATTTTGCGGGTTTTCAATTTCTTTACCATCTGTGTACATTCTGCCAGGTATTGTGGTAGTACCTTTTTTGTTATTTATGTAAGACCAGAAATGTTTAGGGTCACCTATCAAAGTATTTTCTACATTTTCTAAATAATCATTATATGCTTCCTTGACCTGTAGATGTATCGTCGACGTTACGCGCTTGTACTCTTCTAATGAGTTTATATCATTATATTTTTTGTAGTTTTTGCGATACTTATCTCTCTGTTTTATGTTTCTCATTATTTCGGTTGTATACCAAACAGGAAATTTTTTTCTCTTTGTGTTTTTGTGTTTCGGAACATGCACATCAAAAATTGAGTATAGTTCTTCATAGAATTCATCACATGCCTTGTTGACATCATTGAAATCTTCTAGGAAAGTCCAATCGGTTTCAAGTAATGAGTTGTACAATGCAAGGTAATTTGCTTTCCTAAAGTTATAATTATTATTCTCTCGCGAGTTTACTGGAAATTTAGCAGAGTTTATTATTTTTGGCAATACATTGATACTTAGGGCCGGATGGTGAACATCCTCTTTTACATGAGGTGAAATATCTCGCGCTACAGTGCAGGTTTTCAAGTCAGATAAAACTAAATCCAGTAGTCTCCCATTTATATTTACAATGTCAGTAAACTGTGTCATGTTGAAATGAATGCATGCATAAGTTGTCTTTTTGTATCAACGATATTGTTGTTAAAACTTGGAATATTAAAGTCTCCTAATATTAATATATTACTATTCGTACTAACGATTTGTTCGAATAAATTTAAAAATAATTCAAAAAGCTCCGCAGAAATACTTGGTGGTATATATATAACGTATATGAACAAAATAGAAAAGTTATTAATAAAACATTTACAGCTAACTATATCCACCAATGGAAGATTGTCTAGAATGTAAGATAAATTTACAGGGTTGGAAAAAAACTCACTTTTAACAGCTAACAATGCACCACCTCCTTTTAAAAGACCCGTTTCGGCGAAGTTTCGGTCAGAGCGTAATACTGTGTAGGCAGTTGGGAAGCACTCGGTGTTGGAAACATCATCGGAAAGCCAAGTTTCGACCAAACTTACAACATCATATTCGTTCCTATTTACTGCGTAATAAAATTCATCTACCTTACTTCGTCGGTCACCTGTGGCGAATCAAATTAAATCAAAACAGACTAAAGGGTCCATTTTGAATATGTAATTAGAGTGTCACTGACAAAATATTGTACGATAATTCAAAATTTCCAGAACATTTTCATGGTCACATACTATTGTTAAATAAAATGTCGACATTGGCCTAAGAAATAAAAGGTTATTTTTTTTCACATTAACCCAATCATACAATATTTTCTATAATCAATTTATATAATTTTTCTTTTAATTCCTAAATCTAATATCGGGAAAAGTTTCCTTATGCTCAACTCACCTTATTGCCATACGGCAACGGCAAGTCTTGCTACTACGGGGTTATAACACAGCTCTTTTTTGTTGCCAAAGGTGGTTTAACACTTGAAAACCTTTCCAAATGGTATATACTAGTGGCAGCTAGAAATCTTGGGTCGATACCTATAATAAGATAGAGTGAAATATAAATAGCAAAATATTGTACGTGAAAGAAAGCGATATATTAACATTGATGCCAAGCATTTAAACATGTTAAGAGTTCCGCCCTCTATCCCCTCTTATTGTCCCTCCTACAGCTTGAGACGTTTATGATGAAAACAGAAGTTTCCGAAAAATTGATTACCTAGTACAATTCAAGATAAGGCGGGGTGTACTACTCTTGTCAAGAATGATGTTACGCGTTTCTTAATGCTCAAATAACTAAACATACTATTTTATTTTTGCATATTTTTTAGCCATGTGGCGTGACAATTAAACTAGTAGGTGCTCCGTGGATAAATAACATAATATGAGTATTCTTCAAATAAATAATAACACTATGAAAAATAAAAATGGCGAATCCACTACAGTGATAGGATAAAGTGGGGCAAATAAGAAAATGAGAAATCAGATGAAATCCAATTATTGATTAATACGGCTTTATTTGTAATTGGCTACTTGTTAAAATAACTTAATTAAGAGTGGTTTATAGAGACATCATGATTTGTTAAATTTATTTAAATTTATACTCCGTATTTTAACATGGCCTAAAATAATTTACGTTACCCCAGTCTCCTCCAATGTCAAATATCTGCATTAGGGTGGCCCATCTTTTTCGAAATCGAAATTTTTTATTTCTCACCCCTGCAAATGGTTCCATTTGAAGAAAAAACAGTCCCCTCAAAATATTATTGAGGCAAATTGAAGGCAAGGGGTGCCGCAGAATGCATTATTATGCAATAATAAAAGTAAATGGAATTATTTACATTCTTTGGTTGATGCATTGTTTTTTTTTAATCAGCAACATTTATCTTTAGAATGACTAATCAAGTCATACAAATATCAAAGACATTATCTGTTGTGACTATGACATGTGTCATACTACTGTAAATTCGTAGTCTAAGAAAACTAGACTAGAAGTTTTTGAAATAAAACTCTCGTTTTATCTTTGTGTATTTTATTATGAAACGTTTTTTTCATACATAGTACTAAATATTATCCTAAATCTACAAGACATATAGTAATAAAAACAATATTTTTTGCACTAGGCCAAAGCATGCGACAGGGTTTCTTTTTTTACATTTGGAAACTGTGATTTATAATCATTTACAACTTGGAGTAAAAACTGTTTTTGGTCTTCATTTTTTATTAAAATGTCATTATAGTCAGTAATAAGTTTGATTCCTCTCTCAGCGGCATCATTTACAACTTTAATTTTGTTGACAATATTGAAACATCGGGTATAACTTTCATTTTCCCTCCATGTTGTTGGATCATTTTCCAAAAATTCCATAGACAAACCTAATTTTTGAAAAAACTGTTTAGTGTTCTCGCATATGAAGTCCTGAATTTCCTTGTTTTCAACGTCAGTAATGTTACTAATCATAAGTCGTTTAATACCCTCTTGATTTGGTGCTTTCCTATTCAAAGCTTTAACCATTTCTCTTTTAGTGGTAACTGAAATATCGTCATCAAAGAAAGATAAGCCAACATTTACTGAATTATGGTACCACAAATTGTTCACTATTTTCCTACTTGCGGCTTGAGATATTTCTTTGTCAATATTTTGATAATTAATGAGTTCTTTGCAAAAGTCTAAGTCATGAAGCGGTGCTTTACTAGCAAATGACGCTGTAAACCAGGCCTTTACATAAACCTTTACAATTTTCTTTTTTAGTTAGTTGGAACTGATCTTGGAAAAAAATATTTTTAGACAGTAAATGGCTTTGGCCATCCAACGTGCATGATGAAATGCCCCTGGTTGATAGAATGTCGTGTGAGTGGGCTCTTCTTCAACAAAAAGTTTAGAAAGCATTAAAAATTCTTTATAATCATCACGAGGCTGTAGCAAAGTTAAAGCTGCATTTAGAAACTTTACAATTTCGGCTTTAACTGGTTGTAAAATGTGTTTAATTTTTGATACCTGAAATCCAGTTTTTAGTTTATTTTGATCTATTTTAGGCCAAAATTCCCTAAAACGTTTAAATAGTGGCACATTTGGACCAGATGAGGAAGGCATTTTTGTGTCAAACACACTTCTCAAAACCACTTCCAAAATATGATGTCTACAAGGAAAATATAGAATATCTCTTTCTAATTTTTGTTGCAATAGTGTGGCTGCCCCATTTATATAACCCATATTTGATGCTGTTGTATCACAACACAAAGCTATTATCTTTTCGTCCAAATTCCATTCACAAAGCACATCATAAACTGCTTCAGTCTGTTCTCTTCCAGTTGAATTGGGCAAAGCTGGTACTCCAGGTAGTTGTTCAATATCTCCACTAGTAACTAAGATAGCAAGTCTATCGACATTTCCCATTCCAGTGAGAGAAGGTAAAATTTTTCCATCCCAATGGATGACTGGGGCCGGCAATTCAGAATTACCGAAGGCAGTTTTTAATATTTCAGCTCTTTCTTCGCGGATGCGTTGTCTAGAGCGCTGAAGTGTTGTTGTGTTGATGGACAAAGATGTGGTGTCATGTCCTAGTGCTTCTGCTACTGCCGTCAAAATATGGACTCCATACCTGTCGCTTATTTTGCAAGCATCAAATGCAGCGGCTATTTTTGGTGTGATGATGTTACATGTTCCATACAATCTCCTCTTTTTTGGCTGTGACGGGCCAGGCTGGTCTTGAAACAACTCTTCTTGGGCTTCGATTATTTCATCTTCATTTTCGTTGGAGTCGGCTGAATTACTACTTGATGATGGACAGGTGACTGTTTCCTCTAATCTAGCTTTTTCTTGTTGACTTCGTTGCATTCGTTCGGATAATTTCTGTAATTTCTCCTCAGCTGATTTTTCTTGAGAAGCAAGTTGGTAATCAATACCATGCATAAATCCAGGATGTCCCTTTTTTCTTTGGTTAATTAAAAACTGCTTATCTTATCTATTTTCATCAACTCCAATGCATTTGCATGAGAAATGTCAAAAAGATCGTTCAATTTTTCAACGAAATTTTTTTCTTTACTCCCGCACTGGCCCTTTTAGCCGATTTTCGTAAGTTCCTCCACTCTGCATAAAGTTTATCTAGTTGTTTAACACAATGAAAATCCTGACGTGTCGGAATGCGAGCTTTATCCCAAAAAACTGACACCTCTTTTATTGTTAATTTAGCACTTTCATGTACACTTAGCTTCACTTCACGAATGTTATAAAAGAGCACTTGTAATACTTGTCTATTAGACGGCAATTTATTGCTAATGATTTGTGACGAATAGTGTCCAACTAAGTAAATGAAAGTATCCTTTCGTAAGGATCTAACATCAGCCATCGTTAAATGTTTTTTCAAGGAACGTATGCTAGAACTTATAATGTCACCACTGTAAAACACAATTGCAAACTGACATAAAAACCTACCGTAGGTGCATTATATTTCCAAACTTCCAAAACAAATAATTTCTAGGAAATAATTACACCAATAAAACATTATGAGAAAAGAGGTAGATATTTGTATTTTAAGTAAAATTTAAGTGTATTACCGTAATAAAATCTTATCTACAAATTTCTACCTAAATGCGGCACGGGTTACCGTAATAAAATCTTATCTACAAATTTCTACCTGAATGCGGCATGGTTACCGTTCACCGAATTATCTGAAACTTTGACATAAATTATTCCTAGTATAATAGTATATTTTCGTGGGGTGAGACTTAAAAAATACGCAAAAAAAATTCACTCCCTATAGAGATGGGCCACCCTAATCTGCATGCTTTGCCGTCAACAGGTCAGAAGCCCCTGCCACAGTCTACACGTGCGCGCTCCCGCTCGGCTGTCTAAATTGAACAGGCAGGTTAATATGGGCGTGCCGTTTTTTTTATCCATAGTTCATCCATATCGTCAAAACATATTCTTTGTCTAATTGTGAAGAAATGACAGAAACAGAATGAGTTGACGCAAATGTATCACAAAGAAAATTCAGTTGAAGAGGAAGGATTATTTAGACGACGAAAAGTAGCTAAAGAGAAAAGTAGCAACAGCGTAGGTTAAGTCTGTTTCTTTTCAGCATATTATTTGTCCATTTTTCTTCTCTTCTACCTTACATTTGCATCGACTCAATATTTTATAATGCCACTACTGTATAATGGTGACCTGGTTGACAATATTTATACTAAACCTCCCGAGAGTGAACTGACTGATGTGAAAGGAAGAGCACTTGTAAGCAAAAAAACAGGAAAGCGCGTAGGTAGTTGTTGTTACTTATTGCAAGACTGAATGACAGTATGGCGAAGTCTGGCCCAAAAGATATAGAAAATATTAGTGGCGAGAGAAATTAATATAATGTTGATGTGCTTCAAAAAATCAGATTGACAAATACACTGTGAGTTCGTGGAGACATCATTGAAGCTGGAAATAAACCTTTTTCTGTTGCGTATACATTAACAACCACCTAGTGAAATTTTTAGCAATAGAAACTATAAGACCAACAAAACATTTTTTCTGATCATTGGTAATATTAATTATTATCGATGTTGAGATGGGATGGGAGTTTTCCTTGCCATTCTGACTTTATCGGGTTATAACACGCTTCTCGATAAATACAAATTGATACGATTCACGTGCAAGATATGATTTGGTAATGGAGCCATGCTTGTAAGGTCTGGCGTTACCATGGAAACAATTTTTTTTAAATCAACAAATATATTGTTAATAGTTTCTTATTAAACGTGTCTATTAATAAAATCAGTCAAATTTTAGATTGGGTTATTTAAAGCAAGAAATTTCCAACAGTAAAAAGTGAGCCATGGGCTGCTATAACAGTAGGGATATTAGGTCATCTGCTATTCAACCGGAACTCCATGGAGAATAACTCCGATGAGGGCTAACCGTTCATCAGATGGGCCGAGGTACATCGCCTGAACTCTCTACATGAACATATTTCCCACCTTCGGAGCTAACTTAATTTACCTAAAGTGAATAAAATGATTTTATCAGGAATTCTTGTATACCAAAAGGTAAAGTTTAAATTGTGGATCGAAGGCTGTAAAGTAAGATCTACTTCAAGATATTGTTAAAGTGTTGATATACAGCTACCGCTTGAAACATTCAACCTTGAAATCTGAAAGAATTTGGCCGATTGAAATAATATAAATAATATTATAAAGCCCCTTCTGTGGAATATCATGGAATATCATGGAGTAAGTTTCCTAGATCTTCCCAGAAAGCTTTCTATTCATCCGCTGCAGCGGTAGTTCTAGATGCACATACTTGCACCAAACTCAGTATTGCTGGTTTGGCTTTGATCATTAAAGAGATTATCTAATCACTGACAGCTGTGTATCAGAATACTGATTGAGTTATTTCTTTAGAAATCCAGAATCCTATTCCATTTCGTTTTATATTATTGGTTTAAAAGAAGCATATCATCCCCCTTCATGGATCTAAAATGTCCTGAGTTCCTATAATGCATCTCGGAAAGACCTGATTCTTTGGTGTTTAAGATGACAAGTCCCAAGTTACAAGTCGGACTTCTTGTCGAGCTTTCATGTCCACATTAGTAGCCAATTTTGCCCAAGGACCTCGTTGGCCAACTCCCTGCGCCCAGTAGCAATTTCAAAAGGGCCCTCCCTGGCATACATCATAATAGATGCTCTTGGACATATTGAGTGCAGTAGATTCCTCTTGTTTTCTTCACTTTTAGTGACAACCGCTCACTTTAAGTCAGGCTCTGATGGTAGCCAGTCACTTTTGATCAGACACTACTGCTGGTTCACAGACACAAAACCGTTAAAGTTGTTCAACTGCTCTCTTCAGCATTTGACATCGAGCCTTTGAAGTAGCCTCGATCCACTGCTGCCTACTATCATTTACCGTAACCCTGGTAAAGAAACCCCTATAGGTCATTACTTCCCAGGTTAGTTCTTAATGGATGATTCCTACCCGTTACCCACAATGGAGATATATTACCATGAATTTCATTTGACCAAACAGGATACAAAGGAATCGTACGAAAGCGTATAGCTTCTTGTTCATTTGATGCCATAAGATACAAAATTTGCAGTGATGTGAAAGTTATGTTCATCTTGTTAATAATGTTGCAGAGACACACAAACTTGTGATATATTTTTTTCTTCTTATGCTTCAGTCAAGTAAGGATTAAACCTCTATATCCTTCGATATCTTGAGTAACGGACACAAGATATTATGAGAATTTTCACCCCGTCTTTAGAACGTCAAAACAAAGGTCTATGCAAATTTTCAGCTTTCCAATTTTCATTCCAAGGTTTAGCCTTTATTTTGCCTTATTTGCCTGCATTATTAACTCGCCGTCAAGACAATATTTCCGAGATTAAAATAAATATGTCTATAATACCATAGCCAGAAAGGAGGATAAAAATGCACGTGCTCAGTGCGTTCAACAGATCCTATTAGAGTTTAAATTTGGAGGGTGTAATTCATAATCATTTTTTTTACAAAAGGCTTATCCAATCAACGTCACTCAATGACATGTGCCGCTTGACAGTACTGAGAGTTCACTTTATCACGATCCATATTTCCCGGCTAAGGCATAATATAGTACATACCAAAGTTGCAAGAAAAGGGTTAAACCACAAAAGTGCAAGGGTAGCAACCAAACAGGGCTACCACCATTTTCGAGGGTAGCCAACACGATGGTGATAGTCGCGTGGTCCCTACCCCCCTCGAACTACCCCTAAACCCAAAAAACCACCTCCTTTTTCTCATTTTTCGTTTTCAGGTATCCGAGGATTTGTTGGATTGGATTGAGGAAACTTAATATGTACTGTAAAGTTTGGCAACCAGACATCCTAAAGACCCCCGGTGGTTGAAATTACCCCCTCCCTAAATACCTAAACGTGCTGAAAATGTTCTACTGCTTTTCAAGGGC
This sequence comes from Rutpela maculata, assembly GCA_936432065.2. NCBI lineage: Eukaryota > Metazoa > Arthropoda > Insecta > Coleoptera > Cerambycidae > Rutpela > Rutpela maculata. Next base: position 36,542,628 of record OW386288.2, on the reverse strand, counting down.
AGGGAATACGATGCTGATATTATTTAGCCTCTAACCCCTAACCAACTACCCCTAAATGCATAAAGCCACCATTTCTTCCCATTTTTCATTATCAGACATTCAATACAAAAATTGTCTCCCTAGAAAACCTGATCCAATGAGCCTTATATAAGAAAACCCGATGGTTTTGGGCATGCAAGGATAGTTTTTGACTACCAAGAGAGAAAGTGATGCCACTATCGTGTTCTCCACCCTTGAAAACGGGGGATATTTTCTTTAAAACCTTCTCATTGAGGGACACTTCAGGATTGAGGAAGGAGGTGGTTACAACCAAAATTAGGATGTCTGGTTGCGAAATTTTACAGGACATATTGAGTTTCCTGAAAAAAAAAACGATCCAACAAGTCCTCGCATGCCCGGGATGGTTTTTGCATTTAGTTCAAGGAGGGTAGGGACCGCGCGACTATCACCATCGTGTTAGCCGCCCTCAAAAACGGGGGAGGTAGCCATGTTTGCACTTTTGAGGTTTTTGAAACTTTAGCATGGACTAATATAATATGTTAAATAAACCAAGTAAACCCCACCTACTCATCTATTAGGTTTGGACATACGAAAATATTTGTTAAGGTGATGAATCGAGATAGATCAGCATTTAATTACAAAATTCAAAATTAAAGTGAATAAAAAATTAAAGAGTTCGATTTATTGGTCCACAGATACGAGACTCATAAGCACAAATATTTTGATCAGTTCTTTCATGGCGATGAGAAAGCGGATTGTAATTCCCTCAGATTTGTGGCAATAATTTTTTAATTTTATCAGCATATTTAATTGTCAAACAGGATTCTTACACTGGATATTATTTTATATTGCAGTGATTATTCCACTTTCTCTGTAGAAACATAACTTGTCTGAGAAATGTATGCTTTGTCAGGCATTATATAAAACGTTTATTTATTTGTTTAGTAATAAACAAAGGCATTACAACGAAGATGCAAAAAGATGTAACCTAAAACTTTAGTTGTTTTTATATTATTTTTCTTTTTCATTTTCACATGTTATTCAATTTTGTGCATTCGCTAATAACACGCTCGCTAATAACATATCGTTTTATTATCAAATGATGTGCGTTTTTTAAGAGTATATAAGTGGGTTTATTAATCCGTGTAAAAAATTCCATAAATTATTTTAGGCGTGCAAATTGTTACTGTTACAAAAGTAGTCGCTAACTTATAACATTTTGTCATGTCCATGTCCCAGAAAGGCGAATTATTTTGTTCTTAATTTGATTGCTTGTCATTGAATATAGTAACACTAACTAATACATAAATTAGGTAAATTATTATACATTCAAAGAACCTTCAATTACATTCTGCTTAAATAAATAAGGTAGTAGCAAATTTTAATGCCTTCTCATATCTGGAAATTATTACACATATAAAAGAAAAGTGACGCCGTAAAATCACGAGTTATTGCAGAAACCTTATCTAATATAATAATACAAAATCCATTAAACTTTAATGAACTAAAGCTTTAGCAGAAGCGTATTTAAGCAAAATTTGTATTACTGTCTCTGGCTGTAATTTCCGCATGCAAGTGTGTACAATTGTACAATACTCATTTCAAAGATATGAGAAATATAATAATCTCCAAAAGAAATTGCCAATTAGTAGAGATAAGAGGGCAATATCATTTGTAATATAAGGTTTCCCAAAATTCTTAGAAATGTGTCCGGAAATGCTTTTTAAGGAGCTAGGTCCTAGATTTTCATTTAATATTTCAGGAATTCTTTGTGCTATTGGTTTAAGGATGTGGAAGCTCTCCTTTATGATCCAAAATTTGTTTATTTCGCCTTTTTAAATTTTGGTGCCGGAATATGAATAAAAAACAAGTCATTGATTGTAGCCTATTTTATTTAGTTATACATTGACAGTTTATTCTCTATCGAAAGTAGTGGCAAAATACTTAGTTTTGCGGATGATACCACCATATTCTTTAAAGCTGATAATTGGACGGGAATTAAAAACAATTGGTTTGATCATAAACTTTATTAAGTAATTTTAAAGAAAATTTCGCTCCTATATTTTACAACCAATCACAGGTTTTAATGTTGTATCATTACCAAGGCAACCATACAAATTTTCGGAAATTTTTATCCTCCAGGGTACCCTGGGCGAAATTAATAAGTGGAAATTATTCTGTCAAAATATTGACACGTGGTTATGGTTGATATTTTGCTTTTTAACATAAAAACAAGAATGTTTTCACATATTTTTATTAAATTTTGAACTTCCCTTATAACATATTGTTTGTTTTCTTTTTCAAAACGAGACATTTTTAATTAACACTACTTACTTTATACCTTTACACAATGACAATGCAATTTGACATAATATGAGTATGCAGTCCTTGAAGTAAAGCTTTTGCTCCAAAAGTTCTGTGACTGGACCGCAAGACATCTACCCACCCATTTTCGAGGGCGGGGAATATGACGGTGACAATATTTTCCGACCTATCCTCCAACTACCCCTAAACCGACAGAACCACTCCTTTTCCTGATTTACCTGTGCTAAGCGTGCAAGGGCTTTACGGATCTTTTTTTTTTTGGTCAATTTGAATTAAATAAGTAAATATTGATCACAGATTAACCCCCAGGGGTTGAAACTACCCCCACCCTCAATAATGAAATGCCAGGAAAACAACGAAAATCAGCTGGAAAGCGTTATATCCCCGTTTTCGAGGGCGATGAATACGATAGTCCCTTGAGGTAAACCAAAAAAATGCAAGAATCCCAAAAGTTCTGCGACCGGACCGCAAAACATCTTTTCCCCCGTTTTCGAGGGCGGGGAATACGATGGTGACAATATTTTCTGGCCTACCCTCTAACCACTACCTTTAAACCTCTAAAAGAAAATACTTTTTCCGATTTTTCGGTGCTAGGCTTGTCGGATCGGCTTTCTTTGATCATTTAATAAAATAAGTAAACATTACCCACAGTTGACCTAACGCACCCCGGGGGTTGAAATGACCTCCACCCCCAATACCGAAATATTTTTCGACCCACTCACTACCCCCAAACCCAAAGAACCACCCCCTCTTTCGATTTTCAGGTTCTATTCGAATAGAATGGGTAAATATTGACTAGAGGTGACCTAACCCACCCCCACCCACACAGCGCAATCGGGATATGGGATGACAAATTGACGTACTTGAATATCCCAGTACGTAAAATAAATAGAGAAACGGATGTACCTTTAAGGATATCCTATTTTAGGACGTCCTAGGATATCCTTTTATGGACGTCAATGGGCTATCCTGAATAGGTTCCATTTTGGCATTAACTATGTCGACTAACATCGGGATTAAGAACGGATATCCCATGAAGAGCCCTGAATCTCCTTAAAATGCACCCTAATACTTACTAGGTCTCTAATATATTTAAATAAAGCGCCGTTTTGATTTTCGGCCGGCCAAACTGGCCAAAACAAATACCCCAAACTCAGTGCCCAAACCAAACACATAGCAACCACGCTTTATTAGTTTTTGTTTCTCAAATATTTAAATACTTAATAATTATTGTTAGTGGGCTGTATGGAATATTTTAAAGTTGTATCTTTGTGTTTTATCTGTTTGGTTCAGCTTTATTGGAGTGTCTTAATTTCACACTATAAAAAGTGAGTACAAATGTATAAAAATATAACATAACCTATTAAACTTCATGTTATGAAAAACTTATTTGATTATGATTAAATATTTAATTAGTTATTAATGTCATGTTCGAAACCACGAAAATTTAATACGATTTTTTATACTTTCAGAATACCAAAGGAAGCTAAAAAAATGAGGATTTATACACATTCCTGTATTTTACAATCACTGAGAAACCTACGAAATAAAATATTAATTTGGCTCAAGAATTGAATGCTGAAATCAGCTTGGAGAAAAAATGTGAATCACTGAAAGTATTCTCACATGTGACAATAAACCTGATGAAATTGAATTTGAGAATGACGACAAATAATGTGCCTTAGTTAATAATTTTAAAACCAACTAGCAACTGTGGATGAAAATAAGTAAGTACATATTGTGCTTTAAGATAATTATTTGACACTTTTATTACACTTAAAAAACGAAAGATATGATACAATATCAGGACGAACACAAGTGGACAGACTGTAATCTTTTATCTTGAAACTCTATTTGCCAGAGTGTACTTTATGGATTTTAATTTATAATTCGGTAAATTATTATTATTCACTGAGTGCTGTACCCATATCTAATATATAAAAATCTCGTGTTACAGTCTTTGTTATTAAACTCGTCCGAAACGGCTTGACCGACATTTATGAAATTTTTGGTGTATATTTGGTAGGTCTGAGAGTAGGTCGTAGGCTATTTTTTATACCCCTAGGTGATAAAGGTAGCTCTATCCAGACATTTTCTTTTTATTTTTTGGACAAAAATTTATAATTTATATGGCAAAACAACGTTTGCTGGGTCAATAATTTCTGTTATTTTTATCTTTCCCACTTTTCATATATTTTTTTGATAATAGTGGTTCAAATAATAATAACTACGTTTATTTTAACTGCACCCATGAATGAGTATATTATGGAAAACGAAGCAGAGAAGCTGTTAAAAGATTATCCGTGAAGTGCAAAAGAGAGAAGCGAGGCAAAGAAGAGAATAGAGAAGTAGGAGTGCGCTACATTCTAAAAATTCGTGTTCGGCTATTATTAAATTTGCAAAAGTAATATAGGTATTTATTTTACATTTTTCTAAAAAGTTTGCTTTTTAACATTAGAAATGTTTTCAAATATTGAATGTGTTTAGCTTATTTCTATTATTAAAATATTATTATTATTTAGGTAGCACTCAATTCCATACATACAAAATATTTGACGATGGTTAATAAACCGAATAGTAAGAAAATAATATTTTATTTTTTAACTGACCATAAATCCAAAAAATTACGTATAAGTTATAAGGAAAAAATAGGTAAGTGCAAATATTTCAAAAATGTGTATATTTGACAAAAATTCTAAAAAATGTTACAATACAATTTTTTTTAAATTTAAGTATAACATTATTGTCTAAATGTTGGTTGGAATGCTTCTATAACGTAAAAATCACAGGCGTAGAGGTTATTTTCCAGTAAAATACTGGATAATTGTATTATTTTGTTGATTTTACGGACATTGTTTTAGAAGAAAACATGTGACAGAGGATCCCACCAAGAAACAGAAAAATTAAGTTGCCCGTGGATATCTATTTTCAGTCCGTAGGATATTCTGAGATATTTCAGTATGTAGTTTGTACTGTCTATTCGTAATACTTAGGACATCCCGAAATATCCCGGAATGTCCTGGTACGTCCTTAGTACAAGCGCCGGTATATCCTTCAGGACGTCCCTTGTACTACTTTTATCTGATACTGAGTTGTGACATTGGAATGACCAAAAGAGTGCCGAAAAGCATACAAACTGGGATATTAGGATGTACATAGGCAAGCCCAAATACTAAATGGGATTTGTCATAGTACGTCCCTCGGACAGCCTTGTGCTGTGTGGGCAGGGATTGAAATTACCCCCACCCCAATAAGGAAATGCTAAGAAAACAACGAGAATCAGCTGGAAAGCGGTATACCCCCGTTTTCGAGGGTGACAATAATTTCCGACCTACCCTTCACCCACTACCTCTAAACCTGAAAAGCCACCCACCCCCTTTTTCGATTTTTAGGTGCTAGGCCGCTGATTTTTAGGTGCTATTGACCACGGGTGACCTAAGCCTGGCTTTTGAAAACGATTATAAATTCGGGAAATTGAGGTGGGGTAATTTCAACCCCCGGGGGTGGGTTAAGTCACCTGTGGTCAATATTTACTTATTTTATTCGAATTGACAAAAAATACCCGATCCGACAAGTCCTCGCAAGCCTGGCACTGGAAAATCAGAAAAGGGGGTGGTATTTCTGGTTCGTGAAGGGTAGGTCGGGAAATATCGTCACCAACGTATTCTCCGCCCTCCAAAACGGGGGTATACCGCTTTTAAGTTGATTTTCGTGGTACTTATTGGGGGTGGTGTTAGTTTCAACGCCCCGAGGTAGGTTAGGTCACCTGTGGTCAATATTTACCGTTTACCGAAAAGAGGTGATTTTTCAGGTTTAGAGGTAGTAGGTGAAGGGTAGGTCGGGAAATATTGTCATTATCTTATTTTTCGCTCTCTAAAACTCTACCGCTTTCCAGCTGATTTTTGGTGTTTTCGTAGTTATTGGAGGTGGAGGTAGCTTCAATCCTCGGAGGTAGGTTAGGTCACCTGTGGTAAATATTTACTTATTTTATTCAAATTGATCAAAAAAGCCCGATCCAACAAGCCCTTGCAAGCCTAGCACTAGAGAATCGGAAACGGGGTGTTTTTTTCGGTTTAGGGGGTAGTGGTTGGAGGGTAGTTGTCTTGCAGTCCAGTGGTAGAATTTTGGTCGTAAAGTTTTACCTCAAGGGACTAATATTTCCTGACCCGCCCTTTATCTGAAAAACCACCTTTTCCGATTTTCGGGTGTTAGGTTTGCAAGAGCTTGTCGGATCGTTTTTTTTTTGTAAATTCGAATAGAATAGGTAAATATTGACCATAGGTGACCTAACCCACTTCCGGACGTTGAAATTACCTCCACCTCCAATAACGAAATACCACGAAAACAACGAAAAACAGCTGGAAAGCGGTATACCCTTATTTTCGAGAGCGGGGAATACGATGGCGGCAATATTTCCCGACCCACTACCTCTAAACCTGAAAAAATATATTCTAGATTTTGTTGCCATTAAAGAACCTGACGACAGATTTTGATGTATAGGATCAATAGGGTTATATAAAGCTACGGATGTGTAAGAGAAGCTATGTTCAGGCACTGTTAGAACGCACCGATATCTAATGTTTGTAGTATGTACCGCTGATATGAAAATTTAACTTGTCTCTCAAACAGCTTGTAACAGAATATTTTATAAACAAAACAAAAATATTGCGAAGTGATATTTAACGAGTTGTTCCATCTTTGACCAACGCAGCTGGACATATTTGCTTGAAATAGTAAAACATATAGTGCTAGTTTTCAGTAGTCTTCAGTTGTAGGATTTAATTGATGAAATAATGATTCATGGTCTGTCTGGAAAATTGTTCCCTCAATTATGAACTGAGTCTTAAAAAATGCATTGTTCCCGAATCCCGAGATTTATTAAACTTTGCAGTAATAAAAAAAATGTAAAACCGATTCAGATGCTATTATAATTGCTATTGTGTTGATTTGTCAAGGTCGTTGACTTGAATCAAAGATGCTGTTTCATGTTCAAATTACAAAATAGTATTGAGGTACAGAATGCACCTAAACTACTTCCTTTCACTCCAGTTTAATACATAAAGTTCAGTACAATCAAAAACAAGTTTCATTTAGTTAAATATAGATATAAATTACGTAAGTAATGAATTACATGTGACAAATTAATAGCTGATAAATCAAATTAATTTAACAATTTCCAGATATTATTTTTAATTGACTTTTATCAATATAGATCTATTAATAAAATTGTTTGTAGTTATCTAGGGCAGCCTACCACTGTATTATGTATTCATCTACGTTTATTTTGTGCTTATAAAATTCGAGATCTATAGACTTTTGCAATTTGATTAACATATATTTTAATGAAATAAATTTTCAAATTATTTCGCAACTCCCATATAATAGTAATAATAATAATTTTGGCTATTATGGAATTTATTCGTGAGATAAATATGCATAAAAAAGGTTCTATACAAAATTTACGTAGAACAAGTAGTTTTCGAGATATTGGTCTGAGAAACTTTGAAGCAAAGTGCATACGTCACTATTAAATACGTAGAGTGTTGTATAAGGATAACAAGACCTACGAATACAGATGAACATCGTTTATGCACATATACCCGCATAATTTCTGTCTGAGATGTCCTTGAAATGAACACTTCTTCATAATAATAATAGTAAGGGCTTTTAGTAATAGCTTTCTAACATTCCATTGCTTTATTCTGAAAATGAAAAATAAATACATTTAAAACATTACAAAAAAGACCAAATTTACATAAAGCATTGGCGGCATTCAAAATAGAAAGGACCCCTCGCACAATACATGGGTTTTGTGGCTCCGGTCAAATTTCGTGAAACTCTGGAAAATAGTAGTTCTCAGTGAGTACCTAGGTAAAAAGTTTAAATGGGCGCGAAGCTCCAAACCCCAAACCCCTACCAAACCACAGGCGGGCTAATCCACCTGGAAACAGCGAGTTTAGTCGATTACTTTTTTTGAAATTATTGAATTCCATACCACAAGCGGCATAACCCACCTAACCACCAACCCCCTAACCCACCTAATCCCTAGAAACCACCCCTTCTAACTCTGGGAACAGCGAGTTTCATCGCTTACTTTTCTTGAGATAACTGAATTCCACACCACTATAAGGCTAAACCACCCACCCCCTAACCCACCTAATCCCTAGAAATCACCCCTACCAAACTACGAGTCGGCCAACCCTCCTGACCCTGGGAACAGCGAGTTTAATCGCTTATTTTTCTTGAAATAATTAAATTCCACACCACAAGCGGGCTAAACCGCCTAACCGCCAGCCCTCTAACCCACCTAACCACCCCTACCAAGCCACCAGTAGGCTAATCCACATGACTCTCGGAATAGTAGTACAAAAGTCTAAATGAGCCAAGCTCAAAAATATACTGGTTTTGAGCTAGAGCTGCGACCAGCAAATATTCTGTTCGCTAAAAATCGCGAATATTCAAAATACCGTTTTCATGGTTCAAAATCCGCCAATACTCGCACCAAGAATTTTCGAAGACGCTAATCACGAATCTGGGATCAGATTATCGATATGGTGACCCATAATTAGTAATTTGTTTCCTAAAATGAATCAAGTATCTCCCAAAATGGATCAATTTTCCGATATTTCTAAGAAACAGCCGAAGCTCGTATCAGAGGGTTTTCGAATTATAGTGATCATAAATCTGGAGTCAGATCCCACCCTACTGGCAGTGGGGTGTTCGATTGCTCTTGTTATTTACAATCATTTGTTATTAAATAACCTCCCTGTTCCCAGAGTCAGATGGGTTAGCCTTCTTGTGGTTTGGTAGGGGTGGTTTCTAGGGATTAGGTGGATTAGGGGGTTGGTGGTTAGGTGGGTTATGCCACTTGTGGTATGGAATTCGATAATTTCAAAAAAATAAGCGACTAAACTCACTGTTCCCAGAGTTAGGTGGGTTAGTCCGCTTGTGATTTGGTAGGGGTGGTTTCTAGGAGCTGGTTTTATCAAGGAACCATTTAGACTTTTTTTCTACTCACTGAGAACTACTATTTCCCAGAGTTTCACGAAATTTGACCGGAGCCGCAAAACCCATGTATTGTGTGCAGGGTCCTTTGCTAATAAATAAGTCTGTGCAGTTGTCATCACTTCCACCCACAGCAGCACCTATTCAACAACATCTACTCAGGGTATATTACCAGGTTCAATTTAGACCCTCAGCAATGGAGTTGGACTTTAAACAATAATTTCCTGATTCCTCCTGCACCAGATGAAGTTCTCAATTTTAGTGGTTGTGGCACCAATTGTGGATGCAGAAAAATAGAATTGTCATGTTCCGTAATGTGTGGCTCTTGTCGGGGCCAGTCGTATCTCAATACGATATTCGAAGATACAACCATTGAATCTGAGTTCAACGATGATGAAAAGGAATTCATTTCGTTATTTTCCGCTGAGATGGTTGTTGACGAAGATGAAAATATTGTCGAAGTGGAAATAGAAGGGATAGATGGAGACGAAGAAGAAGTCAGCAAGGACGAACCATAATCAACAAAATTATATATAACTTGTAACCCATGGATTAGGCTATAGGGGACACTATGTAAAAAAACGCGCCTTGCATTGGTGCGGAAACGAATGCAGCACAATGTTCGAGTTTTCTCTATAACCTCAAAAACTATTGGTTCAACGTAAATTTTGTATAGGACCTTTTTTATGTATATTTATCTCGCGAACAAATATAATAACCAAAATTAACGTAAAACCGATGATTTACGAGATATTTGCGAAAAACCGATTTTCTTGACATTTGACCTGCTGTAACTATTGTAGCCGTCCAGTTGGCTTTATGGACTTTTGAAAAATTATTTGCGATGCCAAAATAAAGAGAATCCCGTTGGAAAATCTTAGGTTCTATTTTTTAGAGGTTCATGTATAAAGTGACTGGGCTATATTTTAAAGAACCTTGAAAATAAAGATCTCAAATATTTTTTTAGTGTTTGTATTTGCGAATTTATGCCCATACATTTTTGCTAGCATTCTAATGAGCTAAAATTGTTTAAAAGCACTGATATTTCATTAAAATAAATTCTATTAATTCCGTTAAATTCCACAGAGTTTTAGTAAGAATATCAAATAAAATTCTTTGAATGCTTATTTAGATTACTATCTTCACTTAATTAGATTATATAATCTAGTACGCTATCAACAGAAATGACCTACTTTATTCATTTTCACCACAAATACTACAGTGGATATTCAATGTCTTCAATGCAATGAAACCACAATAATTTCATTCAAAGTTCTCACTAATGGTATTTACGTAAATCAACAACGAGTAGGTTTCTTTATGTCACATTCTCCATATTTACTTTATTTTAACTTAGATTGTGCAATGTTTTTTAAGAAATAATTTACAAAACCTATTTTAATATTTTTAATCGCCTTCCAGATGACTTTAAAGTCTATCTAGGAGTTCCAGATTTCTCTCGTTAAGTTACAGTTACAGTTTATAGTCGAATCCGAACAACCTGGAAATAATTTAAAATAAATAATTATTTCGAAGTAGATACAGCTCAAATCTGCTGTCGGGTGCGTTCAGAATGCAAGCTAAACACGCTAATCACCGAGCTACCGATGACACTCTTCCTACTAGCGTCTAGCCCCCGAATATCACCAAGATTTTTAGAGTATAAGGTTGCTTCGTAACTCACGATCCCCACCAAAAAATGTCATTATCCAATGAGCAGCTGGTGTGAAATTATAGTTGTTAAATACCCTACTTGCTGGTGTAGTAAATAGCCCATGGGTTCAAGAATTATTCATAGAAATATTTACTAAATATCATGTAACATATTGTTTGGTGGTTATTTAAAGATTGTTATAATTTCTTGATAAATTAAAGTAACTTTATATACAACGACAAAGGAATGATTTTACTGTTTTCCAAACAAGAGTTTATCCAGAACATAAAAACAAAAAACGATTTTAAGGTAAGAGCTATATATTTTAATTATAAAGCAATTCTCAAGGTTGTTAAATACCTGGCTATAAACTAAAAGAATTTTCATAGAAATACATGAAATATTAAGAATCTGTTAAGTAACATATTATTTAGTAGTTATTTTAAGATCGATATAATTTCTTGGCAAATTAAATAACTTCTTATATGACGACAAAAGGAGTGAGTTTATTTTTAACAAAGGTTTTTCCAGAAAATAAACACAAACGACCAGACCATCTCACTCCACAACGCAACTATTAAAAATTAGTGAAAAATTAACGTGTAGTAGGTAGTGAGAAACAATGTGGCAGCGGCTCTTTTAATTAAATATACAAAGCGTTGTTAATTATACAATAATTGTTTTACTGCACCTAAGCTCACTAGCAAGCTTTTATATACATATTACACCATAATTAATAAATATGCTAAGAAAATTTATTTTACATCGATGACAACCACAGAAATAAAAAAAATTATATAAATAAAATATGAAACATAATTTGCTTCATTTTACACACCAATAAAGAAATACATTCCTAACTCAGTCAATAAAAAAAATAATTAACCATCTACTAATAGGTTTGTTTCTACAAATCAGCAAACGGTTTGCAAATCAACGATTTTACAGCACCGAAGATCATTGTGGGCAAACTCAAATCATTGTGGTCAAACTCAATATGGTCTGCAAACCGTTTGCTGACTTGTAGAAACAAACCTAACGTTTCCCTACTAACTAGAACATTTGTGTCATACGCGCGCCGGGCATAAGTAGTGTGGATACAGGGGCTAAACTCTAGTACTCTTCCTGCCATTCTACTGTTCCCTGTTTTCTTGTTTGCCTCTTTGTCTGTTTGCCTGTTTGCTTGTTTCTCTGTTTTCTATTTTCCTACGTTTGTTCATGTGTAAAAAACTACACCATTTTAATTTCGACGACAGTTCACTTAATTCAACTGTCGAACCATGCCTGATTCTTGTAAATGTTATAATTTTAAGTAATATTATATATTTTGTGATGGGTTGTAGCTGACTTTTATTATAAAATCAGTTAATATTCAGGTTGCATATAGAAACAATACTTGTCTTCAAAAACCATTTCCATTTTTTTAAGCTGCTCATCGACCAACAAAACGTATAATATTCTCCCAGGTAATAAAACATATTATTTATCAGGAGACATCTTAATTTACTCTTAAACCTATTGAAACTAACTACCTGGTAAGTAATTGATGTTTTGAATACCATTACAAAATGTGCTTTCTCTTATGACATCATTATAATGTTGGTAGAAGCTATTAATGAATACCAGAATGTTTATTGTTTCTTCATTTTATTTTGAAGAATGGTTATTTGCTCGACATATATGTAAATTTACCAAGATCATTATTCTAAGATTCTGTTGATTTTAAACCATATATTGATTTGATAATCTTTTCTTTAATCATTAATGTAATATTAAATTCACTACTATATACATACAACATACAACGTCCTACTCCACATGGCGTTCATCGATTACCAGAAGGCTTTCTACTCTATGGAGATCTGAGCAGTTCTGCATGCAATGAACGCTGCTAGGATTGACTCGAGATACTCGATTCTCATCAGAGATATGCATGAACATGCCATTCTCCACGTCAAAACCTGCGAAGATTTACTCACCGGGAGGATCCCTATTGAGAGAGAAATCAGACAAGGCGACACTATTTCGCCAAAACTGTTCACCCTGGCGCTGCAGGACGTGTTTAAAAACCTGACCTGGGAGAGGAAAGGCGTCAATATCGATGGGAAGTTCCTGAGTCACCTACGCTTTGCTGCGCTGATGCGATCATCCTAATGAGCGGCGATGACTCATGCTAAGAGAGCTGAAGGAAGCTTCAGAGTCCGTGGGCCTAAAGATGAACCTCTTAAAGACCAAGGACATGAGTCAAGATCCAAGTCACACTCGACTACCACACACTTGCAATTATTGAAAAGTAGACTTGGGCGGCTCTTGGAAAACTCGATCACATCCTCAAAAAACCGGACATGCCCATCAACCTGAAGCTTAAAGTATTCGACGCTTGCATCTTACCTCTCATGACCTACGGCCTCGAAACTATAACTCTCAAACAAAACTTGACAAACCGATTCAGAGAGTGTCAACGGGCAATGGAACGTACGATGCTGGGGATCAGCTTAAGGGACCGAGTCACGAACGAGATCTTCAGAGAGAGAACAAGAGTCGTTGATGTCATGGAGAGTATTGCCGCCAATAAATGGCGCTGGGCAGAGCACGTCGCCAGTGGTCGAAGAACAATACAGTGGCGGTCCAGAGAAACTAGGCGGAGTGTGGGGCGACCTCCAACAAGATGGAGGGATGATGTCCAGAGGAAAGCCGGCAAGAACTGGATTCTTGGTGCTCAGAACAGTGGAAAAACATGAAAGAGGCCTGTGTCCAGGAGTGGACGAGAACAGGCTAAAGGAAAAGAAGAAGACTGTAATATACTCTGGAATTATACAATTATCGACGTTTGCAATTCTCCAAGAGTTTAATATTTTCTACGGTAGAGGTAGAGCCTTGTTGAAATTCGATATCTTGTTAGCTGTGACTATAGACCTAATGAAATGTGATGTTACGTGTATTGGTTACCTTCAATATTCACTTATTCGCAGAGAATCAGTCATTTATATTATTAATATTTCCATACATTCCGGTAACGATTTTTTGAAGATGAGGCTGGTATCATCTCCAAATGAAACAAGTTGAATTATTTTAAAGTTATCAACCAGACTGTTGACATAGACAGAAAACTACAGTTCCAAGTATTGATTCTTCCGGAGCACCACATTATATCATTATTGGTTAATTTCTATTATTAATAACTATAATAATAATAATAATGGTAATAATTTTATTAGTTAAACAGTTATTACACCGTAGTGTTTTGACAAGTCAAATAAAATAATATAAAAATATAAATAAAAACACATAAGACTAAAATATCACATAACATTAGGATAGAGTCCTAATATAATCAAATATGGCACGTAATATATAAATATTAAAATAAAACACATTAGGGTATGATCTGAACATAGTCAACACCATAAGAAGCAACACAATATATAACATATAATAGCACAAACTTTACATATAATTATATGTAAATATAATTTTAATGTAATTTTAATTAAAATCTGTTAGATTATAGTAAGCATTGGCTAAAAGATGCAGTTTTAATTTTATTTTAAACTGTCTAATGGGCAATTCCTTAACAATATTAGAAATGAATTAAATAATTAAATTCCAAAGTTAATTCTCTTTATAAAAGTCAATTCTGGCGCGGTGTTTGTATTTTATTCCGATTACAGGTATTGTAACTGTTTCACCATTCTTTTCGTATTCGCTCAAATGTGCCTTTATATGAACTAAGTAACAGTAGATTAGTTCTGATGGTAAAGTCATTATATTAAATTTAATAAACCATGATTTACAATTTCCATGTTGATTCACGCCCGCTAAAGCTCTTATGGCCCTTTTTTGTAAAATAAAAACATCTGAAATTTGGTTGAATGTACCCCAGTTGATCAAACCATATATCATAGCACTGTGGAATAGTGCATGATAAGCCATGAGTGTAGCATCCAGATTCGACCTGTTTTTAATCTGTCTAATTGAGTATATTTTCTTAGACAATTTCGTAGTTAAGTTGTTGATATGTGAATATCAAGACAACTTATTATCTAAGGTCAGGCCTAGAAATTTTACAGTTTCCGAGGTATTATTCTTCGTGGAGCAAAGTAATTAGTTTTATTTGTATTTAAGCATAACTTGTTTGCATTAAACCAGTCAGAGGCTCTAATTATAATGTCATTTGCAATGTCAGCAACATGACATGATTAACATGAAGAAAATGGAACCTACCAGAATACTATGCTCTCGATGTTAGGACTCTTTTAGGACCTTCGCAGTTTACACAGCAAGAACTCATCTCTTGGGTGAAATACGACTAAAAGATGCAAAATCCGCTGGAACAAAAACATCAGGGGTAAATCGAAACAGTAAATTAAAAAACTATATTTTAAAAATATGGACTCTCTAAAGTGAATTTTTGAGCCCATTTCCACATTTCTTTCACTTTGAACATACTGTGCGTCCTTCCACCACCACATAATATTCTAGATCCAGAATTGTTATTATAAGTAAAAACAGATAGGTGATTCTGACTTTTCTTCTTGGGGTCACCGGTCGCTCTAAAGTAAAGCGAACAAGGCTAAATGCACTCAAATTCAAGCAAAAGCAAATACGATTTTATGTAAGTTAGCTTCAAAGTTGTTAAGAGTAACCTTTACATAGTACTTTTACGAATTTTTATTTCGTTGCAGAACAAGCATATTCCAAATTATTAATATTTTAACCAGAGCTATTATTTATTGGTGATTTTTGTGACAAACATTTAAAAAAATATCATCAAAGTCGGTTCTGTTTTCGAGGGCTTAGAAGTAAAAACCTTAATTGACGCGGCTAATAAAAAATTCAATAATTCGACGAAAAGTCTAATGTTTACATTTAATTTAATATGAAAAATCACAAAATACCTATTCTCTATGTATATACTGTTGATCTTAGGTCTAATCATGCTAGAGTACAATAAGGCTAATCAATGACATCACTGAAAATATAATAATATGTCATTAATTAACAACAGCGTTTATCGTTCCAATTTGTATGTAAATTTTCTATTTATTCGTTTTTATGTCTTATTTTTTCCCATATTTCCACACAATAAAACAGTGAAACCATACTTTTATTAAGAGAAATCAAAGATTGTGGGTTAAAATGCCTGATTCACTCTGGCATTTATCAATCTTTCCTTATTTGGGCGTGGTAATAAGTAAGCATTTATGGAATCATAATTACAATTATCTGATGTAAAATACGTAGTTATACACATCACATATTTTACTATAGGCTAATGTATAGGATAAGATCAAGCGGTGTCAATATAAACATGATAATTTAACTTTGATACTCAAATTAACAATAACAAAGCATTTTTCTTTTCTTTATTAGTAGAAAGCAACACGAGTGTTACATAACTGCTCTCACTAGTCAAATAGTTTATTACCTAATTAAAAAATTGTTTAGTTAATTTTTCAACGATATAAATATGTAGACAAAAAACAGAAAAGGGTGTGGTGTGTAGATAGTTTATATTTAATAGATTTGGTAGCTTTGTAGCAAATCAGACACCAATGCAAAGTTAATAATAATCATCTTTGACATTGCACCTCGACAAACTCCCTAAACGTTTCTTGGATTTTTTTTATATTGATTGATTGACTGATTGATTTACCAGCGTGCGGTAGGCATTGCTGCCACTCCCAAGTTATACAGCTGGGCCTGCTACGTCCACTCTGGGTTGGACTAAGGTCATGCTTGTTGCCAGCAGCGACAGCCACATGGCGTATGGTAAAGTAATGTGTGTAGGTATTTGTGAGATGCGTTATCGCATTGTGTCGTGAGGGAGTGTTTAAGCTCCCTTTTTTTGTATTTTTGGTTCTGAACTTCTGCCTATTCTGGGTCTTCTTGTGAGATATGTTGCCGCGTTGTGTCGCTGCTGTTTGTGCTCCTATTTTTGTACTTCTGTTTCTATAAGTCTTCTTCTTCTTCTGAGGCTTCTGATTCCTCCGTTTCTAATTCTGGTAGAGTATATATCGCTCCGATTTATTTGTGGAATTCATTTTTTCCCCTCGCTTTTTTTTCCCAGTATGTTTGGTCCTTTCCCAGTTTATTCATGATCCTCTCGATTGTTGTTTTCCACGCGTAACATGGTCTCTCAATTTTTAGTTTGCTGCTGGTTAGTGCTTTCTTCAGTAGGCGTGTTGGTTTCCTTCTTTGGACGTGTCCCCAGTACTTCATTGCGTACATTTCTATCCTTTTTATGATTGTCTTCCCTCTAGTAGTGTTGCTGCTTTTGTCATGTTGTTTTTCTGAGTAATTGGATGATGTCTTTTTCAGCTCTTCTCAAACTTCTTCTGTTGGCTTTTGTTGTTGCCGCGTTTTTAACTCCATATGTTATTGTTGGCAGTATGATGGCTATGTACAGCCGTTTGGTCAGGCCCCATGATAGTTTGTTTTTCTCAATGAACGGTATAATTTCTCTTGTGACTCTGTATGCTGTTTTTATTCTCTCCTTTACTGTTTCTCTCCTTTTCAGTTGGTTCGTGAGATATGTTCCTAGGTATTTCAGTTTGTTCGTTGTTCTTAGGGAGTAGTCACCTATTTTGTATTCTTCTCCACTGATCCGACTTTCTTTTGTTGATGGGTCTCACTCCATTATTAGACTTTTCTTGAACTTTATTTTCAGCCCAGATGAGTCCAGATGCAGTTTCATGTTTTCTAGGAAGTTGAGAATTTGTTGCTCTTCTTCTGCGACGATTAGGAGCTCATCGGCGTAAGCTAATACGATTGGGGTTCTCAGTGTTTCCGTATTTTCGTTAAAATTGGTGTTTCCCTTATTGGGTTTTGTATCGCATGGTCTAGCACCGTGGTGAATAGTCGGGAGGATAGGGAGCATCCTTGTTTGACTCCTCTGTTCTTTCTCTTCTAGTTCGTTTCTTTTCTGCGTAGTGATTACGCTGTCGTAGTGATTTCTGTTGCTTCCTTGCTTCCTGTACACAATCTCAATTGGCATGTTGTCGTCTTATTGTGAAAAGGGGTGAAAAGTTATGATTTCGCACTCCTCTTGGTGTATTATTATTTTCCTCCTCTTCAAGTTTGCTGTTGCTGCTATCATCTCCTGCCCACCCCAGAAACCATCTTTTCTCAGGTCTCCGATGAACGCCTCTATCTTTTCTTTGTTGGTGCTGTGTTGATTGTAACGGGGTTCCAGTTTGTTGATGGATGCTAGCATGAACGGGGTGAAATAATCTGTGTTGTTTTGTGTATAGTCCGCTACTTGTTTCCGTAGATTTTTCATGGCGTTGGTGTGTGCCGGGGTTGTTATGTTTTCTCCTTCTAATTGATGTCTTATTGCTCCATATAGACAGTTCCCGTTCCCGTCGATTTTCTGTACCAGTAATTGATGTGTCTTCGTTCTTCGTTCTGTAGTGGATACATTGTTTTTTTTTGTTTTCTGGAGAGTTGTTATTTCTTGCTTACTTTTGCTTATTCTTACGGATCTAAACTTTTTAATAAAATAAAATTCCTTAGCCTTACCGGAGCCGTACCAGACATGAAGTGTAAAGAATCAGTATGTTTTTAAAGCATGCATGAGAATTTTCTAGATTTTAATGGCTCTGAAACCAAGCCAATGGGCAACAATTTTATCCAAAATTTTTGTTATTTCTAAGTTAATTTAATTTGGTGCTATGTACTGTTACTCTGATGGTACGCCCCTGGGGTTTAGTCATATATATATATGGCTGGAAGAGAAATTGTTTATTGACTTATCTAATTTATTGCCCGACGTGTTTATGAAATTCTTTAAGTTGTCTACAAGTACCTAAGATGTGACTAGTTTATAAGTGGTAATTGGGAACTTAGCTTGATTTATGGCTTCCTTTATGGTCCGTCCCTTCGTCGAATGCTCGATCTTTGTCAGCTTTTTTCACTGCACAACACTGAAGGATTTAATCACGTATTAATTAATTATTGGCACTTATCACTTAATTGTTGTTATGTTGTCACCACCACCGTATGCAAATTTTTTTACTCAATAACTAAAGTAATTTTGACCTATTTAGGCCAGCTTATTACCGGTTTTTTCCGATTTACTGGCCGTTTGTAAAGAGCGTCTATTCCCCGTAATGTCTTTAGACAGACCCCGCATCTTGGATTTTTTTTATATAACGAAAAACAACAGCACGCACTATTACTTTTCCTTTCATAGACAACTAATAATATCAGTGACTAAAAAATTGGCTGCTATTGAAAGCGGCTGGAAACTCCCCACCAAATGTTTGCGAAAATTCGTCAATTTAGCTAACAATGGGGCTCGTTACCACTGAGCTATGCGATGTAGGCCTCCGTTACGCGGGTGCTAGAACTTATACTTAACAACTCACCGTCAGCGTCGCAGGACATTTTTTTGAAAAATTAGTGGAAACGAGTGAAGTGTAATATATCGTTGAAATCAGATTATAGTGGAGTGCTCGTGCTGACAAAAGTCGCTTAGTTTTTGTTCCCGTTGGCACTTTTAGAGAAAAATGCATGTCCTTGCCAGATATGTAGCTGACACCCTGTAGATTAGGAATCCACTTGTCGTAAAAAAATCGTATTGAATATAAGGTCACAAATCAAAATTTTCTAACTAATCGTACCACGTGATAGAGCCAATCATGAAGCATATTTTATCCAAAAATCATTAAATTCTCTGTTGAATTTCTATTTTTAATGGCAGTAAAAGACAAAAATCCTCATTTTCTCCGTTCGACTACAGCAGAAAATTAATTATTTTTCGAACACTTTTTCTTTCCTACGACGATATCTCCCAAAGTATTGTATTTATCAAAAAAAATTATTCTTTATAAAATATTCGCTATATTTTTCAGATTACTAAGGTTCTTGAATAAGATTTTTTGAGGATCTAATAACCGAGATATTTATTAATATGTAGTGTGATGTCAATTTTCGAAGCATATCGGCAGCATCACGTTCGCTGGAGATATTCGCTGTCCCACTACTTTAAAGCTGTTTCAACAACCCGCGCTGCTTCCCGCAAAGGCCTGACTTTAAATAGACACGCGCATTGTAACTTGTGGTTTGTGATATTTTTAATTTTTTTGTCTTGAAAATGATTAATATGGAATAAATATAAGTATTGGTTGATTATATTAATTCAGTGTTATATTGACCTACATAAGATTTGTATGTAATAGATTAACACGTTATAAGAAACTCCTTAGTTTACTGTTTGCATGATATTTTCAGCTGGTATGTATGTGCTTTTCAGAAGAAATTAAAATGGAAAGTACTACTGACGTCACAAGTTCTAAAAGTGAGGTAGAGACAAAAATAAAGTTTAGTGTAGTTAGAAATTTTGTAGGAAACCGGCCCCTGTAATCAAAGGTTCTGAGAAATCATTTGCAACATTTATTGATTGTTTAAAATTCCAAAAAAAAAATAAGCAACCAAAGAGAAGACGAGATATATTCTCGAACTATATCATTTCGAAAAACAAACAGTTTTGACGGTTTGGTTTGGCACCGAAATTGCTATTCTAGTTTTACTAGCAAAAAAATATAGAACATTTAAGGAAAAAAAATAGTAAAAGAGAAAGAAATTGAAAACAGTTTAGATGGATCCAGTGCCTGTCCATCAACTTCTTCAGGTGTGTCCTTGCGTAAAACTAATTTTTTTATAGAGAAATGTATTTTTTGTCAAAAGGCATCAACAGTAAATAAGGTCTCTCAAGTAATAACCACGAATACAGAAAGAAAAATAAGACTAATAACAGCTCAATAAAATCCAATAATTTTCGAAAGAATTGGTGCTAACGATTTAATAGCTATGGAAACTAAATATCATGTTTCATGTTTCTTAAGTCATAATAGAAAATGCTATCTAACAATAAAAATGAAAGTGGAAAACGTAAAATCAGAAGAGATCTGGCATTTACCAAAATATGTAAAATTCTTGAGAAAGGTTTTTTAAAACATAAAGGGTATGGTATGAGAAGTATGAGAGGTATTTAGAATTGGACCGATGTAAGTCCAAGAGACAGATCAGTAGACTACTTAAAAATGCATTTACTGACAAAGGAAAGAAAAGGAGAGGAAAGGAAAGGAAAATATACATTTAGGTACATAAAAGAACGCTACTCGCACACTTAATTCAGTATTACGAACTTATACAAGTCGTTAGATATTCGATGTTTTAAAAATTCTATTCTTTTAGAATGAGGCCGTAAGGTTTGTTCTTGTAAAAAAAAGAACATGTCGTGCATCTATTTATGCTCCTGCATGGGGAAAAAGTCCTGCAAGAACTCCTCGTTCAGAAGAAATAAAAAACTACTTAAAGTTGACTACACAATTATTCCTATATACGTGTAAAAAATGTCTGTTTCTCTGGCGGTGTGGTAAAGATCAAAGACGCCGACATTTTTTACACACATAAGAATTGTGTAGACAACTATATCAATAAAAATATATTTGAATTAGATGAAGAAAGTGTATAGTGTATATCTTTCATTGAGATTTAAATTATATTATTTTTCATTTTTCATAACTTTTTTATTTTGATATGGATTCTGTTCTCTGTCAACATTGTATTTTAAAATTAATAAAATTTGAAAATCAATTGAAATATGTATACATTTATGTTATTAAACACATTATTATATAAATTAATGGGGGCGAGCGTAGAGGCGACTTCAATGTGAATATCAGTCGATATTCCGTTGAAGCAACGTCGAGCGCGGTTAGTACTTGGATGGGCGACCCACCTATCTTGGGAAATACAGCGTTCTCGTCCCACCTTCTAGAGGCTTGTATATCAATGTATACTCGGAAGTTACGTAATTTCAGACGAGGATTACGTAGTGGATATACCATCCTTCGGAGGGGATGTAAAGCAGGCGGTCCCTTGTCTATTAAATGTTAGGCAAGTAAAAGATCCCTACTCTTCTTAAGGGAAGAGGTTCGGCAAAATTTCCAGGTTGGGGGTAGCTCGTCTCCTGGCGTCAGTGATAGGCCCTGGTAGCGGAAATAGGCCGACGTTAAACAGTTAAAAAAAAATTTATATATAAATTAATAATTGGTACAAGATAAGTACTTCTGAGTGCACTAAGATACGCTTTTAAGTGATTCTTCTCATTCTAAACAATTTTTATTTAAAATATTTTTAGATCCGACAATTGTTTTTAGGCTCTCCCTGGAGCCACCCTGGTGCACCGATTGCAATAATATTCAACAACGTTTTACCTTAAATCTCCCAGATTTTATGTAAAAAATTTCAGAAAGTCCATTTCGTCGTAATCTAAAATTTGGATTTGTACACGTCAATTTACCTATAGATGAAAAAGTAAAATAAATTAACTGAAAAGTTCACAGTCCTGTGTAGGTATTCATTCACCCAAGTGGAACTTGGGTGCTCCCGGAGTTAGAGGGGGTTGTTGAAACAGAATAACAATGAGTGGGGTCTCGAAGCCGTAAACAATTTCAATCCGCCGATAAGCTTCGAAAATTGACATCACGCTACACATTATTAAATATCTTGGTTATTAGATACTCAAAAAATCTGATTTAAGAACCATTGTAATCTGAAAAATATAACAAACATTTTGTAAAGAATTATTTTTTTAAATAAATATAATAGTTTGGGAGATGTCGTCATGGGAAAGAAAAATTGTTCGAAAAATAATTAATTTTCAGCTGTAGTCGAACGGAGAAAATGAGGATTTTTGTTTTTTACTGCCATATAAGCCAATGTAAAAGTTCGTTTCTTTATTTATTTTAAAAATAGAAATTCTACAGAGAATTTAATGATTTTTGAATAAGATATGCTTCATGATTGGCTCTATCACGTGGTGTGGTTAGTTAAAAAATGTTGATTTGTGCCCTTATATTCATTACGATTTTTTTACGACAAGTGGATTCCTAATCTACAGGGTGTCAGGTACACATCTGGCAAGGTCATATATTTTTCTCTAAAAGTGCCAACGGGCTGAAAGATCTTAAATTGCACTCCACATTAACATCTACTTTCGAATGACGCAACAATGCATTTTATGTGGATAAATGAGAAAGTCTAAAAGGGCACCAAAACCTTTTCAACTCGTGTATCGTACCAATATTACCTTTGTGAAAAATTAGAAAATGAGGACAGTCGAAGTAAAAATATTGTCTTGTAAACTAATGTATTTAAAGTGTATTTTTTCACTCATGGGATTGCCGCACTCACCTACGGCTTGTGCCGTCACACTTCTCATTCGTCAAGCACCACTTTATGCACGTCTTGCATAAATTACTATTTTCTACTCTGTTAATATTTTTCATTATTTTTAGTGCGTAAAACATATGTTTATGGGAATAGTGAAAAATAAATAAATAAATAAAAAGCTTGAAAAAGTAACATTATTTCACATTTACGTTGAAGAGGTTGGAGCTGAAAGCACCTAAGTAACAAAAAGTTAATTTTGAGATACAAGCCTTTAAAGTTGTTTAAATTTTAAAAATTATCTCAGCTTCTGTTCACAGTGCTTTTTTCTCCAACTCATAGATGGCACCAAAATTAGTATAATCACTTAGGTTGTTTCACAACTAAACAAACCAAACTTTCTACTATCTGGTAAGATGCTTAGGTTATTTTGACCTAAAAATGCGCTTGGGTTGTTTCAGCTCCAACCCCTTCGTATGCGAAATTCAGTAGCCTACGAGCCCACAAAGTCAAAAGTTTTGACGCGCCAAGAAATTAATATATTTTTATAAATGCAGACGATGATAAGCAATCAAAGTAAGTTTAAAGTCATACTTTAATGATACGCGTCAGTTTCATATTTGATTTCGCAGGTTGCTCTTCTCATTGGCGTGTGTGATGCATGCAGGCGCGAAGAGCTACATTCACTAAAAATACAAAGATATTGTCCAAAAAGACACAAGGTGTCTTCTTATAACAATTCCCGATACGAAGGCCATCATTAAGAAAGTGTAGTTGAAGGTGAAGCTGTTAATCCCAAGGAAGTGTACCAGAAATATGTTCAACTACGACCAGCGAATGTTAAACACGATTATTATTTTTATTTCCTATCGCAAGAGAAAATGTACAGTACAACATGTAAGAATCGATTCTTTTGGGAAAATGCCATCTACTGTTGCTGAATTTCTTAAACTACCGAACCCGACAAAGTATACAGGGCATTGCCTCCGACGAAGTTCTGAGTCTCTTGCGGCAGATGCTGACGTCGGTTTAATCTCGTTGAAACGGCTAGGAGGATGGAAGCAAGTTCTTTCACAATATTATTGTCTTTTTATTCTAAATAATAACTTATTCCAGGTCGTCTTTAGTGGTAGAGTCATATACAGAAGAATTAATTGAGAAGAAGAAAAAAGTGTGCAGAATGTTAATGGGGGAGCAGAAAATCGAACCATCGAGTAACATAATATAGGTTACTACCGAAGCTACTACCACAACATCAAAAGAAAGTAACACGGTACCCCGAGTTCGGGTATTTCGTTTGGGGGTAACAGTTTTGAAGGAGCTCAAAATTGTTCATTTAATTTTCATTTTGGGCCATAATCATTTAATTATTATTAATTTAAGATACAAACCTAATAATTGAGTTATATTGTTGTACCTATTAGATTAAATAAAGTTGTTTAGTTGTTACATGAACCATTTTGCATTTTATTTACCTTAAAAGTTGCCATGACAACTTTTTGGGATTGAGTCCAGAAAAGACTCATTTTACGGACTCAAATGGGTCCGTAAAATAGCTATTTTAGGGAACAAATACAAAAAAATATATTTGCGCCCAAAAATTCCTTGTGCGTCAAAAGTTAAAGGCACTTTTTGACACGCTTTCGTGGATTTTCAACTTATCTTTCTTAATGTATCTTGTACTAGTAATGGTATGGGAATTTTAAAGATATTATTTGAAATAAAGTTCTTAAAAAGTATAAAACTGTCCGATATAGGTCAATCCGCCATCTTGGAAAGAAATAGAAAACACCAAGAATAGCCGAAAAAATGAAAACTGAATATCTTTTCTATAAGAAGGAGGAAACTTCACCAAAGTTGGCAAAAATAAAACTCTTGGTCAACTTACGATCAAATATAATGCACCAATCCCGGACATTGTATGTCAAATAGAACGGTCAGAGACGGAGGACGAAATAAAATTTTTAATCCTTCGTCAGTTATCAAGGAGTCATTGTACGTCACTTTTTTTTCAATTGTACATTTTTTTATGTACTTTTAGGGGATAGAGTTCATTTTTTTTTAATTTTCAAAAAGGTGCATTTTTACAATTTTTAAAAACGTATTTTCTTTGAACCTCCTTTTTTTCACCCAGTTTTCATCGAAACAAAATGAAATATATTATATTAGTTTCATTACCGTCATATATCATAATTTCACCACATTCCTCATCGATAGACGATTCATCAGAGGTAGAAGAAGGACTTGCACAATCATTTCCTTTGCAATAGACACATAAAATGGAATATTATAATTCAGTTTTCTACAGCTACACTGATTCACACGCCTACAAATTTTAACTTTTATTTTTTATCGTTAACCAAAACCACTTATTTGCATTGTTTTGGTCCCAGCTACGTCTAACATAGACATAAAGAAAAATTGTTGGCTCTAAAAATTGTAATAACTGACCTGACTCACATATTGTGGTATAATTTTAATAAAAAAAGTGATTAATTACATAATGCGAAAAAATATTTGCCATTTTGATATAATATTTCCAATACATGTAATATACTATATATTTAATTAGAATATAAGCCCTTTAATCAGAAAATTAATTATTCTTCTTGCGCTTCTTAGCCCGTCTCTTATAAGTTACTTCTGGAGTATCTCTTATACATGTCCAACAGTAGTCTGCCAACATCGCAGAAGTCCATTTGCCCTGATATCTTTTTTCCATATTTTGAATATCCTGATGGAATCTCTCTCCATGCTCATCACTTACTGCACCACAGTTTTCTGGGAAGTAATCTAGGTATGAATGTGGAAAGTGGACTTTTAATGACATATTGCATCCTAATTTCTGGTAGCAAAAAAGAAGATTCCCAACAAGGTCTCTATAAGTTTTTTGCTCTTCTGTTACCGAGTAAGTGTGTTGCTACCATTTTAAAGGAATTCCAAGCAGCTTTTTCATTACCTTCTAGAATGCTGTCAAATTCAGCATCTTTGAAAAGTTCTTGATTAGAGGACCCACAAAAATTCCCTCTTTAATTTTCGCATTACCAAGGCTGGGAAATTTTTGTTTTAAATAACTGAAAGCACGTCTTTCTTTGTCCATAGCTTTTACCAAGTTTTTCATAAGCCCCAGTTTTATGTGGAGTGATGGCAGTATTACCTTTTGTGAATCAACTAATGGAATGTTAGCAATATTTTTTTCTCCTGGTTCAAAACCCAGTCTTGGCAGCCAAATTTTTTTTTTGTAATATTCTAATCGCGCTCGAATGTCCCACTCACAAAGAAAACAGCAATATTTGGTATACCCTTGCTGCGTATCAGTAAGCTAGCATCACTTTTAAGTCTGCACAAATCTGCCACTTATACTTGTTATATTCTATAGTTTGTGGCGAAACATTCATGTTACTGTAATTTTCCTTCATGTGGACAGCATGGGCGGTTGGAATTGATGGCAATTTATTTCCATTGTGGAGTAACACAGCTTTTAGACTAAGTTTCGAGGCGTCAATAAAAAATCTCCAGTCACTAGGATCATGGGAAATGTGTAAAGCACTCATTAAAGCGTCAATGTCCTTGCAGGCAACCAAGTCATTTTCCATTTTGAAAAAAGGTATAAGATCTTTTTGACGACTTCGACACATGGAAACTTTAACATTTTCTTGTAGTAAATTCCATTGTTGTAATCGAGATGCCAAACGCTCCGCTTTTGCCTTGGAGAGATCAAGGTCTCTTATAAGATCACTTAATTCTCGTTGATTAATTTTGTGTGGTTCACCACCGGACACTTCGGCATAGAAACCGGGATCTTGTGATGATGGCTGGACTAAGTCGTCATCTACATTATCATCCGATTCTTCGTCAGAATCAAGGCTCTATTCTTGAGGTGGATAGGAATAGGTAGTTCATCGCTATGGAGAACCGAGCAAATGGCAGATGGTAAATTGGGGTATTGTATTACCATCCTTTTTTTCTTGTTAATACCCTGTCTAATAGGAGGTATCACGCAAAAATACCAATCGGTAACATGATCTGTAGATTCTCGCCAGATCATGGGCACAGCAAAAACCATTGAACGTCCTCTTCCACTTAGCCAACTGCAAAGATTGTTCGCACAATTGCTGCAACATATATGAGGTCCCCATTTTTGTCTTCATCTCCAATTGTACAACCAAAATACAACTGGTACGCCTTCTTAATTTTGGGAGTAAATTACGTTTTTGATGCGCAAAAGTCACTTCACCACAAATATAAGAAAAGTTGTTAGGTGTATTTACACAATCTCGTGGCATATTTTCAAAATAGCACTATTCACTTTCGAAAATGAACACTTATCATGCACAAGGTACAAATACGACTACCTAAGAATGAATATTAGTTTTAGTGACAAATAAAGAGGTAGGTAGTTAGTATGTCTATTTTTTGTAGAATTCTAATTCTACCTGTTATTTGTGATAGGACCGCCCATAAACTAGGGTTTATAAGGGTTCATACGATCCAGCGGCAGGGAACCAGCCTTGTCGGCATACTTTGAACTCATTGGTAAAAGTAAACTGGTCCGCTGGAATTCCAATTATCTTCAAATCGTACCGACAATGTCGGGTCCTAGCAGCTGGATCGTATGTACCTGCGTTATACTTTATTACCTGTATTGGGAAAACCAGAGCCAACTTGAACTTTTGCTTTTTATATTGTTATTTAGCATGACGAAGTTACTAAGACTTTGCTATTTTTATTTCCAATACATGTAGGCTGTAGTATAGTCATTATTTTTACAGCCTTTCTTACATTTACAAGAAATATCACTTAGTAAATTTTTAGCAAAAGCATTACTTTCACTCATAACATCAGGCATTAAGCCATTCTCAGTTTTAAGCCACCAGAATTGTAACATACCTTTCTCAGAACCTAACCATTTTTGGACTTGGAAATAGACTCTTGAACAGTGTTTTTCTATTACCTCTTCAGTATGTGGAAATGCAGACAATTCTATTTTCATCATAATATTTGTCAATTATTTTATTAATCTTAGGTTTGTAAAAAGATTTTTTTATGATAAGTCCATACTAGTTGAGTCATTATAACCAAAATGTAAATATCTTCACCAACTACTATAACTTGATTGTCTTCGGTCTTGTAACGGGATTTTTGTCGAAATCCCGTTACAGTTCTTTTTTATCATATTTAACTCATTAATTCTATGCATTCTTTGTGTATAACATAGTCCAATTTATTAATGAAGTTTATTGAAACACCAAACTTGCGCCCGAAATTGTCACGTGATAGCTCACCCAGTCTAAGTGCTGCTTAACATTTTGTAGACGGTACCTAACTAATTCAAATTGAGCAAAACGGCTTGCCCGAGACTGTGTCGCCCCGGTGGAAGGAATGCTAAAGAGCGCGGTGGAGAGATATTAAAATCGAGTCTCGTAACTTACCTCCTTCTTCTTGTTGTGTTTTCCTAGAAAAGCAGGTACGAAAACTCTAGTAATTATAATTTAATAATTTATGATATTAATCTGATGATTAGTTGTTAGTTTAATGGCATAATAGTTGTTTAAAATTTTAGTGATTATCCGTACAAAATATTTTTTTATCTTTGCCTTATTGAGGTATAATTTACCGCATAAATTAGTTACTGGCACGTGGGTATATTCAATACTCACCGGTGCAGTTTTTTTTCGTGTTGACGCTGAATATAAGGTGATCCCGTTTAAAATTATCTTTTGTGTAGAACAATATCTGCCGTATATTTTGTTTTTATAGGTGTGAAGAAGAGACACGAGGAGGATCTGGACTTTACTGTTTGAGGTGCCGGATGGGCTAACTATTCTGGAACATGCAAAAAAGACTCGGCTGTTGGGTTTTTTTCCGCATATGCACGAGGTGACTGGTTTTCATTTTTTTCTTGAATTTCTCATTGTGAAAATTAAATCTGTAAACGAAATACCACTCAGCTCGTGTGAAGGCATAGTCCTTTTTTTTTTTTGTTAAATTGCGGGTGAAGTCTAGAATTCTTGTGTTTTTTTTCATAGTACCTAATTATCTTTTGCTGGTGCATTCCAGAATTCTTCTGTTTTTTTATATAAAAAAATACCTAATGTATCTTTTTGCTGGTGCATTCAAGTGATGTGTTTTACAGCATATTACTTGTACAGATTTTTATTGTAGGAACAATACTGTTTGCGCCATTAACTAACGTTGTTTTTTTTTGCTACAGTTTTTTTTCGTCAATGCTTTCTAGGAAGCCATTTTATGTAAATTTTTGAAGCCGTCTGAATCACAGACGTAAAATTATTCAGTCATTTAGATGCAAACTTTTGCATAGTTTATAAAATATTTAATTCACTCCCTTTTTCGATATAGACCAGTAAAGTTTATTAATTTTTGTGTGGTTAAATATTGAATACCTTTCTTGTTTTTTTGTTCATAGTCAATTAGTTAAAATTTCTTAAATGTCATAAATCTTAATTGTCCTTTGTTTTAAAATACATTATCTAATTAAATCTTGTGCAGAGAATTTGTATTCAAAAGTTTTGGTCATTTTTTTTTTTGTAATATTTTGCTATCTTATATTTTAGTTTTTACAATTTCTCATTGGGTTCAAATAGTAGTTTTCTTGGATTTACGTAATTAGTCTTAGGGAGTTTGCTACCAAGTATAGCCTACTCAATATTGAAGTTACTTCACAACTTAAGGTTATTTTTATTGATATTTCCCTGACTGGTTATAATCATCTATTTTCCCCTTTTTATATAAACACTTGGACCAAGCGAAGAGGAGAGACCAAGTAAACATCTTTCATCTTAAGAAAGGAATTTGGTGGTCGTGGAAAGCAACATCGTTGGAGTGGACAGAGCTGATACTCCAAGATAAGGAGATTGATAGTGGGATCCCAGCTCTCAACATACGTCCCTCAAAATCCTAAACATTGGAAGCTTCCCGCCCCGTTCTCCTGCTGCAGCAGTTACGTAAGAATTTTTGGAAACTGTACGGTCTAAATTTTTATTGGTCAGAAGAAAAATTGTACAAAGCCAGTCAACTTTGCTAATTTTTTTTGCAATTTTTATTACTCAATCATTTCATCAATGTTTTAAAATTTCAATCAACTTTGTTAAATTTTTGTGCTTAAACTATTTTAATATTATTTTATATTTTAACCTTAAATTTTATTTAAATATCAATTAGCAATTGTTATTTTCAATATTTTGTCTTTCAATACATTTTAATCAACTTGTAAAGAAATTGTAAATATTTGTTTTAAAAATCTATTTTTCTGTAATTTACTGTTAAACTTTTAATTCTTTTGTGTTCTTATTCCTGCTCTCCCAATACTCAAGAACAGACTATCTAATCTTTGTATCTTTATTTATTTTTGATATTAATTTGATTATACCTTATAAAGGAAATACGCTGGCGTCCTAAAGGCCCAGTACAACTAAACAAGAAAAAAAACTTAACCTACTGACCTGTGCTGAGCTAGCAGGAGCTAGGTTACTACACCTGTTGATTGGAGAATTTGCAATAAACCAACAAAGTGTTGTTAGAGTCTTCAACTCAAGAGCAGTTTTAACGATTGTAGTATCGGCGTCTTCTCTACATATTTTAACGTTAAAGTCAATATCTATGAACTCTTTGCGCAATAGTTTTATAAAGCTAACCTTATTTTTACTATTAGCTAGAACTTTGTTTTTAACTAACCGATGATTTCATAATATCATTTGTGATTGAAATATCTACGAAATTCTTTTCTAAACGACGAATGCGCTCGTTGTTCTTAGTGATATTCTCTTCATTAAAATTAATACTACTCTAGTCTCTCATATATTATTGTTATTACCATGTGCATGCTTAATAAATTTCCTTTTCAAATTAATGAAGTTTCATTTTCTATTAAATTTTTGAAGTTATACGAGACTTTCTATAGTATATTTCGTTTTGTTTCGATGAAAATAGAAAAATAGAAATGAAAATAAAAAAAAAAGTGAAGTGCAATGCCTCTTTGATAATTGACGAAGAATTTTATTTCATCTGCCAACTTGGATCGTTCTGTTTGACATACGGTGTCCGGTATTGGTGCATTATGTTTGACCATCAATGAGTTTCATCTTTGCCAATTTTGGTGAAATTACTCCTTCTTATAGAAAATATATTCAATTTTGATTTTTTCGGCTATTCTTAGTGTTTTCTATTTTTTTCCAAGATGGCGGATTGACCAATACATATCGGACAGGTCTATGTTTTTTAGGAATTTTGTTTCAAATAAGCCAGTATTTTTAAAATTCCAATTAGATTGCTACTACAAGGTATATTAAGCAGATGAGTTTAAAATCCGTAAAAGCGCGTCAAAAAGTGCATATAACTTTTGACGCACAAGGAATTTTTGGGTGCAAATGTTTTTTTCGTTATCAGGATGTCATAATACTTATGAATCAACAATAAAATTTCATTTAGAATGTTGTCGCCAAAAAAAATTAAATTAAATCAATTCTACTGCACTAAAAGTGGTAAATTGAAAGTTAGACTGCACGAGGCATAAGCGAGTGCGGTAGTTTAACGAGTGAAAAAATGACACTTTATATATGAGTTTCGTACAATACTTTTTCTACAACTATCCTCAATGCACATATGTTTAAATTAATTAATTTCAGAAGTAACTTACACGTCAAAACACAAATACATAACTTGACGTTGCTAAAGTGAAGATCGCGAGGCGACTTAAATTATTTTCAGTGCACTTTTAGAAGTCGGTTACACATAACTCACATCAGAGTGAAATAGTGTTACATTTTTCTCACGGCTTTTGCTTATTTTCATTATTACCATAAACATATTTTACGCACAAAAAAATAATGAAAAACGATGTCGTTTTACAAATGCACGTAATTTAAAGTATTTAGAAATATCTACTATTTCTTTAATATCCAAGGTCGGCTTTAACATTGAGTAGTTGATCTAAAATTTTATAATTTCCCAGAAATAGGAAGATTGTTTTTGGTATTTCATTTCTAAATGAATAAACAGTTGTGGAAAGTTGCAAACACGAAAAGATGGTAAGACGTAAAATATATTTTAACTGAAAAATATTATATTTTAACGTTTGTCAAAATAAACCTTACAGCAACCTAGTTAACAAAAGAGCCTTGAACATGGTTATATACACCTTATATTCTTTCATACTGGAGGCAAATATTTCAAATGATTTAATATCAACTTTAAAGAATATTTTTCCATTACGTAAACAGTAGAAAGAATATTGTATGAAAAATCAAAAAATCTGTTTAAGAAAATATTAATTTTCAATACTTGTATTCTTTCGATAAACTACTTCTGGTCATGCTGGAAATTTAGAAGTCCTAAGGTGAATTTATTTACAATTTAATCAATAATAAAAATTTAATTAAAATATAAATTTTTAATCTTTATAATTCTCTGAAAATCTCCATCTGGTTCTGCTAGAGACAAAGAGCTATAAAACTAATTTATTTACAAAAATCTATCTTAAAGTTTTTAATACAAGAGGACTTATCTAGTGACATTAAACCATCATTCTTAAACTTCTACATGCTTAGTTTTTGAGATGCAACATATTTCGCCCTTTCTTTAAGTTCCTCAGAAAGACATAGAGCCACTCTCAAGATGGTTCAAGCATGAATAAAAAAAAAAAATCATAAAAATTGAATTTTTTCAATTAGTTGTCAAATACGTGACATACAAATCATTCACAAATAAAAACAAATAGAATTCTTTACTTAAAAAAACTAGAAAATGCTTTTACGTGAGCCAATCAAGACTTTAATTTTTGCTTTATTTTTAATTCGGGTTGTGCAACGAAAGTAATAATTGTTATAATTCTAGTTGATTTTTTCTGCAATAAAATAATAGGAGCAATTTATCTTTTATTACAGCTATTAAAAATAACAAACCGTGTATGTGCATATCCAACTGATTACTTATTAACTTATTTTGAGAGTGCAATGAACGTTCTGTTTTTGTAATTGTTCATTAGTTAAAAACTGCAAATATTTAGTTACAGTTGCAATATCTTCTATCACAATATTTTTCTGTAAATGTTACAGTAAACGATTTTGTATCCTTTCCATTTGTATCATAAAAGGAACAGTGTCTCTGTCAAGGTGTGCATAAATGCTAATTAACTTAATTGCAAATTAACCAGGTTATACTTGGCTTATCATTAATTATATAGGTATTAAAATTTAAATTTACGTAATATCAGCATTAAATAAATCTTTAAGATACCTTATATATTATTAATTCTTGTAGGTTGTAGTAAACTGCCTGTAGGAAAACTCTGTGGAAATAATTTTTACTCTGTATTGGATATGTTGCAACTTCTGTAAAATCAATTAATTTTACAATAGAAATAGAAAATCATAATATAAAGAAATTACCTCTCTCATGTATTTTAATTAAAAAGATGAAGAAGTTTTATAATTACAATTACAATCTAAATTTTGGCAGTAACTCCGTATATACATGGTTTACCGAATAAAAACCGCTGCCTAAGGGATCATTACTTTCACATCTAAATTTACTATCCAAGTTTTTTTCAAAACAAAATATTACGTTAGTAAATACGTCGAGTGTTGTAAAATAAAGATTGTTTTGTGACTGTGATTTATTATACTTGCTTTGATATAAATATTCAAGGTATCTAATATATATTTTTTTAATTATCTATTTTGGCTGGCGAATATTTCGGAAACTATAACACACAGAAAGAAAATGAATATAAACATTCTTGTAGGAAATTTAATTATGTTTACTTTTGCATAGATTACCTTTTTCCATACGACGCATAGTTTCCGAGATATAAGCGAAAAACCAAAAAATGGGAACGTTAAAGTGCCCCCTTCCCTCCGCTCACCACCTAGGAGTGGGGACTTTTGATATGTTCATCTCCAGACCAGTCCAAACAAAGTTCTGAAGTCAAATTTTCTCTCCCCAAAATTTTCCTGTATAATCATTCGTTGCTTGGTCTATTATAACGCAGTGCAACTTGTCTCGTTGACCATCCATCATTTGTCTGTCTGTTTTCTGATAGTTTCTTGGCAACGGACTAAAATACTGGAACTGTGCCTTTTTCAATTTGAAATCTTGCCGAAAATGTTACATTGCTTTTCGATTTCAGAAAAAAGCTTTTCTAGTCCTTATTATTCTCATTGCTATGGAAACGAATTTGTGTTAATTGTTGAGATAAGTGCCAAATAGATAAATACACTTAACTTTTACGAGTTTTCAAAAGTAATAGCGAGCGAGAGTATGATCGATGCCAAAAAAATTTTGAAGGCTATTAGTCTAGGTGCCCGCGTACAAAAATGCAATTTATACATATCCTCGTATAACTTCTTGTACGGCATAATTGCGCCTAGTCTATCACTTTCTTCCTCTTCGAAAATTTTCGTAAATGCGGCGTTCCTCCTCAGCATGAAAAATACGATTTTCACACGTCGTACTGGAAAATCGGCAAATATATTTTGTCGAACAATTTGAGAATTGGATTCTACATATATATTCTATATATTTCTACAAAGTGTGCGAAAAAAATTTTGGAACGTTAAGGGTGTCTACCACCCTAAACATAACATAACATAACTTTAAGACATTTATTGATAACCAGCTGATTTTTTCAAGATTGCTTAATAAAAATATGTAGAATCCAATTTTTGAATTGTCGGACAAAATATATTTGCCGATTTTCCAGTCCGACGTGTGGAAATCGTTTTTTTCATGCCAAGGAGGAACGCCGCGTTTACTAAAATTTTCGCAGAAGAAAAAAGTGATAGACTATGCGCAATTATGCCGTACAAGAAATTATACGAAGTTATGTATAAATTGCATTTTTGTACGCGGGCACCTAGACTATATTGGTTCTTGTACATACTCACTAAATCATAATTACATTTATTTTAACTCCTTTAATAATGGGATGGGGGTGGTAATGGAGGAGGTAATGTTGGGAGTGGGATGCCAAAAAAATTTGATACCTAGGCTTCTCGTATATATACTATATCCCAATTTTATGGACTCACTCTACTTGCTTTCTTTACTTATTTATACCCATTTACCCACAAATATTACCGAAGATTGAATTATTCAACCCCCACCACCCCTTACTACCCTTTCAGTCAGGTAAAATTGCATTATCCTATATAGACCGAAATTAAACGGAAACCGAACGTTATATAATAAACTAAGGAGGTGGTAGTTAGTGAAAGATGATATGGGGTGGAATTCAAACTTTGGTAATGTCAATATCATCATCGTGTACTCATAACTTTAGAAAATAGAAAAATGTTTACTAACTGACGATTATGGGAAAATCTCTTTTTAGGCAAGAAAATGGGATGATAGAGGGAAACTGACACAATAGAAATTTTTCATGTGGCTTCAGCGAGTATTTCAGAAAAATTAAATCAGAACTTTATTCTGTGTAATTATTTTTAAAGTATCTAAGATGGGAGAGACAGTTCGAAAGGTCTGCTATTAGTAGAACTGCTGGTAGTTGCGGACTACTGTTTTCAGTATAGCGATTAAAACTGGCGTCGGTAGTCAATATTTTTCTTTTAAAGGGAGAAAATTGCTGTACTGTGCAACAAAACGGATTCTACAGTGATAGCTTCTACATTTTTTGTCGAGAAGGAGGGAAGAATTGATATGATTCAGCTATTATCAAGTACTTAGCCTCTCAAAGGTGCTAAAATTTCCAATATGTAACGAAGAAGGCACGAGGGAGGTGATTTCAAAATATTGTTTAAATCCCATTAAGCAATTTTAAGAATTTTTCAAATTGAGCAACTATCAGTTTCAGTATGTTCTAAGCTTAACTAAGCAAGATATTGAAGAACCTTACACCCATCTTTGTGGGAATCCAACATTAACTCCTATATTACCTTACCAGCGTACCTACAGAGTGACCCATTTAAAAGCGGGGCACCTCTCTAAAATGTTTATTTACTGC
This sequence comes from Rutpela maculata, assembly GCA_936432065.2. Lineage (NCBI taxonomy): Eukaryota > Metazoa > Arthropoda > Insecta > Coleoptera > Cerambycidae > Rutpela > Rutpela maculata. The sequence goes on along the minus strand of OW386288.2, from coordinate 36,506,488 downwards.
GCGATTTGAATCAAATTTTACTCAAGTACCTATAGAACCAATTAGGATCTAATTATGACCAGAAAAACATTCATTTTTTACAAATGCAAAGCCACCTGCCTGCGGTACCAAAATATGCGGAAAAAATCAAGAAATCATATTAGGCATTTTTTATCGCAAAATTTTGTTAATGAAACTTGTTCAGAATTGTCCAAAAACCTTGAGTCCAAAATTTAATCAAAATAAAAAAATAAAAAAATTAAAATTATAAAAATTTAAAAAATCATTATTTAAAAAAAACTGAAAATTACTTGACAACTATCTGGCAGCTTGTTTTTAATTTCAAACAGAATTGTCATAGTAAAAAATCCCATTAAACTTATATTTTCGGACTTGGACATTATTTTAATAAAAATTTTAATATTTTTTTATTTATATTAAATTTTGGACTTGGACTTTTGGATTTTTGGACAATTCCGAACAAGTTTCATTAACAAAAATTTTCCAATAAAAAAATGCCTAATATAATTTTTTGATTTTTTCCGCATACTTTGGTACCGCTGGTGGCTTTGCATTTGTAGGAGGCAAATGTTTTTCTGGTCATAATTAGATCCTAATTTGTTCTATACCTGAGTAAAAGTTGATTCAAATCGCACAATAAATAAAAATTTTAGAGAAGTGCCCCGCTTTTAAATGGGTCAATCAGTATATTACCAGAAGGGAATCTTGCTGTAATTTTGAAGTTAAGTTATAAAGATAGTTTAAAAGAAAAGCGTATCAGGTGAATGACTATAAAAATTAGGATTGATTGATTGATTTACCAGCATGCGGTAGGTATTGCTGCGGGAGCTATATGGCGCATGGTAAAGGAATGCGGGATGGGAGGTGTAGGTATTTGTGAGGCACGTTACCCCATTGTATCGTGAGTGAGCGATAAGCTCCCTTTTCGTGTTTTTTGTTCCTGAGTGTTCTTGTGAAATATGTGTCGTGATATATAGTGTTTATGCTCTTATTTTGTGTTTCTGCTTCTTCGAATCTTCTTTTTCTGGATCTTCTGATTCCTCGGTTTCCGATGCTGAGCTGGATTTGGATCATGCTTGTTGGCAGCAGCGAGAGCCACATATCACATGGTACAGGAGTGAGGAATCAGCAGTGTTGGTGTTTGTGAATTGCGTTGCCGCATTGCTTTCGTTATATTTAATGATTATACTCGTCTTTTTTGCGTTTCTGATGTTTGTGCTCCTCTTCTTGTATTTCTGCTTCTACAAATCTCCATCTTCTTCTGAGTCTTCTGATTCCTGCGTTTCTGATTCTGGTAGAGTATATATCGCGGCGATTTCTTTGTGGAATTATTTTTTTCCCTCGCTTTTCTTTCCCAGTATGTTTGGTCCTTTCCCAGTTTGTTCATGATCCTCTCGATCGTTGCTTCCCACGTGTAACATGGTCTTCCTAATTTTTAGTTTACTGCTGTTCGGTGTTAGCGCTTTCTTCAATTGATGTGTTGGGTCCCTTCTTTGGACATGTCCCCAGTACTTCATTGCGCACATTTCTATCCTATTTGTGATTGTCTTCCCTTCTAGTAGTGTTGATGCTTTATGTCACTGTTTTCATCCTGTTGTTTTTGTGAGTAGTTGGATGATGTCCCTTTCAGCTCTTCTCAAAATTTCTTCTGTAGGCTTTTGTTGTTAACGTGTTTTTAACTTCATATGTTATCGTTGGCAGTATGATGTATGATGTACAGCCGTTTGGTCAGGCCCCATGCTAGTTTGTTTTCTCGATGAACGGTACAATTGCCCATGTAACTTTGTATGCTGTTTTTATTCTCTTCTTTATTGTTTCTCTCCTTTTCAGGTGGTTCGTCAGATATGTCCCTAGGTATTTCAGTTTGTTCGTTGTCCTTAGAGAGTAGTCACCTATTTTGTATTCTTCTCCACTGGCTCGACTCTCTCTTTTTGATGGGTCTCGCTCCATTAATAGACTTTTCTTGAAGTTTATTTTCGGCCCAGATGTGTCCAGATGCGGTTTCATGTTTTCTCAAAATATAAAATACGATAATTAAAGTATCTAGAGGTCAATGAAACTACATATTGTCATCAGTAGTACTGATAATCAGTTAAAGGATATGCATATATAAAATGTTTAAATAAAAATACAGAGGGTGTCGCATCTAAAATGGTCTTGAAGCAGACGAGACGCAGTAGTTAACCGCTCACAATCGAGATGTTTGTGCTCCTCTTCTTGTATTTCTGCTTCTACAAATCTCCATCTTCTTCTGAGTCTTCTGATTCCTGCGTTTCTGATTCTGGTAGAGTATATATCGCTGCGATTTCTTTGTGGAATTATTTTTTTCCCTCGCTTTTCTTTCCCAGTATGTTTGGTCCTTTCCCAGTTTGTTCATGATCCTCTCGATCGTTGCTTCCCACGTGTAACATGGTCTTCCTAATTTTTAGTTTACTGCTGTTCGGTGTTAGCGCTTTCTTCAATTGATGTGTTGGGTCCCTTCTTTGGACATGTCCCCAGTACTTCATTGCGCACATTTCTATCCTATTTGTGATTGTCTTCCCTTCTAGTAGTGTTGATGCTTTATGTCACTGTTTTCGTCCTGTTGTTTTTGTGAGTAGTTGGATGATGTCCCTTTCAGCTCTTCTCAAAATTTCTTCTGTAGGCTTTTGTTGTTAACGTGTTTTTAACTTCATATGTCATGGTTGGCAGTATGATGTATGATGTACAGCCGTTTGGTCAGGCCCCATGCTAGTTTGTTTTCTCGATGAACGGTACAATTGCCCATGTAACTTTGTGTGCTGTTTTTATTCTCTTCTTTACTGTTTCTCTCCTTTTCAGGTGGTTCGTCAGATATGTCCCTAGGTATTTCAGTTTGTTCGTTGTCCTTAGAGAGTAGTCACCTATTTTGTATTCTTCTCCACTGGTCCGACTCTCTCTTTTTGATGGGTCTCGCTCCATTAATAGACTTTTCTTGAAGTTTATTTTCGGCCCAGATGTGTCCAGATGCGGTTTCATGTTTTCTCAAAATATAAAATACATTAATTAAAGTATCTAGAGGTCAATGAAACTACATATTGTCATCAGTAGTACTGATAATCAGTTAAAGGATATGCATATATAAAATGTTTAAATAAAAATACAGAGGGTGTCGCATCTAAAATGGTCTTGAAGCAGACGAGACGCAGTAGTTAACCGCTCGCAATCGAGAAGCGGCGGTGAAACGTTCGAGCTAAAACGCTTATAATATGCTACCATAAGACGAAAGAGTGACTTCCAGACGTTAGCGTCAATCACGACTGCCAGTTGTTCTACTAAAGGCAAAACTTAATTGTTCTTCTTATTTACAATGTCTCAACACCATTTTGTATTCATGCATTGTTTTAGTTGTCCTCTCTTTGTTGTATAGTTTGTCTGACAGCTCTATGCCTCATCAAATCTCTTTCTCACCAGCTCCTTAGTAATATATTTTCAACGTTTTGAAGGGCATCCTCGTCAGCTCTTGCCCTCTAGTTTCTCCTGAACGATCAACCTCCTATATTATCCGCTCTTCAGTTGATGGATTCGGGAGAATCTAACGCTGAAGAGTAGTTTTGGGGAGCGTATTTATTAGAGAATATAATTGATGTACCACATGGCATTGCTTGCTCCAATAAAATTACTAATTTATCTAGTTACATAGGCATTAATACTGTTGTATTGTCACTATGGGACTGCGAGACAAACTTCTTTCAAATATCGTAGTCATTTAATTATAAAAAAAATTATTACTAAAGATTTTAATCCTAATGATTTTAAAAGGCAGGTAATTTTAAATATGTTTCAGCGTATGTTGTTTACTTTTGTTAAAATGTTTAATAAAAGCTGCAGTTATCAAGTTAATAATTTATTATTTGTTGATATGTATCAATACACACCTTCTCATTATATGCGCTTTTTAAGTCTAATTTGCGGTACAATTAAAAAGCGATATTTTTTTGTGTCACATTCTCTAGAAAATATAACTCGTGTTTCGCACTGCTTTTGTTTTCGTCGTTGAGCTTGAAATTTGTGTCACTTAAAAAAAATTGTAATAAGCGTGCCACTTATTATATTACCTCTGAAAATAATTTGAGGTATAATTATACATAATTGCTTTACTTTTAAAAACTTGTTTCTCTCGATCAATTATTTATTCATCAAAGGATGTATTGATCCACATCTCTGAATTTTCACTAAAAGCCTCAATGAACTAATAAATAATTTGATACCAATGAGCCGAATTCATAAAATTGTGATTGATACGTGGCTATCAAATATAATTGAGCATAGTGTTATCAAAATACATTAATTACGTGTTAAAACAAATGCCCAGATGTCCAATAGTATAATTTTGCTGTTTTTCTTGTTGGGATCTGCCGTATGTATGTTCTTCTAAAATAATATCCATGAAATCTGCAAAATTAATCAATTATCTCGTATTTTACTGGAAAATAACCTTTCCGTCTGAGACTTTTCAACGGAACGGTTAGAGGACGTTTTTGAAAAATGATGAACAAGAACAGAAATATAAAGATAGTGTATTTTGCTGGCGTTTCGGGAAACGAATCCGCTTCAATATCCATAGATACTTACTGCTTACATAGAACTGTTAATATAATTGATACTTCTACTTTAATCAAAGTTAAGTTTGGTAAGTTCGTCTTTTAACATTGGTAACCAGGTTGTAAAAACTTCTACAGAACAATTCAATACGCGCTTGTCCTCATTTAATAATAATATTACTGATTCTATTATTTCTATTTTTTTGCTACCCGTATCTATTAAAATGTTTGAGTCCCAATTTATTCTATTTCCCTTCTCCCAAGAAAGTTCACAAATCTTCGATTTCTGACTTTCATGATTACACTAAAGGGTATGAATGACTCTCCTACAGAATGTTTATTAGGCTTATATGGATTAAATGTAGTTTTTTGAATTTTGCTGATGATTTAGAGCTTTCGTTTTTGTTAAAATAGATTTCAAAGTATTGTTCATTTGAAACACCGTCCTAATATCGAACCTATTGGCCTAAACGGCATAGAAAACCTTGTCAGTATAAAATAAAACAAAAAAAAGTAGACTACTATCCAAACCTTTTGAAACTTGGCAGAGACGTTCACTCAAATTTACTATTAAACATACTAAAAGTCCTGAACGCAGACTGGCGCGCTTAAGCTGAAATCTTGGAAGAAGGTGGTCGGAAAAGCGACGTCTACCAATAAAAAATATTTTATCAAAAGTAGTGAGTATAATATAAATTACATACATTAAATCATAACTTTTTAAAAGGTAGACATAGAAAAACTGATATTTATAGAAAAGACTAGTAGTTAAAAGACCTTTTCAATTATATAATAAAAGTGGTGTGGTGCAAGAAAAATTTTTGAAGCGTCACGACGCCCACCATCATGCACATTTTTTTTATTTCTCTGAGTGATGAGCAGTAGGGATGTAACACTTTATACAAAATGAATTTTTTGTTATTTTTATTATTAATAGCAAATGTGCAACTTAATTTTTTTCTTCCTCATCATCGTCTTCTTCTTTTGTTCGCTCAACTTGAATTTCAAATTCATTATCATCATCCTCGTTGCAAGTTACATTCAACTCTAAAGCTTCAAGGATTTCAGGTACATATACATTTTCTTCACCGGGATCATTTGCATATGATGAACTTTGAGGCATGCTTGTCCATTACAATGGCCACAAGCTGAAGAGCATTGCAACCCTGATTTTCTGCATCGCAGCGCGAACCACAACCATTCTTATAGTTGCAAAATATTATATTGAGCCGTTCCTCTAATGCTGGTGGTAATAAGGTTCCAGGATTTCATTTTGCAGTACCCAGCCCCATTCCTGGGGTTCTAAATCATTCCCTAACCAAGTTTGGATCTGGTAGTAGACACGTTTGATAATTAATTAATTAACTTTATAAATCGTATTATTTATTGGATTCCACAGTTGGCCTTGAGTTCTTCTCTTCGCGGTCTATCTCAAGAACGGTTGAATGTATAAAATATTGTTTGAAACAAAATTTGTAGAGAATTTTATGCTCCACAACTTTTATAATAAATCAAAATGTCATTTAGAGCATAGAAAACGAGACATTTACAAAAAAAATTATCCTTGCGACCTTTGACCTTGAATATCTTGACTCTCGTACACGAGATTCTATGAAACTTTTGAGTCAACTTATAAAATGCCAAAACAAAGATTTATACAAGTTTATAGCTTCTTATCTTTTATTCCGAGGTGGAATCTCTATATGACTGGATTATCAACTCCGGGCAAACTTAGCTAGTGTGTTTATAAATATTGCTACGTTATAATCTGCAGGTAGCGTGGGCAGTTTCAAGAACTTAGCTTAATTACTTTAGGTATAATTTTTGTGCAAATAATTATGTACAAATGAACATCTCCGTGTAATGTGTAAAACAAGTATCCTAAATAATTATCATCAAGTACAGCATTTAAATTAATAATTTGTATTATTACGGTCCATATTTAAAAAAAAATACTGTCCCAGATCAATATCTAATTACAACATTTAAAGTACATTGTAACAATTAATTAGCAAACTGTGTTGGTTTTGACATAGAAGTTTGAAAGTGAACTGTTATCTAAAGTCAAGTAGGAATAAATTTTAATTTAACAATCATGACCCTGATATGAGTTGCAAGTGGATACAGATACATACATTTTGCAATAAGACTTGTATATGTCACCTTCTAATTAAATGCATATTATATGGACTAATTAATATCACGTCTATGCTGTGTTATTTTATTTCTCTGCCACTTACTATTTATAAATGACATTTTGATTAATTTGTATCAAACAGTGGTAAATCAACATGCACCAACACCTTCGCATGATCTTCTTGTAATGAGGATAAATCACAGGCGCATGTTGCAATTATTAGATCACCTGTTATATACAGGGTGTTTCAAATATTCACGGCACTTATTCAGGTGACATTCCTTATGGCACATAAAGAAAAATGCTCATATGAAAATTCGTTTCCTAGATATAGTATGATGAAGGGATTACACAGGCACATAAAATAAAGAAAAATGTTTTTTCTAATGAGATCAAAATACCATATTAATATGTATTTTGAACCTACGAATTTCTTTTTAAATCATGAATAACATCATATTTATGCAATTTGTCCGAAATAAGAAATATTTGAAGGTTTAAATGTCTTAACAAACATCGTGAGTATTTCTTTTTAACCGACTTCATGTGGCTGGCGGTGCACAGTGGTGCTTTTATCGAAAGCAGGCGTCGAAAATTGATAACCTAGCCAATTTTCCATAAAAATTTACGAAACTTGGTAGAGTTAAGTACTGCTAAATTCAGTTTTTCTGCAGACATTTTTTTTTCAATGTGGCGACTTCAAAATTTGAGTCAGAAGAAGCAAAAACCGCTGCTCAAGGAATCACTACTTCCACATCCAGATTTTCTATCCAAGTCACCCACAATGAAAAAAATTTGTATGTGGAAATAGTTGTTTATGGAACTTTAATAATATAATACCCATAAACCCATAAAACGATATCCCACATCGATAGTGGGGTGGGGGTGGTGATAGGGGGTGGTAGTGGGGGTGGATGAAGAAAAAAACATATTTTGAGGTTTCTGGTTCTTGTACACACACTAAATCAATTTTTTCATCCCCTTTAATAATGGGGTGGGGGTAGTAATGGAAGTGGCTAATGCCAAAATTTTTTTTGAGACCTTAGTTTCTCTTGTGTATACTAAATACCACCAATACCAATACCAATTATGGACTCTTACCTGCTTGATTTACCTATTTACCCAAAATTTACCCCAATTTACCTCCCAACCCTTCGACGGAACAAGATGAAAATATAATGTAATTATAGATCTCGTTAAAGTACAAAAGTACATATGTGTACCAAATTTCAAGTCGACGCTTCATGACATTCTAAGCCTATTTGAACAATAAAGATTTTTAAAATTTTCGTTACTATACTTCCACTGGATGTGGAAGTAAAAGATGAAAAATTCAACAAAATAGCCCAGCCACAAAAAAAGTCCTAATACTGGAACTCGACCCGAGTAGTCCAATGTATTTTTCGACGCTGAATTCGAATCTGACCTCAGAAAAGCCCAAACACCCTCATAATTTTGAGCTGGAGCGAAAAAACACCCTTAGAATACGGAAAAATCGTTCCTTATATATGGTGACAATAAATACATGAAAAAAGTACTCCTAATGTACAATCCTAGGAGTTTTGAGGTTACTGATTTCAAATTTCATTCTTGGGGTAGAAATTGAGTAAAATGGGGGTTGAACAGGGGTGTAAAAAGGAAAATTTGACAAAATGCGTGATTTTCATTCTAAAAGTTTAATTATAGGGACTTTTGAGGTTGCTGATTTTAAATTTCAACATGCCAAAAGCCAACAATTGATTTTTAAGGTGAAAATCGAGTCAAATAGGGGTTGAAATGGGTGTAAAAATGAAAATTTGACAAAATACGTAACTTATATTTCTAGGGTTCTTTGAGGTTGATGATTTCAAATTTCAGCATGCCAGAAGCCTAGAATTTATTCTTAGGTTGAAAATAGAGTAAATTAGTGGTTAAAAAGGGTGTAGAAATAAAAACTTGACAATATACATAATTTAGGTTCTGAAATTATATTTTTAGGAGTTTTGCACTTGTTGAGTTCAAGTTCGAGTCCGATCCCAGAAAAGTCCATGTTCCCTCAAAGTTTTGAGCCTTTAACGAATAAACAACCTTAAAATAGGGTAAATCATCCCCGATTTGTGGTAACAATAAATTCATGCAAAAAGTAGTTAACAAGCGCAAAAATATTGTATTTAAATATAGATTTTTGGTATAGAATAGAATATATTCTGAGGTGGTTAAGTAACCTCCAAAATAGAAGGAAGCCTAAAACGAGGCAAAACTAACCCACATTTCAAGATTTATAAATTGATGTGAATGAATGGTAAAGAATATCAAAATAAGGAAGAGGGTTTTGTTTTATATTTAGCAGTCATCTCCCTAATTAATGGCGGAACGACTACTCATTAGGCTAAAAAATACCCCTGTTCTTGAAAAGAATATACACCAGCATACCATCATAGAGTATATAAATGCTAAAAATTGACTTAAAAAATGAAGATATGAAAGTTTGGAAATATGTAGAACTATAGTGACTTAAAGTTCACCCCTTTTATCAAAGTATATATGAGTGTAAAAACTACCCTTATATAAAAATAAAATACCTGACTACCATTCAAATATGGAAAATGTGGAAGTTTCTGATTTATAAATTTTTGAATAGAAACTAAAGTGACTTTAATCCCTCTCATGAACTTTATTTTTATATTAGGGTGGTTTTCCTTTATCTACCTCGCAGAGTAGAAAATTCTTTGCTTTATACCAAAAATTTATATTTAAATTTAATATAATATAAGTTTGCGCTTATTAACTGCTTTTTGCATATATTTATTACTACAAATCAGGGGTGATTTACCCTATTTTAAGGTTATTTATTCGATAAAGTTTCAACATTTTGAGGCACATTGGATTTTCTGAGATCGCATTCGAACTTGAACTCAACAAGTTCAAAATCTCTAAAAATATAATTTCAGAATCTAAATTTTCTTTCTACACCAATTTCAACCACTAATTTACTCTATTTTCACCTAAATTATAGGCTTTTGGCATGCTGAAATTTGAAATCAGCAACCACAAAGACACCTAGAAATATTCTTTTGGAATGAAAATTACGTATTTTGTACCAAATTTTCATTTTTTTACCCCTTTCAACCCTGATATTACTCGATTTTCACCTTAAGAATCAATTTTTGGCTTTTGGCATGTTAAAATTTGAAATCAGCAACCAAAAAACCCTAGGATTGTACGTTAGGAGTAATTTTTGCATTTATTTTCACCAAATATGAGGGTCGATTTTACCCTATTTTAAGGGTATTTTTTCGCTCCAGCTCAAAACTTTGAAGGTATTTGGGCTTTTCGGAGGTCGGATTCGAATTCAACGTCGAAAAATACATTGGACTACTCGGGTCGAGTTCCAGGATCAGAACTTTTGTACAACCACAAAATTTTGTACACCACAATTGTTTTCAGTTTAAAAATTCCCGCAATTCCTTGGAAATTCCCTCAATTCCTTGGAAATTCCCGCAATTTCCTGTAAATTCGTGCAATTCACTGTAAATTCCTGCCAATTCCTACAATTTCCTATAAATTCCTGCAATTACCCATACTATAAATTGTTCTGCGATTTTTCGGGTAATAAATTATGTATTGTATCATTATCTACTTGTCTTCATTCTGGTGGTGTACATATTAGTTCATCTTCACTAACCGAATTCATCATTTTTGACACAATTATTACTTAACTTGATTTGGAAACGTGGAAACTATTCAAACATGATAAATCACGTTCCTCTCCTCAGTAGTAATGGACCGTTCTATTTCACCATATCCGAAAAGAATTTCTTGAAAAGAAACACCTTCGTGTCACGCGTTATGTCGATTGGATAGGCTAGGCATGAAGATAAAGGCGATTGGCTCTGTATCTAGTGATTTATAATAACTCACTCATTATAACTCACGCTATTTGTTTATGGATACTAGTAATTGTTCAAAAGCAGTTCATTAATTAGTATGTAACCTAATAAGAGTAGATAAAAATAATTACATTTCATGAACTTTAATGTTTGGAGCGAGATATTATTTGATGTTAAAAATCGTAAATACGACATCCCATAATAACTAGAAGTCCCCGCTCAAAACATAACCTAACCAATGGAATCTATTGGTTAACGAAAATCCTAATATCGATACATAACAATAACTAGTGAAATAATTTTGTAACAATTATTGCCGTAACTAGTTAACTACCTAATCAACTTACATTTTATATATTCATAGAACAAAAAACACTGAGAAAAACACTGCACAATATCAGCTCGCGTCTCGTACCTCGTGTCACAGACTGCAATGGTAATGCGAAACTTTATTCCATTATTTCACGCGCAGGCGCAAACCTTTCCATAACACGTCGCAATCCCTTAATTCCTTGTAATACCCACACAATTCTTAGCAATTCCTCGCAAATTCCTCGCAATTCCTTGGCAATTCCCGGAATTCCTGAGGTTTGTACACCAAAATTCCTCAGCGGTTTACCCCTAGGCTTCTTCTGACCCTAATTTTGAAGCCGCCATATTGGAAAAAAAATTCTGCAGCAAAACTGAAATTAGCATATTCAAGAACTTAACTTTACCAAGTTTCGTAAATTTTTATCGAAAATTGGCAAGGTTACCGACTTTTGATGCCTGTTTTCAATAAAAGCATCACTGTGCGGTGGTTCCATATTAATTTCACCAAGTTACATCTAGTAAAAGTTTAGCGAAAATCGGAAAAAAAATTTTTTAGTCGAAATTTTGGCGCTAATGATAATTTAATTTCTTTAAATTAAATTTTGTGATAAATATTTCAAACTCAGTCAGAATTGCATTAAAATTGGTAGTTGGGTATTCTAAGAGTATAGCTGATAACGAATTTGATGTCAAAAGTTAAAAATTCAAAATGGCGAATCCAAAATGGCTACCATAATTGCAATATTTTTGGCAGATTTACGTGAAAGTTGATACATAGTAATTTCAATTTCTCTAATAATAATGTTAAAGCTTAAAAAGTAACAACGATGGATATTTTACTGTGTAAAAAATAAATAAGGAGATCACTAAAAAAGGTAAATTAACTGGGTGGAGATGAAATTTTATTTCATAATATTTAGCGATCTTTTTTGAAGGCGGTTAAATATTTTTTTCAATTTTTTTTGCATTGTTTTTAGTGGTCTCTTTATTTAGTTTCTACACAATAAAAGCTAACAGAAAGCATTAGGTTACGATCTCATAGTTGAAGAAATATCGAAGAATCTTCCAAGAAAAGCAATTGTACTCACTACTAACAATCCTTATAATAATTTATGCTAGTAAATATATATTAATTATGAGTGCAAAACCTGGAAAGCTCCCAACGGAAACTAACTCAAACAGACCAATCGGCCTCTTACCTATTATATCCAAGGTATTTGAACAACTCATTCTTAGTTTTTTTTTAATAGAATAGAAGAAACAGCGCCCGTTAATAACACAGGCAAACAAAACAAAAAAAGTAGTTGAAGAAATATCGAAGAATCTTCCAAGAAAAGCAATTGTACTCACTACTAACAATCGTTATAATAATTTATGCTAGTAAATATATACTAATTATGAGTGCAAAACCTGGAAAGCTCCCAACGGAAACTAACTCAAACAGACCAATCGGCCTCTTACCTATTATATCCAAGGTATTTGAACAACTCATTCTTAGTTTTTTTTTTTTTTAATAGAATAGAAGAAACAGCGCCCGTTAATAACACAGGCAAACAAAACAAAGAAAGTAGTCTGTTACTGGAACTCTATTGGGTGACCCTGTTATAGAGTCTCCCAGAAACGACCTAAGTCGAAGAATGAATAAAAATTTTGGAAAAATTTATGAAAAGACCGTTTAGAGCATAACTAAACATATTTAAGGCATGAGCGCCGAAGATTGGCACAAACGGACTCATACATGTTCGTAGAAACGTATTGGGGAGAAACGTTCTCCATACATTTCTATGTATTTCGACGTGCTGAATACGAATCAGGCGCCCGTTTAGCTCCATTGGCCACCAATTTTTAGTAAATCGCGAAAATAACGTAAAGAACCCCATAAAAAACGTCTTAAAAAAATTGGTGGGTGATGGAGGTAAACACACACCTGATTCGTGTTCAGCATGTCGAAATACAGGGTCACCTAATGGAGTTCCAGTAACAGATCACTTTTTTAATTTTGCATGTCTGTGCATTTTAATCCCTGAATATTAATTTGGGTTCAAACACAATCATTGTAGCATCCAGCAATATCACAGAATTATAAGTAAAATCAAACAGTGTCTGGAAGAAAAGAAAATGTGTACATCTGTCTTTCTTAACATATAATGAACTTTTGATAAAGTTTGGTACTATTATACAAATTGAAAATCCATCTTCTAAACCAACTATGTCTAATTTTAAAATCCTACATAAGTGATCGTACTTTCAAGTTAAAGGTGATGATGCCTACGGTTTGGGAAGTCTCGACATTCTCAAAGTCCTGGGACACGAGACATCGGAGGATCAGAGTACCGGGACGTCCCGGGACTTCGAGACTTTTCAAAACAAAGTTAGAATCGAGTTCATTTTTGGTGAGGCGCATCAATAAAACCGCCATTTTAGTGAAAATAAACATTTATTGAACATAAAATCACATTCCAACATTTCTAACGTTATTATTATTAGAAAACGCGAGCAGATCCGAAGATCCGCAGTATTCAGGCCTATCGGCCCATTATATATTCACGACATTTAGGATCCCCTAGAAAAAACCAGTGCTCTCGACGAAGGAGAGCAGCTCTTTCCAGGGTAGATCCCGTAGTTCCTCCGGCTGTAGAAACTACCTTTCGAAATACCTATACCTTGACACTCCTATTGGTGCACAATGGCATATAATATGAGTGATGGTTTCATCGTCCACTCTACACATCCTACAAGTAGGATCATCTTTCAACTGCATTGTATGCAGGCGCATGTTCAGAGGACAGTGTCCTGTTATCAGATCTACCATGCGTCTCAATCTTTCTCTATCGAGCTCAGACAGCCACTTTACAGTGGAGTCAGTCGAGGGTCCCTTTATAAGGAGTCTCGACTGTCTCATTCAGAGAACCTGAGCCTACTAGTTGTTGAACTGTGCCGTAGCCCAGTCGTGCAGCTGTGATTGTATCTAACGTATATTTCTAACGTTAATTAAAGTCTAAACAACTCGTATGTTTAATTCTCATACACAGATTCATGTTTTAGTAATAAAATCTTATAATTATAAAACATAAAACAGACTTAGTAAAGTAATCATACTAATCATCAATAATCATCGTTTAGTCTCAAGCCATTAGTCATATAAATATTATAATGAGCTATCAATTAGTCTTTATTCCTAACTTAAAAAAATTAGTGCATTAACAGCTTTGTCTGACAATCTGCTTCTGATTTTTGTAATAATGCCTCCGGACAAAAAGAACACTCCCTCGTTTTCAAGAGATGATTTTATTGTATTTAAAACGTACGTACGAGTATCAAGTAATTGCTCTTTAAACTAACAGATGGCGCTCTCAGAGACAGAGTGCGGTAAGCCTGATCTAGTAAAGCTTATTATGACCTTTTGTAAATAAAATTATTACAAGCGTGTCTCGAAAGTCCCGGGACACGAGACAATTAAATTTGGGAAAAGTCCCGGGACTTCGAGATACGAGACGTCCCGGGACCCAAACCCTAATGATGCCTTATTTTGCTATCAATTTATAAAATCCGGTCTACTACAGGCCAGAGTTTTATGGCCTCTTTTGTACCTAATGTTTACAGCAGACGCCTCAATAACAAGTGGCGTACTAATGGCGACATTCGCGAATGATACTGCTATCATATCAACATATTGTGATCCGGTAAAAGCATCCAAAAAATTGCAGGATCACCTCAACCTACTACAAAACTGACTCTTGAATATTAAAATCAACACGAATAAATCCATGCAAATAACCTTTACCGCAAAAAGTAAGCATAAACAATGCTCCCAACCAGTGAAAACAATTAAAATATTTGGGGCTCTATTTAGATGAAAAATTAACCTGGAGAACACGCACACCAAAATGAAAAATAAATTAATTATACACAAGATCGTGTTAACGCCATCCTGGACATACAGTATAGAATTATAGGTTATAGTACCTTCCACCACGAAAAAAGTCTTCAGACATACCAATCCAAAACTCTAAGAATGATAATCTGATGCCCCATGGCATGTCTCAAATCAAACTTTATGCGAAGATCTCGATATACATTAAGGATGTTATAATGCCTTTATAGCATAAGTAAAGTAATGCTATTAAATGAAATATAAATTTAGGTTTTAAAATATTTTAATTTTTAGATTCGAAAATCTATTTTTTAAAATTTTGTTGTTATTACTATATCCATAGTAATATAATATAATATTTATATGTAAGTGAGTACGCTACATATACTTCCCCTCTGCAAAAAAGGGAGATCAGCTTACCAAATTATCAATATCGAAGATGACATTTAAAAAAGAAAAGTCAGATTTGACTGACAGTTGACCAATTATAGGTATTCTATATATAAAAATGAGGTAGTATACCTTCAATCCTCCAAGGAATATATATGCTTAATATATTAAAATCATTCCAAGGTAATATTTGCATTTTTCAAAGAGATTAAAATCATTTTTATTTTGATTTTCTTTTATGGTAAATCCAAATAGTTAATCTTTTATTCAATAATAAATAATAATTAATCCATAATAACAATTATATTCATACAACACTTTAACACAATGGAAAACATCAATTTGATAAATGAATATTTTTCATATAACGTCTTTCGCTAATCATAAATTAATTGTCAAAATAGTAAATAATTGATACATTGATACGTTGATAAGATGATCTAATACTGCAGAGAGTATAATATAAATAGGACACTCATCCACACATTTACATAATGAGATATGTAATTAAAAGTCTTCTGGAAAGAAATAAACTTGGGATTGTCTTGGAAAATAATTTGGAACTCGTAAGTGACTTCATGCCGTATCAGCGGTCCTTATACCAGTAATTACTTATACCATCAAATACAAATCTCCATTGCAACACTATTAGTCTAGGAAATAGCGTGCAAATTCGACGACGAATGGTTACCGTCTGCCAGGGGGGGGGGCATTTATTTTTTAATCGAATGATTATCGATATCTGTCCGCATAGGTAGTTAGTATATGTACTTCACATACCCCAATTACGCTGGCAGACGAAACTTCCGATCGGCGCGCGCGTTATCCTCAAATAGAAAAAAAAAATTTAGTTTCTATTTCCGGTTAACGCGCGCGCCGACCGGAAGTTTTGTCTGCCAACGTAATTGGGGTATGTGAAGTACATATACTAACTACCTATGCGGACAGATATCGATAATCACTCGATTAAAAAATATCCCCTCCCTATCCCCCACCATACCAAAAAGTTCCAGAGAGAAAAAAGTTTTGTACTTATATGGTCTCTTGGATTACCGACTGGCAGACGGTAACCATTCGTCGTCGAATTTGCACGCTATTTCCTAGGCTATGTCAAGTTGCATATCTTCAAATTAATGATTATCAGAAGATGATGTGCAAATATCAAGTCAGCGGACTTCTGTCAAACACTGTCCAAAAACATCATTTGCAATTTTAAATGTTTAATTTTCACCCATAATACGCCTTATAGCTTTTCTGATCCAATAACTTAACATGTGCGTTTTTCCTCTCTGAATTTCTGGCTATAAATTTTTATTTTTCTGCCTTCAACCCTTGTATACCATCAGGAGGTCTGCATAGCGGGAAGAATCGGGGTCACCAATATAGCATAAGTAAAGTAATGCTATTAAATAAAATATAAATTTAGGTTTCAAAATATTTTAATCTCAGTATTAACAATAGGCACCAGCTCGTAAAGAACTATTTAATCAACCTCTTACAGAAGAGAGGCTAAGAACCAGAAGACCTGGCCAGGTGAACCCTCAGAGATCCATCAGTGAATTGTGCCTGATTCAAGTCAAATTCTCCACAAAATATTCTTTGTATTTTTTCAACGTAGATTGTAGATTTGCAGTAAATAATAAAAAAAATAAATAAAAAGAAAACTTTAAAACGTTAATAGATTACTAAATTTAGCCTAACAGTTTTTTTGCAACAATGACGTTCCGCAGATTTAGTACTATTTCCCTGTTTAGATCATCATCCAACCACTTTTTGTGTGTGCAAAAACAGTCGAATGTCGGGAAAATGATACTTTTTGGTAACACCATCCCAACATTTTGCTGTTTATCATCTTGTTCGTCGTTGAACCTTTAACTGTCCTATATTGTCTTCCTTCAGACTGATGTGGTCAAAAAATATATGATTTATGACAATAAACATATAGTACGGGAGCCAGGGACACTTGCTATATCTTGATTTATCTTTTTTCTATCATGTTAATGCAGCTTATTTACAAAACAAACCCCTGACACTTCGTTAGCGTGGCAACGCTTGGTATCAATGTAAACAGAATAATTTTATCTTTTTGTGAATTACAAAAAACAGAAATAGGTTTGAGTGCATTTATCGCATAAACTCGTTTTTTCCTGATTGTAACAGGTACAGGCAAACTGAACATCGACGTCAATATAGAATCACAGCATTAAACTTTGTGGTATGCTGCTACGCAGGCATGACAGATATCCGAGAGAAAATCTCGAATTTTGATGAAAATAAAATTTGTCTACAGTGATAAGTTAAAGAAAAAAGAAGAATGAACGAATAGTGTATTCCCCAAAAGTAGTTAGTTATATCTGATAACAGATATAACTACCTACTCTCAATCGAAATGGAGATACATATCTTTACCTAGTGTATTGAGAACCCTTTTTTCGCTGCGCAGCAACTTTGCTTGCTCTTGCCAAAGCCATTTCCAACGGATAGCCGACAGCGTAAGTTTTTTAACAATTTCAAGTAATAAACTACAGTCACAAAATTTTTTAACTATAAACATTTCTATCAATTGACTTTTTCTTTTACATATTTATGTTAATGGCAAGAGCACAATGCACCACAAGAATGTGGCAGGAAATCATTTTCCATCATACTGTGATGTCAATAAATAACACAAAAAGTCTTAACTTTATACACGTATTGCATTGCATTGACACTTTTTTAAAACATAATTGAAATGTTCCTGTCAAGCGTTGCCCCGCTGGCGCTGGTGCCCCTGCAATAGTCGATTTTGTGAAAACACATACTAAATATGACACAAAAAATGGGAAATTAATTTTAAGCAAATCTTACAAAAAGAGTGTCCCGTACTAATAGTCTTTGTCTACTACGACCTCAACTGCTTCTGAATTTTTTATGCACATCTGGGCACTCTTTGCATTTTCCACATTTTTCTCAGAAATGTACGATCAGATCGTGTGTTTCTTTCTTAATTTAATTGTACCATCATAGTAAACTTGAGTCCCTGTTAGCTGTTATGAAATTTTGACATAAAGCTATTTTGGGCGCGATTGTATATATCCTAAAAACCTCCTATTAAAATTAGTGAGATCAAGAATAAAATATTAGATTGTTTCATAAAGAAAGCAATGGTATAGAATTATATATATTAATAAAGTATTTCAAAAACAACGCCCATTCTCTTGAGATCAATTTAACAGGTTGTTTAAATTGCTCCAATTTAAACTGCGAATTCAGAGTCTTGCTTTTTCATATCTTGACAACGTTAGTAAACTTGGCGCAAGGTGAATAAACTAGATGTACTGCATTTGTTGGTACGGGTAATATATCTTGAACTAGAAATCGTAACTTAGTTTTTTCCTTATTTGTAACTCTCGCTTCTGTAGGGTATATTGGGTTCAAGTACGTACCAAACTAATTTATACTATTTATTTTTAATAAGACCGATTAAAAAATATAGAAATAGTTTAGAACTCGTTATAAAATGTAACAAATTAGACATAATGGTAACAAAGATAGTACTATTCTTTAAATGTTAAACATATATATATTCGTTTTATACAAAAAATACACAGATACACAATAGTATTCTTTAAGTAGGTATTTTTAATAAATACTGAATTTGAGACAACTTATTGAGAAGGCTATGTACCTTTGTATATATACCTTTTTTTTTGCGGAGGGATGAAGGAAAATCCATCATGGACACCCAGCGTTTTGGATCTATAAAGTTGGCTGGTTCTGGATCCTAGCCGAGCTAAAACTCCTCCAGAATAGTGACCCCCTCCCTATCTTCAGTGTTTCATCATATCCTGCAACCGCTCTCGCTTACCGTCAGAATATCAGGTCAATCTTGGTGTTAAGTGTTAGAAATTATCTGCCTCCGCAGAGATGTCCTCCTCTTACTTCCCTAATTCGTTGGAACGATTAGAGGTTCAAGTCTTTTTCGTCTACTTCCTTGATTTGCATGACTGATATTATCATATCCTCCAATAGTTGCCAGTTTTCCTCTGATTCTAGCATCCTCAACACCAGGACATCGGGTGTAACTGGGCCGCCTAGCCTATAACTCGTAGCTTTTCTTCTCTCCACCTGCTATACCTGAACTCGGTATGCTCCGCGTCGTCTATCTCCCCACAGTACATGCTTTCTCGATCTTCGATCTTCCCGATATCGTAGATGTACTCTGCATCCATGCCCTGTTAAGGCTTGCGTAAGGTAGTACCCGACCTTCCCGTGTCCTCCCTTCACCCAAATTTTAATATTTGGAACGAGTCTCCTCATCTATTCCATCTCTTCTGCCACCTCTGATAGAGTGTATCGTTGGCCTCCTTCCTGCCAATTCCTTCGTATATCTCCCACCTTTCCTTTGCTAGAAGGTCGACGAGGGGATCTCTGCATTCCTGCCACTATTAGCACTGCCTCGTAGGAGACCGTCCTGTAGGCACTGCAGACTCTCAGTGCCACACATCGCTGTACCCTGGCCAGTCTTCTTCCCATTCTTTCCACTACCATTGCACTTACCCATACCAGGGCCGCGTACAGGAGAATGGAGTGCACCACGCTGCACAGCACACTCTCCTGCTGGTCTTCGATCAGGTCAGGACCGATCCCTGTGGAGCACCACAAGTCATCTTTCTCCACTGGGTAGCTTCCAATGTATGTGCAAGAACTTATCTAATAATACGTAAGAATCTGCCTACCAAACGTAGCAAGAGTGGATGCCTCCTTTCAAAGACAGTGTATTTCAACCGCCACTGTTAGCTTTATAGTTCCAATTACCCTTGGAAATTTTTACTATCTTTGTCTAAAAATTCTAATTTGAGGGTACACGCTTTTGGCATTTTTCTCGTTTCGCCAAAACTCAAAATTCGACATACTTTCAAATTTTATACTTTTGGTACCATACGTCACTGGGGATGTGAAAAAGTCTTTTGATACCAAACAGTGCTAATGCCAGAAACTTGCTCAGTTGTACTCTATAACGTCTTTTGAAATGAAAATTTCGATTTGTTGCTATTTTTCGAGGTTCTACAACATAAACACGTCTTCGGTACTCCCTAGCTAGTATGACCAGCATCAACATAGCCCGCAAGTTCCCCCGCTAACATACGATATGATTTCAACATCCGTTCGCTGATGCGAGAAAATATAGTTATTTGTAATAAATTAACTACTGCTAATTGAAAATTCTTATGCAGTAAGAAATATATACAAGCTCCCTATTATGGAGAATGTTAATTCTATAAAAATTTACATTAAAATTCTTCACTTTATCACCTAAGTTATCACCTTTCATGCTGCACAATTATCCCGTGGCACTGATGCAGAAAAAATTATAAAGTCATTTCCAAATCAAACATTGACAGCAATCGCTTGAATAAATTATATTAAAATTAATAATTATTAAAAATGCACTTTCCAAACATAAAAACTCTTGATTGTTATATGTTTTTAAACTAGCCGTCTAAATGATTCTTTCGTCATGGCATTAAATTTTATAATTAATAACTCTTTGAATAGAAATGCTTTGTTTTCATCTGCTTAATTAGATAGATGAACTCCCTATTGAAAATTAACATCTATGGTAAATTAATTTTCAGAAAACTGCTATGCGTAAAGTGCATTGTTTCATTTGATATGGCCCCATTATGGTGTACATATTTACTTACAATCTACTTATTAGAAATACCTCATTAAACTTTTACATTTACTTTTATTATTTAGCAATAATGCATTCTACAATATGTGGTCTACTATGAAATTAGCAATTTGTATTTGCATTTGCCTTAGATAGTATTATTTGAGGTCTAAAGCCCTGCATCTCTACATCCTGTATTTTGTTTAAATAATATTGTGTTTTAGGCGTGTCATTTCAGGTGAACAAAAGGTTAAACATCAAACTAATTGTAAAAGAAATAAACTAAGGTTTTTTAGACTTGGAATAATATCCCCAACAACATATTAGAAGTCTAGAAAAATCTAAGTATGGGAAAGCCGCCATTGGCCGACATCTTGGATTTACTCTCGAAATCTATAAAATGCATATATTGCTCTGATTAACTTCAAATAGAAAGTCTTTTGAACCAGAAATCATATAAAGACTTTATCTAATTTTGTTTCTATCATGTTCCATTTATTACAAAATGCTAATAATAAAGGAAGGTAATTATGAACATTATAATAATGCGGTATAAGTTTTTAAATAAACTTTATTAAACTTGTACAAAATCGTTTAAATTACTGTACACTGTTTGAAAAACCTACTAACACATTTAAAACACTACTGTCATTTCCGACATGCATCACTCTCCATCAGATACACCACCTTCGTATATATCTTCTATACTTGAGTTACTACAGAGTATTCACTGCAAGCTGATGAACATTCCAAACCATGTTTTCTGCATGAGCACCTTGAAGTACTACAATCTGTCTTGCGTATACATCTTATGATATCGAGCACAGAACTGGTGGTGCTGGTTGAAGGTCAGTGAGTACTGGTAGGACCACCCTGTAATTACCAACCCCAATCCTCAGGTAGAAGAGATGTATTTCCTTTCCAATCCAATCGTAGTAGATCCGTAAATTATGGAATTTAGCAGTAGCTGAAGTCGGTGGAAGTGACTAGACTTGAATAGCTTGAACCATATTTTTGTTAGCCACCTTTGTACTGAAACATATGTATCGTAATTGATCCAAAGTATCTTTTCTCCAAACATGGCAACAATAGCATTTTCCCCAGCATTTTCTTCTTTCAGACTGTTTGCATTGTTGAATACTTCAGCATACTCCATAAATGATGTATAAAATGTATTTTTCATGATCTTCTTTATACCTTTGCCTTTGCCAATTCCAAACAACTGTGACGTGGTGTCACACCCCAAAATGGGGTGAATAAATAACAAGCCGTTGCAGACATTTAATCCCAATGACGCTATTGTAGTTTGAATGTTCCATTGTTGGATGTTGATTACACCACGCTTTGGTTCTGGTTTGAATATTACTTTTTTATTTTCCATTTTAACAATGAAACACAGAAGTATCAGGATATCAGTGTCGTCTGCAATGACAACAACATCTCTTTGTACAGAAGCACCAACTGCTGTCTGGGTGATCAAATGGTCTGCATATCCACGTGCATGTATTTTCTGACATCCAACAGTTTCAAATCTTTCACTAAGCATCATCAAAGAACGCTGCTTATTCGTTTTGTTTGACAGAGAAATATCCTTCATTTTCAGTTTCATGTCCATAGAAAATAAAACGTTCGGGGAGCTTTTATCTTCACTTCTTCTAATGTGAGTGGCATCCATAATGGAAGGACCATCCAAATATCCATCAAACACAATCACAGCTGATTTATCATACCTTGTAAGAACGTAGTTTGTATAGCTATTGCAGATGTCTGAGAATAGCATACTAACCTACCTTGATAATCGATGCAGTAAAGCACCTCCATCGAGTACATAGAGTGATAGCGGGGCAGCTTAACGTCGAATTTTGCGTTAATGTGGACACAGCGGACAAAAGCAACAAATTTTGTCCAGGTACTAGTTAGGTACATAGCTTTCAATTTTTGATAGGAACCAACTCCTCCGTCGGCCATCTTGGATTTTATAGCGGCTATTTTGAAATACAGGTATATTATCGATATCTCTGCTTCTAAATCACTTAGGACCACAAACTTCGTGTCTAAGTATACATATTTTGGGGTCAAGGAATACAACTACACAATTTTTAAATGTATCACACTATATATTTATTCACTAATATGTAACTAATTAAAAACTTTTCACCGATGAACTGTTTTGTCCGATGTGTCCAAATTTTCTAATATGTTTTTTTATCTTGCTTCAGATTGAATTGTAATACAAAATGGATTGGAACAAGTGAATGATCTGTCAGAAAACAACTTCAGAAAATCTAAAATATCCACCCAATGCATATGGAATCGAAGACAAGACAACTCCATACCGGTCTTTCTTGAACAGTATCAATGAGTTTAGAAGCTTGGAGTCATTGCCAGATATATTAAATTTTGGAAGCGACATGAATGCGAATGAACTGGTCCAAAACCATGGTGCATGGCACAAATCTTGTTACGTCAACTTCAGCAATTTGAAGTTGGATAGAGCTAAAAAGCGGGGAAATACTTCAGGAGGCAGCACAACTGTGGAAAAAAGATCCTGGCGTGAAGCGAGTAACAAAATGGCCTGTTTGTCGTAGAAGCGATGGACTCCTTCATGAATTTCGAACATTAACAGCTGATACGAGCATACTAAAATGGCAACGGAACTGCAAGAAACCCAGTTGTTGGCAGCATTAGAAGGTGGTGGCCTCATTGCCCTTGATGCTAAATATCATCTGCAATGTTATACAGCACTACAATTGCAATTTCTTTGCGCACTAACTTGGCAGTCTTAGCTAACAAAAGGACATCATGTTCATAATCACATGACGTGGCCTGCTGCAACATTTCCCTCATGTCTTCTTCAAACACCAAGACTTTATACTTTCCATCACTTTGTTCCTGCGCTTGTGAAAAGTAAGCTAACACTTTCTCCTTCAATCTGGTTCTATTAATCTACTTCTCAACGCCAAGGATTTTTAATCGGTTCATGCAACTTTGAAAATTTAAAGTAGAAGGTCCCATCTTCCACACAGTTCTCTATATAAGTATAAAGCTCCACAAATGCTGTAGCCTCTATATGACTCTATCTTCCTCTGAAGATACTCCCACCAAATCATGCTCTCGGTAGCGATTTCTCAGTGCTGTATAACATTGCAGATGATATTTGGCGCCAAGGGCAATGAAATCACCACCTTCTAATGCTGCGAACAACTGGGTTTCTTGCAGTTCTGTTGCCATTTTTCGTATGCTCGTATGAGCTATTAATGTTCGAAATTTATGAAGGAGTCCATCGCTTCCACGACATAACAAACACGCCATTTTGTTACTCGCTTCACGTCGGAATCATTTCTCCACAGTTGTGCTGCCTCCTGAAGTATTTCCCCGCTTTTTAGCTCTATCCAACTTCAAATTGCTGAACTTGACGTAACAAGATTTGTGCCATGCACCATGGTTTTGGACTAATTTATATGTAGGCCAATATGGCGGCCTTCCCATACTTATATTTTTCTAGACTTTTGATATGCTGTTGGGGATATTATTCTAAATCTAAAAAACCTTAGTTTATTTCTTTTACAATTAGTTTGATGTTTTCAATTAAAATGACTGGACTATTTATACCTTTTGTTTCGCCGTCCTTTTGAAATTTTGAAATTTCGTGGCAAATTTGGTTATTGCTAAAAATTGAGTACATTCAATGCTCTAAAATATATACATTTCCAAGATGCAACGCAAGTAAATAGTAACCAGGGCGTGAGAGGCACTGCATTGCTATTAAACAATTCGCTACCTACAGATAGTTTATTTAAATTTGGCGCATTTTACACTTCACTGAGTTCCGTCAGAACCCAACCACTCCACCATGTTGGCCTGGTTCTCTGAAAAAACTTGTTACCAACTTGAAATCTTTGATAGCATGTAGTTACAATTGATTTATGGATTTTCAATGTTCTGTTATTGCGAGGCAAATACAATTCGAATGTTCTGACAGTAACATATTAATCGCATCTACGCAGTTTCATTTTTATGTATAATACTGAACTAGTAACGTGACATACGTCAAGTTTCAGATCAGATAATGGTAAATAAATAACGGCCGAAAGGTAACATCGTTGAGACCCAGTATACAAGAGAAGCAAGAACGAATCAAGTGAGGTATAATCGTCGTACCAACGCATCTTTAAGAAATTTATCTTAAAAACAACGTAAATATTTTACATTCTCGAGAAAATCCAAGAAATTGAATATATATTAGCTTCGTCAGAAATTTACACATTGAATAAAAAAATAAACATTTCCCATCGCATAATGACTTGCGGACTAAATTTGGGAATTTCCCTTTTTTTCTCACAGCAACAACAAAATTTACCTGAGGTTATTTCATTTAATATTTTATTATCAATAAACTGTTTTTAATCAGTAGTTATTTGTGCTTGTCCGGTAACCTTCAAAGATCAGTATCCAAACAAAAAAAAAAATTACTCTTTTATTTGGAACTGTTGTCTCCCTCTTACTGCAACTAGAATATTACTATTAAAATAAAAATAAATTAAAAAAAGTAATTTTATTTTCCATCATAACCACTAAAGAAAAAATTGTTTTAGTAATAATTAAATACTGAATGTTTCCTAAATAACGTAAAAACTTTAAGGAGAAATTCACAAGTGACTTAATGGTTGAAGGACTCTTCGAGGACTTCATATTTTCTGTTTTTTGGTGCCTTTGCCACAATCGGCCTATGCTAGATCTCATAAAATTCAGGAATTATAATATTTGTAGTTGTTTTACAAAATGTATTAGTCTATTCTAGTGTGTCTAACATAATGCCCTGAAAGACTCCTGGGTGCTACGCCTATTGACTATATAATAACAAACGCAAAAAGTATATAATGGAGACAGGTCTCTCGGATCATTGTGCTCAAATTATAAGTATGCAAACATCTACGCAGAAACACAATCCGAACAACAAAAAATATTCACGAGAAAATTCTCTGACTTTAACATAGCAGAATTTACACATCTGCTACGTAAAATTAGATTTCCAAATATTACCTTCAATAACATAGACGATTTTTTTGGGAACACTTTGCCTGGGCATTCGAGGCATCTTTTCCAAGAAACATGCAGAAAGGTGTAACAATACAAAATAAATCGAATGCATGGCACACCCAATAATTAAAAATCGAATCTGAAAATCAAAAAAAAATAAATCATTTTCGAAAATCAAATCCTGAAAATTACACACGAACTTGGAATATGGAATATTCTAAATAATAGACTAAACAAAAATAAAATCGTCCTGGATTAAAACTAAATCATGAAAATATCATTATTTCCGATGAAACAAAGATAGCGAATATATTTGGAAATTATTTTGTCACAGTTGTAGATAATCAGCAAATAAGTCATGTTGGAAAAAATATTTAGAACTCCCGTACAACTTTAATAAATCCTGCAAACAAATTATTAATCCGTGAGCCTATAACGGCCGAAGAAATTAAACTTATTATCTCAGGTCTAAATAACAAAAAATCAGCTGGCTATGATGAGGTACCAATTATCTTACTAAAAAAATATTCCGCTGAATTCTCAGAAATTATCGCAAAAATAATAAATAAATCATTAGAATTAGGTGAATTTCCCAGTCGACTAAAAATTTCAATAATCACTCCTATATTTAAAAAAGACGATCCTTTTCAAATTCAAAACTATAGACCAATTTCACTTCTATCATCTCAAAAATAATAGAGAAAGCTATTTGTAATAGAATAAAAAGATTCCTGAAAAATAATATTTTCGCGAGTCACCAATACGGCTTCAGAGAGGGCCACTCTACGGAAACGGCAACTGTTAACTCTGTTCAACACATAAATGATAAAATGGAAAAAAAATTCATAGTTGGATTATTTTTTGACTTGACCCGAGCTTTTGATAGCCTAAATTTTGATTTTGTATTAGATAAGCTGTCTAAAATTGGTATTCAAGGACAACTTCTAAAAACATATCTAACGAGTTCGATGTTACATCAGGTATCCCCCAGGGTAGCGTCTTGGGTTCTCTAGTTTTTTTAATGTTTATAAATGATCTCCACGACTATATATTCGACGGTTAAGTGTTTAAATTTGCAGATCATAATCTCAAGTCCCGATGTACAAGAATTAAATCGAAAAATCAATAATGTGCTCACCCAGTTTGACAACTACTGGCATAAAAATAGGCTAATCATAAATTATTCAAAAACAGTAGCAACTGAATTTCATAAATACTCGAGACCAAACGTAATTAACTATAATTTTCACACAGACAAAAATTCTGTTGCTTTAAGCAGCCACTGTAAATTTCTAGGTACAATCGTCGATGAACACCTAAACTGTAACGAATATATCAACTCAATTTGCTCTAAACTTGATAAATAATACTATGCACACTTGAATTTAAAAACCGTTCTAGATAAGAAAGGGCTTCTATCGGCCTATTATGGCCTAATCTACTCTCTGATTGGCTACAATATAATTGTATACGGTCTGGCAGTAACGAGTAATAAAAAATTCTTAGGCCAAAAAAGAATAATTCTGCTCATGTTTAATTTAGGATACAGAGAACCATGTAGGCAAACATTTAAGGACGTGAAAATCTTAACGTTTACTAAGATATATCTATTTATACTTCAATAAAGAATAATTAAAAAAACTCAGTTATACATAATTATCAGAAGAAATAAAGATATCAGAATAGGTGCATTTACTTACACTAGTTACAGAAAATCTCCCCAGTATGCGGGATACTATTATTCCAATATGTCAGATAATAATAATAATAATAATAATAATAATAATAATAACAGGTCTTTATTTAGGGCGAAGTTCGCTTGTAATGCGCTCTTTCACTTAACCCTTAAAATAAGATAAAGAGCGCAACTGTCCCGAATAGATTTAAAATATTACTAAAAGAATTCCTACATCAGAATACTTTTTACAGAAGAGAAGAATTTATCACCGTTGTACAAAATATCTAAGTTTTATATATATTTATTATTAACTGTTTATACCTTATTTATTTATATATTATTTTACATTATTTTTATTAAGTTTGTTAGTCTGATATATTTATGCATGTGTTCATTTATGAAAATATGTATGTTTTGTAAGAGAACCACTTGACTTGTCTATCCAATGTAAATTGGTTAAAGATCAATACATGTCAATCAATCAATCAATCAATGTGCATAGTACTTCTCTTGAATCTTCTATATAATCTCCTGTTTTTTGAATTAGGATAGGTTTAGGGTAATATATGTGCGGCGTGCGGATAATGGATATGTATGCAAATGTGTTTATCCGTTTAGTATACATATTATATAACAACTTGTGCCTGGCTGCATGGATAACTCCTAATGCCATTAAAAGAAAAGTTTTAACAATTCGATGGTTTCTGATTTGGATGGTTTACCGGTGAACATGCAGGACTACATCATTCCTGATGCATTCGCTCAGTACAAGTAATATGTCTGACTTAGTAGTTCCTTTACTGATCCTTTTTTAGCGCTGTTTTGCCAGACACTTAAGACAGTTCTTTTACCACTTTAAAACGTATTTCTATTATCTCCAGAGCTTTTAGAGCTGTTTGGCTGTCAGTGGTGATGTGTATCCCCTTATTAATGAATGGTCTCCGCACTGGTTCTTGTATGGCTGTGACTTCTGCTAGCAACTCTTACAATGCAACCCAGGCCCAGGTTAATGTCTATCCCCAGGTGATCCCCCGCAACTCCTTTTCCGATCTTACTTGACATTTTTACCTGTTGCAACTGTCTTATTAAATCATTTTTCCTATCGTTATTCAGAAGGCTTTTGTGAAGTTGTTCTATCTGACTAAATATTGAGTACCAAGATGATTCGCATAAATTTGTTGAAATTTCGTCATGGTATATGTAATAATTCCATTTCCGTTTACCCTCAGCCTGTATCTGGCAGTGCCCAATTCTCTCTGCTAAGTATAGTGGTGTTAGGCAGAGCAACTTTATGCTGCTGTAGGTGCTATTGTCGTTATTCCTGTTGTCTCTAGGCACGTTAGTGCTTGCAGTTTTTTTATTTCTCTGGGTTTGTACCTGTGGATCACGGAGGGCGATAAGAATTTATGAAAGCAGACATGTATAAAAAATATTTCAAAGCACAACAAATTTCAAAAATAATTATGCTCTAAATGAACAAAAAATTATGTAACTAATACTTTTAATTAAGTTAACAGTACTAAGCTTACGAGAAACTGAAATCCTTTTTATCTACTAAACTTACATTACGTCCCTCCTTATAGTCGTAAGCGAGGACCACCAGGAAAGTCCTTAGATTTTTCTATTGCTGGTAGGAATTTAACCCACTACAAGAAGGCCAGCAGGTCCTGATCTAAACTCAGTCCGTATCTTGATTCATGTGAATTATTCAATTTAGTAAAATTTTGTAAGACAATTTTTAGATTTTATAAACTAATTTGAACAATTATCTCCACCAATTCTAATGTTAATTACTATTGTTGATTTATCACATGTGTAGGTAATTAACAGCAAGAATTAATTATTTGAATCACCTCTTCTTTCACATTGATCGTATTGCAATTTTTCTTTCGAATTACAGCTTTCAATAGCTTTGCATTACGTTATTTAGAGAGAATTGCACACGACGTTCACATTTACCTTGGTGGATATTTATTACATCAAAGCACGACTTCTATAAACATGTATTTACATTAGAACAACCAAAAGGGCATCATTTATCCTTTCCTTGCATTCTGATCCAATGATAAATGACTGCTGTCTTTATAATATACCTCTTCATTATTTTACATAAAAGTTATAATTAAGTAGTATATTACTTAATATATAAATACTTAAATTTTGTTTACTTAGCACCGTAACATGCAAGGAAGAAAATTGTAGTACGGTTGGTTTCACCAAAAGATACACTTACTTGTGCTGGATTTTAGAAAAATACCTCTAATAATATGGGAGCTAGAAAAGAAATCCAAAACTGAATCTAAATCCTTAACGCTTCGTCTATATCTATAAAAGAATACCCTGGCTGACACTGATCTATTAATGCACAGCTCAAACCGCTGGGTCTGGAAACTTCAAATTTTGCATAGAGGTTCCTCGAATAACGTAAGCAACCACTAAGAAGGGATTTTTCTAAGAGGTTGAAAAAGAGGAGTGAAATTTTAGGCTTTTTGGGAACGGTTAGATCTAGATGCGTGAAATTTGGCAGACATATTTTCTGTTGAACTCTATTAGATACGTGTAAGACGAAATTTCGATTTTCACTTTCTGAAGGGGTGAAAACGAGGGTGGTGGATGGTTTAAAGGGCACCCGTATTTTTGAAATTGCGTAAACCAGAAACGTGATTATTCGAGCGATGGATTCTTCTGAGGAAATAATAAGACACGTATTCGACGGTTTTCAAAAAGAAACGGTGAATAGGGAGAGTTAGGTTTTTAAGTTTTTCGAAAACGGTTAGACCTAGAAGCGGGAAATTTGGCAGAAACACTCTTTATTGGAATCTATTAGACACGAATAACTGGCAAAAAACAACAAGGATGTGGATGCCAGGGTACGAGGGAATAGAAGGTAATGAACTAGTTGACAGCCTCACAAGAAAAGGGTCTGAAGCCCCATTTTTCGGACCCGAACCTTTCTGTGGCTTATCTAAGGGACATATAACGGAAGAGGTCCAAAAATGGGAAAAAGAGCCAAAGAAATCGTATTGGAGGAATACTCCAGGCCGAAGACAAGCAAAGAGGTTATAAACCTATTCGACAAAGAATACCACAGGGCTTCTCGCTCTCGAAAAGTCCGACCTAAGGCTAACTGGCCATTGCCCCTTGGGATATCATCTCAAGAACGTGGGCATGGCAGAAAATAACAATTGCAGATACTGTAAATCTGCAACTGAGACTGCGGAACATATACTTTGTGAATGCAAAGTACTAATCCTCATTAGGCTAAAGTATCTAGAACAACCGCGATTAATGCCTGAAGACATAGGGAAACTAACTCCTAGGAAAATCACAAGCTTTGTAAAAAGTCTTGGAATCTCGGGCAAAAACTAGTTGTAGGGTAACTCACAAAAGATCTTTTAGGTTGAGGTAAAGAAAGGCCAACCCAGGGCCAAGCGATCCCTTAAACAATCTACAATCTACAAGACGAAATTTTGATTTTCACTTTTTGAAGCGGTGAAAACGGGGATGATAGATGGTCTAAAGGTTACCCGTATCTCTGAAATCGCGTAAGTCAGCGTGATATTCCAGCTATGAACTATTCTGAGGAAATAAGGAGACACGTATTTGACGGTTTTCAAAAGAGACCTCTCGAACGGGTGCATCCCTAGGGAGAGAGATGTTTTTAAGCATGAAATTTGACCCATACCCGCCCATGTGCTTTATTTTCGATTAAAATAATTATTTTTTCGTTTAACTCGCTCTAACACAAAAATAGAATAATGAATTGTTATCAAATTG
Organism: Rutpela maculata; assembly: GCA_936432065.2. Classification (NCBI taxonomy): domain Eukaryota; kingdom Metazoa; phylum Arthropoda; class Insecta; order Coleoptera; family Cerambycidae; genus Rutpela; species Rutpela maculata. Next base: position 36,475,193 of record OW386288.2, on the reverse strand, counting down.
CGATGCGCAATGGATTTTCCGAGTAATATGAATGTGCAAGTTTTCCTTGAGTGCAATGAATGCGCAGCGAGTTTCCCCGGGTACCATGGATGCACAGTGGGTTCCTCGAGTGTACTTCCTGAGCAAAATAGAGTACTCAATGAGTATGTAGTACTTCTTTATAGGCACAAGTTAGTATGTCAATGTTCTTAATTCCACGCGGACGAAGTCTTCTACGCGAAGGAAGTCGCGGGCATCAGCTAGTATCTCAAAAACAACAGCTTTCAAGACATTTTGATATGAAAATTATTTGTCTCGAAGGATATAGTATGTTCGGCTTATTTTGAACAAAAACTGTTGATTCAATGGAAGTGAAGACATTTTTTTGAATGTATTTTTACCAAACTTTTCTCTTACCAAAAATTTTAAGATATAACTTTAAAACCCTTGATATATTTCATTGTAATATAGTATGAACTATATGAGGAGTAAATTAAATAAAAACGATTACTTTACTGAAGACTATTTCCATGAGGATACTTGTCGAGATTGAATATACATTTGACTGGCATTATACTTTGTTATAATAACTGTATTATCCTGTTCTAACAGCTTTTTCTACCCATGATATAAAAATGTCTTCCTTCTCTTCGTTGAATGAACCATCAACCAACAGCTACCCACTATTCTCTAGTCAAATATAGCATAACATAATTAAGTACATTAATTTGATTATATTATTGCGTGCCTAGAAAAAATTCGATAAAATTTATATCCATAGTAATAAAAACATTTACCATTTCCATAGCTGTATCTTGTGGCTACAAGAAATACTAACTGCATAAACATCCATACAGGATGGCATGCGTAAATCAGATTTTTTAAAATAGGTATAGCTTAAGGAGTTTTTAAAATGAATTCCAGGACAATTTTTTCAATGTAATACACTAGAAAAGCTATGAAAACATGTTGGTTATAATTAGTCTGGAATTCACATCTTCATGACGTCAAAACTAGGGCTGGCTCTATATTTTTTAAGAATTCTATTTCAAATAAGCCAGTATTTTTAAAATTCCCATCCGATTACTAGTACAATATATGTTAAGCAGATAAGTTGGAAAATCCGTGAAAGCGCGTCAAAAAGTGCATATAACTTTTGACGCACAAGGAATTTTTGGGCGAAAATGTTTTTTTCAATAATACATAAAAAACAACAATAAAATTTTCAGGTGGAATGTTGCCGCCGAAAAAAATTAAATTAAATCAATTCAGCTGTACTGTAAGCGGAAAAGACATTCAAAACGTGCAGAAGAGACCAGAAATAAAAAACATGCGAAATGATCTATACAATGCCGACGATTCAAGATTATTCCTACAAAAATATTCAGCCTCGGTAGTTATATCCCAAATAACACTTCATATACAAGGTGTCCAGACATACTGGTTCAAACTTCCATGGTAAACTGTACACAAACAAGCTTCTCTGTGTTAAACACCATATGACTAACCATTTTTCATACAAACTGATTTAAAATGGTTGTTGCAGGGTCATTTTATGGTCTGATTTCAGGTTTTTCAGGTTTTTCCTTGTGCACTCTGACTATTTCTATTGTCAAGTTATAACATTTGACAAAGAATAATGCTACTTTTCTATTTTCTCACTAAAAAAAATGAATATAATGATTCAATATTGTTGTTATAAACCTTTGGTGTGAAAAATATTTATAAAAAAAGTTTTAAACTCATTTCAAAAAAATAATAATATATGCAGTTATACATATACATAAATAATACTTACATGTATAATTGATATATTATATAAACAACTGCACAATCTTTTCAAAATCTTTTTTGTACATCACTTCATCGTATATTGAATTGAGTGCCTTACCTCCCACTGAGGCAGCCACTCGTGAACATGCTTTCTGTAGATACTGTTACGTATTTATACCCCTTTTGTAAACACACTGTATCGTGGATCCGGAAACACTCATTTATTAACTTACGTACTAATTACAACAAATAATTACTTTATTGATATTGCACTGAGTACTATAATTCACTACTTCAGTCACTTGATCACTTTGCTTACTTCTTTTATCTTACTGACTCGCTATCTAAATTGAACTATACTAGACTAAAAACTGTCCACTCTGGGTTTCTCCATGCCTTTATATAGTCCTAGGTAGTTTGTTTCTGGATTATTTTACCAGACGTCACCACGTTCCTCGACGTTTCTCGTCGTTCCTAGACCACGACACCGCGCGCCATCTCTGAGACAACAGCCGAACTAACTAATTAGCTTGGTTTCTGTTTACTGTCTACCTGTTGAACTTAGAGGAAACGCTCATAGATTTTTTTGAAATGGGGTAGAACATGTCACAATAGTATCAAGTTCAACACTGGTTAGATAACAATTTAGATCCACTTGATTGGGGATAGAGAAAACGTGGCAACATTTTGGAACCCACATTGACCAGAAGTGATTTGATCCAGATATTTTAATGAAAAAATATAATTGTACTAGTAAGACAGGGTTCTAAGAGGTGTGGTTTTCCAAAATGTAACACTTTTTGTAAAATTTGTAATTGTGTAAGGGTACAGACTGTACAAACAGCGAGATTGATGTAATTTTCGATACAGATATCGTTAGTGCTATAAATGAAAATCACACATCAGCCAGTTCTTTAACATTAGATGATATTAATGAAGATGAAGAAAATAGAGAAATTGAATATATTATTGCTTTGCCTCCAACAAAAAGGGCTAAATTACATTAGATTATATATTAAAATATACATAAAACGCATGTACACTGTAATATTTATAAAATAAATAGTCTGTGTGTGAAAAAATATATTTGTTTATTTATTTTCCCATCATTTTAATACCTCAATACCTGAAAAGTTTTACTATTTTTTTTCTGTTTAACATGTAAATTATATATAGTTCTATAAATACATTTTATTTCAACTGTAAATTGGACATTTAATCATAATTTACATTATGCCGATCATATATTTCGTATTAATATTTATTATATTCACTTAAAAAAAAAGTCAAAAAATTGAAAAGTAACATTGTTCGTTCGTCTATAGCTCTTAAACGAAGCATTTTTGGGGAAAACGTTAAGAACAAGAAAATGTTCAGAATAAATTTTTGCAACTATTTCGTCTCTTGACATTTTTCCGAACAATCCTTCATTTACGAGTTATATTGCAAATAAAGCGAAAAATAGTTAAAAAATTGACGTTTTTTGAATTTTAATGTGTGTTTCTCAACAAGTCACGCATGCGGATAATTGGCATATGTTTTTGGCCATCCAAAACTATACTTAAAAAAAAATAAATTGCAGATAAACGACATTTCACATAAAAAAACTATTGTAACCAGTATTTCCGGATATTTGGTACTTAATACAATACACTACAATATTAATATATCTGCGTAGAGCTATTCCGTCCATATTCTGGTTATAATATACTAATTGGACTTTGATAAGGAGATGGCAGAGAGGAATTTAGATTTGGAAGCGGTGCACCTCAAACTAAATCTATTGGGGAATAACTAATTGATAAAAGGAAATTCACATCTTGAGTTGACGATGATCGTGACATTCTCAGAAAGTGTTAATTACAAACCGTTGAGTCAGAAATTATTTGTCTGTGGGCAGATAGATTGGGCATAAAGTTATGGTGGCAGTTTTGAGGCAATTAGATCTATCTTAGATGTAAATATGTTGTTCATGATTTTTTTAAAACATAAAATAATTAAACGCCTGCTTGATTGTGAGTTTCAAACATCTCATTGCACGTTAGATAATACGGGATAGTTAATGTTCTGTAATGAGAAATGCCCTCTCAAAATAGTTATTAATGTATCAAGGGTGTTATAAGGATAATAACGGACCGAGGTCGACAGTGTACTTCCCGAGGACCTCTGGCCCGAGGGAATGTACGTCGACCGAGGGCGTCATTATCCTATAACACCCGTGGTGCCTTCAACGTTTAATGTCCTACAAGTCTGTTATTTAATTCGAATTTTTTTTTTTTTGACATTTACGATTTATTAATTTGACATCTATTATGTTCAGAACGATTTGATTTAAAAGAAAGTAAAAATCAAAATTGTTTGTAAACGCCGAGGTTGCATAGCAACGCATTTTGTTTGTCAATAACGCTATCATAATTTACTTGTTTTGGGTTGTGTTATAATTTTATAATGCCCTAGGGCGTTGATATTTATAACGCCCTAGGGCGTTATTTTTCATTTAATGTATCACAAAATAGGGTGATTATTGTAAAATAACAGACTTGCAGGACATTAATCTTATTAACGATTCTGGAATTTTTCTGTAGTTTTCAAAGGCGAAGTGAATTTCAATGTGATAATAATAAACAAATAAATGATATACTTTACTATACAATACATTCAAGCTTCCGGATTCATTTGATATAGTTAGTTAATTATCGTGCATAATTACCATGAAGGTGAATGATTCTCAATTATTTACGTGAATTAAGAATTAAAGTATATTGTTTAGTAAAATTTGTATTTGTTTTTAGCCAGATTAATCGAATCTTAGCGACATAACATATATTTTATTTTTAGTATACAGTGTGCACCATATAAGCTGAAGGCAACCTGATATTTTCATAGTATTTAAGACTAGAGATGAATTTCTACATAGCATTTAAAGGTGTATATTTTGTATTTATATTTGTATATGTAGTCTGACAATCTCGAGAATTTTCTGCATTTCAGTCTCTTTCTCGTTTTTTTTTTCACTTTAATCTCATGAAAAGAAATCATGTTATTCATACTGGTTATATTCTAATAATTTAATTCAGTAATCCTTTGTCACAGAATTAAAAAGTAAAACAGCTTAAACTATAGAATTATCTGTATATAAATATATACGAAAGATGTTCGAAAAGAAATAAAAACGGCATGTCATCTTTCGCTGATCATTGTATAATTGCTACAGCTACTTGCTACTTTCAAGTAGAGCGAAAAATAGTTATTTATATCCGTAAATACCATAGCAGTATTATTGTCCATGTTATTCGTTTTATCTTTCATAATAAAAAGAGTTCATTAAATAACTAATTTAAAAGTAGTAAAAGTATATTAAGTTTCCGTTGACTCATGCATGCTACCACATTTTTTTTAAATTATTTAATTATCCAAACATGTTCATCTACTTTAGGGTGCAGCGTAAATAGCGAAAGTGCTCTCAAAGGAATTCCCTATTAGATGCCCACAACGATTTGTTCAAGAGTGCGGATTATTATATATAAATATGGCACGTAAAACTTATATTTGGAGGGACAGAAAATTACGTAGTAATAAGAGTTTTTTAGAGAGGAAAGACACGAGTCATTGCATCTCAAAACCGTCCCATTCTTGTAGAATTTTAAATCTTATTACTAAAGGCAGAAAATGATCAGCTAAATGGGAAAAGGTTTTTCATATTTAAAACTTTTAGATATTATTTAAAAAATATTGTGGATCAGAATTTTAGCTCGTTCTTAATTTAATTGCAAGTTTTATCCCTTTTCAACCGTCACTTTCATTATTATGCTCTTCGCAAAAACGAAGAGTATATTGCATTTGATCGTCACATTTCTAAAACAGTAAATATCGCTTGTAGAGAAAACATTTTCATATCATTATGTTAGTGAACGAATTCTGTCCGTCTGTCCGTCCGCCCGTCACGTTTCTTGTAATCACGATAACTTAAGAAAGAAAAGCCGGATTGTATTGAAATTTGGAAAGTAAGTTGGCGTTAGCTAGAGAAAGAACCTTGTTGTTTTTGAGAAAAATCTATCAGTAAATAAAAATGTTATTGATTATTTAAATTAAAAAAAAAAATTCTTAATTTTTGTCACTTGTACTTAAATAGAAATCTTGCGAAATATTATTCTCTATAGTATTTTTTTGTTTATACATTTTACTAATATACATATTCCATAATAATATATCTAATCCGTTGAAATATAATTCTCGAATGATATATATTACAGACAATTTTTGTGATGGTCCAATGGCTAAAGCTTTGCCAAAGGTCATGTGTTCGAATACCTGAGAGGGTGGTTGTATTTTTTTTATTTTCTTTTTCGCAACAAAGTTGGTATCACAAAATTTGGAATATCCAAAAACTAACAATATTTACAAGAAAACTACGAAGAGTATTCTATAGAATGTGTAACAATTATATAAAAAGCTTAGTAAATAGTATTTCAGAATTTCTAATAACATCGAATAGTACTGATACTTTTAAATTTATATTTACGGCTCTTTCACTTTCGAAAGTTGAAAAATTAAAATCATGTATCAAAACAAAACAAAAATTTGACATTTGATAATTTTAATGTTATAAGAATTTCACTATTCCAACCCAAAGTAAGAGGATATATTATCAAGTTATCACAAATAAAAAATCTATGTCTGCTTAGTGGTTACAGGTTTTAGATTTTTTTATACAAATCTCACACCAATTACAACAAGAGACATAAAAAATAAAATCTTATAATCGTTATATATCAAAAATTTTTCACATAATAACAGTATTTTGACTTTGAGAACATGATAATTCAGATTGAACTTATGTAAATAACATATTTAAATCTTAACTCAAATATAGCCGAGTTGCTTAAGATAAACAAACATACGGACAGATGGACAGACATTTGCGATTTTTGAAACGTGCTGATCAAATACAAGACACTCTTTATTTTCACATTTACAAAAAGAATAGATAATAGCAAATGTATTTTTAATCGACCTCAATATCAATATTAGCCAATGGTCCAATAATACCGTGCAACATATAAAAAATACACCTTAATTAAGCAGGTCAACAAGGACTCCACGTTATGTTATTTAGTACGTAGAAATAAAAAATAAGGGGTAAAAATCACCCCTAAATTAAAACATTCAATACTTGAAAAAATATTACTAATATATTTTTAAACATAGAGTAGTTATGTTTTTGAGATCGCTAATTACGAATCTAAAGAATTTAAAATGGCGCCTTTAATATGGCGCATGGAAATTTTTTTCTAAAGCAAATGTTTTAAACGGATAAAAATATTGGGCATCTAGGTGATGCTATATATTAACGAAAAACAGCATTTTTGAAAAAATAATTTAATTAGTGAGCAATTACAACAACAAAATGATATTTAAAAAAAATGTGAAAACGCACATTGTGTCGGCCATAACTTCTTCTTGTGATATAGAAACAAACAAAAAATCACTTTAAAGATTGATTAATTTCCTTTAATTTTATTTCTTAGAATTTTTAATGGAAATGTTACATTTTCTAAGATATTCAACATTTTAAATTGAATACTTCATCCTAAAAACGGTCGGATGTCATCTATAAAATTCAATATCTCCGAAACTATCAATACTGCATAAATATATATAAAAAAAGCAAATTCATTTCCATAAAAAATGAAGCTTATATCATTTTTTATGTCCACCGAATATTTATTGAGATATTTGCAGAGAAACAAGAATGTTGCGTCTTTTCTAAAATCCTTTACAGTTTAAATGCAATTTTTTTCTAAAACAAGCGCTACAAGCGGACGAAAAACGTATATTTCATATATACGAAAAACGGTATATGGGAATATATTTTTTAGCACAGACGACAGAGAACATTTTATAGTGAAACCCACAAAAATTTGCAAACTCAATATATTTTTTTAATGAGTTCGTGAATGTGTATAAAATAATATCCTGAAAAGTTTAAATTTCGCTCGGACGCAGAACATAAAAAAAAGTGAAAAAAAAAATTTTTTTATCGATTTTTTCAAAATTTTGAAATTAAGTCAGGGTAGGAAAAAATAAAAAATACAGATGGATAGCCAAAAAATATAAACTGAATGAACAAAAAATATCCTAATAAAATTTATCGTTAGGGCCACGGTATTCCTGGAAAAAAATAGTGAAGTAACTTTGTCACTCTGCGCAGCCAACACACGGTTAAATGCATACTATGGACCTCTACTATTGAGTAAAATAAAGCTTTTTTTCTCTTCCTGATTACGCATTATTAACATTTTTCTTAGTGAATGGGAGGATAAATAGTGAGTATGGAGGGAAAATATATAATTATCAATGCATACACAGACACCACACATACCCGCTGAATGAATCGCTCGCATGAATTTTTACGTGCCTTTACTGTATTGTATTTATTACAGGTACACCTACCACATTTCAGCTGTATCCAATGGATTCCTTATACATTTTTTAATGTATTGGAAAAGTTCCGGAATTTATATTCAAAACAATCAAAGATATTTTCATAGTTATAAGGATAAGATCGTGAAAATCGCAATTTCTTATCATGATCTGATTGACCATATTCTCGAAAAAAATGCTTAAAAATAAACGATTTTGTGTTTGAACATTCCAAAAGCATACATTTTTTTCGAAATAGTGATATTTTATTTTTTCCAATGGGTCAATTTCTCGACAAGTTACAGCCTCCAATACAAATATTTATCAAAAAAATCATCAAGCATGGAAATTAAAATGATTTGAGATGTACTTTTTTTTGAATCATCGTTACTGCAACTTAATAAACCATAATAATCATGAAGTGTACATACTTTTTAACAGTTCTCAATGAAGAAAAATTTTTTTTGAAGTGCTTTTATTTTTTTCTATATTTTTTATTGCAACGATTGAGTTCGGGCGTGATAATATATATATAAGTATATTTTTCCCATTCATCCTTTGCTTGTATTGTTTAAAACAAAAAAGCATCAGAAAGCTACAATTTCCATCTTTTAAATGCACCAACACTCATATAGACTGAACAAATTCTGATTTAGTGACATGTAATTCAGTGCGTCGGTGTCACAGTCATGTATATTCAAGAGCGCGCACGCATGGATCTCGCTCCGAGTTATAACGTTACACTTGACTATTTTTTTCCGGGCAAACCGTGGCTTTAGCGATAAATTTTGTTAGGACATTTTTTTGTTCATAAATAAATTCTATCCATCTGTATTCTTTTATTTTTTTTTAGCTTGATTTAGTTTCAGAATTTTGAAAAAATGGATGAAAAATTTTTTTTTCATTTTTTTTTTATGTTCTGCATCCGAACGAAATGTAAACTTTTCAGTATATTATTCTATGCACTTTCACGAATTCATTAAAAAAAAATTATTCAGTTTGCAAATTTTTGTGGGTAAAATACCTTCATCGACTGGGCTATTTTTAATTACTGACCACTTACATTAACAAAATGGCGACATTTTTATTTAAAAAATGTAAAAAAGTACATTGTTTCTGTCATAACTTCTTTGTTTTTTTATGCTAAAGAAATAGGCAAAAAATCATTTGAAAGCCTAGTTGTTTTTCATTTTGGTTGCTAGCGCTGTTGATCTAAGTGCCATAGTTTCTGAGATATTTAACATTTATACTAAATACTTCGTCTTATAAACGTTTGAACGCCACCTTTATTCTTTCAGATCTCCGAAACCATTGACTCTACAGAAATTAGAAAATAAAAACGAAATTTATTCTCAATTTAGTAGCTTTCTTATTTGTCTCTAGCACGTTTTCGCTTAATGTAATACCTTTCGAGTTATTTGACGAAAACCTATTTCAAATGCCTCTTTTTCAAGCTAAAATCCCAATTTTCTAGTCGTTATAACTTGAAGACTATCAATTTATATGAAAAGTTGCATAGTCATTTCTTCTTAAATTTTGATTTCCTTTCAGCTCCTATACTTTTGTTTTTTTTTTAGTTGACACCCCCGAAAAGGGGTGACATCCACCCCCTATAAATTAGCAAGCCGCCGCCTAATATAAAAACTTTTCAACTTCTTTTTAATGCATTTACTATTAAGTTGTCAAAAATGAACGAAATCTAATTCATATGCATTATTCCGAACTTAAAACCTTTAGTTACTGTACTAAATATCAAGAACATAATAATAAACGCAGTAGTCATTTTATGTAAATAAAGATTATACCTTAAATTCATTACCTTCCCCACTTAAGTCGATATTTTGATTAATTCGCTACGACATGACAGAAGTTTTGTGACACATGCATAGTTCTAGCTGGTCTTCGTATACCATATAGGACGTCTGACAGCAACACGCCGTCTTTGGTAATAGCCTGCAAATTGCACAGCCTTATCAAAGCTCCTTTCAATCCGCTTTTTGGTAATATTTTGGAAGGCGTCCCTACGCTGTTTTCCATCTGATTTTCTCTGTATCATCAACCACTCGTATTGTTCTCTCTTAGATTCATGTGGCGAAAAAATGAGTGAGTACGATGCTGGAGAGTCGCTTTGGAGGGTGTAGTTCTAAAAATCGAGCTGTCGCTCAGTAGGTCAGGTTTATCGTTTTTTTGCCTAAACTCTGAAACTCCTGGAAACACCCCAAAATCAGCTGAAGTTTAGAGGAAAAATAATGAAAAAATCCCATCGATTGCCTTGTTCTATGCCATACATGGCCGATTCGTTCAACTGAAGACAAAGAAACCAAAAATTGACAGTCTTTTAACGCTGAATTTTCACTGCACAATTTTAAACTTGAACGCGTTTTTCCTTCTCGAGCTGTAGAATGCAAATGGAGCAGGTATAAGGATCAAGGCCTTTTGTTCTTCCAAGAATAACGTGCACCCTTACCAAAAAGCTTGTTTATTACTCATTTGTCGGAAGTCTGTTAAATTTGGTTCATTTGAGTTTTGTCCAGAAATTTCTCAAAATGACCCACTGTGTGTCGGTGCGATGGGCTATCCTACAGACTTACTTCTCGAAAGCATCAATACGAAATTTATCTGCCTCTCTAACAATACATGCATCAGAGGTGTAAGATGTGAGGAAAACTAGTGTGTTAATGTAGAATAATCTATCACACAGCTTCTGAGTGACACGACACCAATTTATTTATTAAGGGCGCCAGTCGCGTTTTCCCTTACTCGTGTGTGATCTTTCACTCCCAGGCGAGTTGATTCAGTAAGATGTATGAGTTATTTGATAGCTAGGAAATAGGCCAAGGGTGCACCTAGCGTAGATTACTAACTACGCTCTCTTCAAAAATTGGTTTCACTCGATGCACTTTTTCTTATTTACCTAACGTTTTAATGGATTTTATGCTTAAAGATTTCTGAATTGTCTTCATAAAAAAATTCCTCTCGAGCTTCCGTAATGTGACCGGGGTATTGAGATACAAACTTGTGGGGTCCTGAGACGCCCAATTTACTCAATTTCGGCCTATCAAACGAAAACCCTCGAGGGATAAGACTTTCAACAAGTCATTCAATCAATAAAATGCAAACGTTCAAATAACACCATTTATTGATCAGGTTTAAAATAAGTACAATTAAATTTATGCAATATTCTATTTAATAAATTATATAATTTGAATAGAATCGCCTCCCCACTTCTTCTAGAGAGCTTTTAATGCTGGTATACAATGGAAAGCGTGCGCTAGCAATCGATTTGATAGAAAAGATTCACACGACTTCCCTAGAAATTGATGAAAACATGTTCGGGTTTTTTGTGGCTGACTTGAAATAATATTAACATATTTTACTTAGAATATTGCGACGCTTGTGTTTAGCTTTAAAATTCTTTATTCTGATTATATCATTCACAAGAACGAAGTTCCATATGAGTTCAACTGTATATGAGTAATTACAACTTTCTGTCAGTTTCACGACGTACCGGTCCCCATATAAGTTCAATATAGATGATGTCGCCTTCGAGCGACTTTTTGACAAAATGACTTTTTGTTTTATTTATGCACAAGGCGATTTTCTCTATAACTTTGTCATTTGGAAAAACCTGTTTTTAATTTTCCTACTATCGCTTTCTACCGATTATTCAAGGTACTTGTCCAATGTACTCGTCCAGTTGACGAGCCGCTAGATGAATCCAAATTTGTTTTATTCGAGAAACCGGCCATGTACATTTTTACCAATTACTTCCACATCCAGTGGAAGTATCGTAACGACAAAAAAAAAATTTTTAAATTTTTATTGTTCAAATGGGCTTAAAATGTCATGAAACGTCGAGATTTTAAGTTTGAGCGAAAAAAAATGTCTGTCTGTCGATCTGTCGGTCTGTCTGTAAGTTTTTTGTGCACACGTTTGCTCTGGAACCATTAAGATATTGACTTGAAATTTGGTACACATATGTACTTTAACGAGATCTGGAACTAGATTATATTTTCATCTTGTTCCGTCGAAGGGTTGGGGGGTAAATTGGGTTAAATTTGGTGTAAATGGGTAAATCAAGCAGGTAAGAGTCCATAAAATTGGTATTCAGTATATACATGTGAAGTGAGACGTTAGGTAGGTATGGGACCGGACCTATATGAGATCTCCGAGTGCAGCAACGTAGCGCGTGGTGACGACTTGGATGGGTGATCGCTCTGGCTCCCCCCGATCGGACCATCTAAGGGGCACCGTGCAGCGAAACAACAGTTGCTAGGGCTATACAGGGTGAGCACAATAAGCCCAGGAGGCTGCAGTGCCCCCAGGGTAGTATACAGGCAAGCCCGGGAGGAGGAGGCTTTGGTCAGTAAGAGTCTGACGCTTCATTGGAAGCCCATGAGGGGGTTACCCTTTCTCTTTTCAAAAAAAAAAAAATATATATATATATATACATGAGAAGCTAAGGTCTCAAAAACATTTTTGGCATTAGCCACCCTCATTACCACCTCCACCTCTTTATTAAAGGGGATGAAAAAAAATTGTGATTTAGTGTATGTACAAGAACCAGAAGACTCAAAATATTTTTTACTTCATCCACCCCACTACCACCCCCATCACCTATCGATATGGGGTATCGTTTCATGGGTTTTTGGGGTAGAGGATTTCAAATATTATATTATTAAAGTTCCATAAACAATTATTTCCACCAACAAAGTTTTTTCGATGTGAATGACTTGGATAGAGAATCTGGATGTGGAGGAAAAACGTTAGGGGGTACTTCAAAGTGATTTTTGTATTTGAAGGTTCTGTGTTCAACTGAGCAGTTTCATATTTTTTTTTGAACAAAGATACCGCTGTGCAGCCGTGAAAGCGATTTTCACCCCGCGAAAGGGGTGGAAAAGGGTGGAAGGGTCTAAATATAAGTCAGATCCTACGACTGAGGTTTTTTACCGCGCTGAAATGTAGTTGTTAAACGTAAACGAGCGCTTTTCACCCCAATAGAGGGCAAAAAAGGTAGAAGGGTATGTTTTTGGGACTCGTGCCTATTGAGACTTTTGATCTATTGGATTAGTAGAATAACATATCAAAACTTGGGCCAATTTCACCGTAAGCCAATTTCCCATAAGATTTGTGAGAGGTCCTGTTTCCTAAGTCGAAACTTTCATTTAGTCTTCGACTTAAGTCGCTTCTGGGCTCTTCTATAACATTAGCAAGCTCTTTCTTTGGGAGTTTTAAACATCTGTCACGCTAAATCTCGCTTACCTGCAGTCTGCTGATCTTTCCACTTCTATTCTTCATCGAATCTCCCATAGGCAGCTACTGGTAATATTAAAAGCTCCTAGACATACCATGCTGCTTGCTACTTCATACTCACTTAGTCTTAAAGATATGTTTGGATGATTTTCATCTGCCATTTTCGTTTCGTTAATTTACATTTAAACATAGGTAAGCAGCTTGTTGCTTTAAGATTGTTTAACGGATGTATGAATTGATCCGCACTTGCCGCAACTAACGCGATATTATCTGCAAATTTTAGATTAGAAATCTTCTGTCACCGATAGCTACTCCAGCACACATCAGTCACGTATTCACTACAGATGTTAAGAATAATTGGTGACAGAATACAGCAGTGTCTGACGCCTTTTCCACCTTTACATAAATATTGGCGTTAGTGTTGTTCACTTTTACCAATACAGAGTTTTCTTCGTCTAGCAGGCGAATAATGGAAAAAAAGTATATATCCGGTTTCATATTAACAAACATCTTACGGTAGTTTACTTGATAAAGGTACAATGTACATAATAGGCAAGAAACTGAAGAAAACACAGCACTATTAATAAAATAATTGTAGATTAAATATTATTATATATTTTTTCAAGGTCGTTCGCAACTTTACAAAGAAATTTTCAGGAGACGTGATGGCAAGAAATACTAAACACTAAAATAAAAAATACTAAAATTTTAAATATATTTATTGTACCTTCTAATTAAAATTAATATTTGTCACATTTTTCTGTTTCTCTTTTCGATACAATGATTGTCATTATTTATTATTATCCAAAGGTATCAATTATTTTAGGTATCTTGTTTCATTTTCGAGCAATAAAATATTCATAATGTATATTGGATAATAATTAATGTATTAAAAATCATCTTACAACTCATTATTCTTAAATTATGTTTTTAATTAATTGAAAATCGAACATTAATATTTGAATAATATAAATAAGTACACTATAATTAGATAAACATGTTTAAATTTTTACAGAAAATATTTTCGCCCAATAATGAAACTAAATCGCAACAGACGCAAATGGCCTGATGGCGGTCGCTAAAAGCACAGCTACCTCAGACAACAATGAGTTTGTTTGTATGATTGGTACTTTCCAAAGTGATTTAGTTGTTTTAAGAAACCGGTGGCCTACAACAAATTATATTAACAATGTTTCTGTAAGTTTCGATGATAATTTTGGATTCATGAATATAAAACAAGAAAAGATAAAAACCTTATTTAAAGCTAATAACCTGGCTCCTTATCGCTTAGCTATGCGATGCAGGCCTCAGTTTTGCAGGTGCTAGATCTTAATACCCACCTTCGCGGGACACGAACAATTCGTTTTTAAAGGAAAATAATGGAAATGAGTGAGGTGTGGATATATCGTTGAAATTAGAATAACATCTACTTTGGAATAGTACAATGCAAAATTTATATTATGTTGAAAAATAAGAAAGTCTATGCATCACATGGGCACTAAACGTAATCCTTTCTAAACCAAAACCTTTTCAGCCTTTTTATTACACCAATATTACCATTGTGATAAATTTCATCAAAATCGGTAGGCAAGTTTCGGCGCTATCGTGTTCTCATACATACATACAGATATACATATGCTAAAAATACCTTTTTCATACTCCTGGGATACCATCTGCAAGACCGTATACGTAAAGCTTTGTCGCCATTTCCGAATTCATATAATATATTCATATTTACTGAGATATTCGAATAAAAACAGCGAAAAAATAAAATAAATTCAATGAAACACTAAAAATCGAAGAAACAATGAGATAAGATGATTTTAAACACCAAAAACTTCAATACATATTGTTTTGAAAATGATGTTTGTAAAAACGCCATTTATTCCAAGATAATCTGAAAAAATATCCACATGGAAAACTGTCAGTGGCATACCACTTTTTTGGTAAAAAATATCAGAGGACATGTTTGCAGAGACGCCACTGGTGGAACTATAAAGTAACTTTTCTAACTAAAATACGTGGTTTTATATCCTATTAACACATACCATAACTGAAAATAATATCTAAAATACTTTCTGAGATATTAAAAAATGACGATTTAAAAAATACACCCTGTAGCAAAATATTTAAGCCGTTGCGGACATATACCATCATATGAACTTTTCTTCATAATATGACCTAAGGAATCACACCCTGAAATGTTAGCACGTCTTTAAGGGACACCCTGTTGTGTGTGTGTGCAGCATGGTAATTTTTGTTAAGCGTAAAATTTGGTATATATTTAAAATATCCTGGTAGATATTTTCTCTGGAAGTTTGGCCATGTGCATTATGTAGGGTAATCCCCAAACCAATGTTAATTTCCTTGGTTAGTTAAGATATAAATAAAGCAAACTGTCAGGGTTACCAGCAAATATAAAAATATCAGTCATTCAAAGTTTCCAAAGTAGTTTTTCAACATTTTTAGGTAAACCAAAATTTATTTGTATAATAAGCTAATAAAATTACTTTCTTTGTAAAACGGTGCATTTTATGACAACTTAAACAGATCTTTCTCATGTATTTTCAAAGAATCTCACATAATTCAACTAATGCGCATTCATTTTTAGAATGAAGCGTTGGCTTTAGTTATTTCGCTGCTTCTCATTGTCCACAACGAGAGGCTAGTTCACACCACAGTTGAGTGTTTGCGTGTTATGGGCAACTGATCTGGTATCTGCTCAGTATTATTTTGTTTTAAAAGTTGTTTACATTTTATGTGTAATTTATAACAACGATTTATTAACAATATTAGTGTCATTCAGTTGCGATATTCCTCAGATACTTCCCACAGATAAAGAAATATTTTGCAAGAAGCTGTATAATATATATTTCTCATTTACTTTAAAATTACAAAGATTGCTGTAGTTGTTAAAACCATTACACTGCAAGTAATATTTAAAATAAATAAAAAAAAAAGTTAATTCATGTGACTGGACAGAATCAAATGTAATCATGAAAACAATTTTCAATTGGCACCATGAAACATCCACCGGTTGATGTTGAGAGGGTCATAAATAAATTTAAATGAAACAGTCCCGAAAGGAACAAAACACGAAAACCGTTTTGCAGAGAAGAATGAGTGGACTAATCGCTGTGTAAATTAATTTTAGAAGTACTTCATTCTTGAAGTGGATAGATTAGATATATTTTTCTGACCCAAAATTATACGTGCTGGTATTATTAATATTGCTAATTCTTTTATCACGCTGAGTGCTAACCACACGGCAAATTTCTGTACCTTATTAATGAAACACTTTAAGTCATTTTGTTCTATAGGATTTTGGGCTTATTGTGGGGATAGAATTCCAATTTCGATGTATGTAACATAGTTTAAGAACACTCCGTAGACATACTGTATCAAGTAAAAGTTTAATACAGGCACTTTGCCTATGAAATGGTCTCACAGTTCAGTATTACAATCTGATTGTGAAAAAAGTTATTTAAGTATTTTTTATAATAACGTCAACAATTTTTTAACCAAAACTATATTTGCAGATTAAATAAAATCATTATACATAGTTTTTGAGCCCGATTAAAAAGGTATCGAGAATATTTGAGCGTTAATACGCTAATTGCATTAGATAGTGACAACTATATTTTAAAATTTCCCGCGGACTTTCTAGACACTCTAAATTTTAGTGGAATACCTTCACATTGCTTAATTCTTACTAAAAATAGGAACAACTGTCAATTTTGCCAAATTTAAATGTTTGCTACTGGTTAAATGCATGTGATGAAACTCTTCATATTTATAGTTATAAACAGCTAGAGAATAGTTAGTTAGAACAGTATAGTAGTCTGTGGCAATGTCACATGTCAGAAAAGATAAGAATGTTCAATTATTTCGTTAATCAGAAAGATAACCACAGAAGTATATTATAAAAAAAACAATTATAATTTGTTATATAGGCCATAGTTGGATACAGCGCAATAAGTACTTACAAGCTTCCAAAGAGACTCATAAAAGTCATTTCTTTGGTGATAATTAATTACTTACCACTAAACGGTTTGAAATATCAAATTGTAGTTTTAGGTAGAAATAAAATGTAGCCGAACCCATGGTTACGTATCCCCATGGTCCTGCTTCTTCCTCCCGTATTTTTTAATTTTCAACTATTTTAATAAAAATCGTTAATGGGAATGTTCCTTTGTCTAGTAAGCCCGAAATAGTATTCTTGATGATATTCAGTTAACTGAGTTGCTCCCGAATAAATCGTTTTTTCATTGATCATGTTCATTAACAGAATTTGCATTTTTTCGTTTCATAAAAATTTATCTCAGGCAATGAAACAATTGACAAGCGCTATAGAACCCGTGAAAATATATTGATAACTTACATGTCAAATTCAGTCCAACATAAATCAAATCCAATTAATTTTGTTTCACACAAGTCGATACATATTTACAATTTGCTGCTATATTATATAATAATGTATCAAATATAAAAGACCGCTGCCCAAGGAATCACTATTTCCACATCCAGAGTCACATCCCTCACAACGAAAAAAAATTTTCTATGTGGAAATAATTGTTCAAGGAACTTTAATAATATAATATTTAAAAAACCGATAAAACGATATGCCACATCGGTAGTGGCAGTGAGGGTAGGGTACGGGTGGTAATAGAGGTGGATGAAAAAAAAAAAAATTGAGGCCTTTGGTTTTTGTACACACAATTTATTTCTTTTACCCCCTTCAATAATGGGTGAACCTCAGCTTCTTTTGCATATACTAAATACCAGTTCTATGGACTCTTGCTTGATTTACCTATTTATTTTTTTTTTTTTTTTTTTTTTTTTAATGCCTTATTTATATTAACGTCCTGGCGAAGTTTAGCTAGTGCTACTCTACCACTTAACCAGGACGGCGAGATGAGTTACGGTAACCCATCCAAGTGATGGACTCGCCCGGCCGTGCTTAACTTCGCCGATCGAGCCCAGTCACTGAAACCGGTACCGTACCTCACCTCACAATTTACCCTTATTTACACCAATTTACCCCCCAACTCTTCAACGGAATACGATCAAAATATATTCTAGTTCCAAATCTCGCTGAAATACATAAGTGTATCAAATTTCAAATCAATATCTTAAATAGTTCAAGAGTAATCGTGTGCACAAGAAAAGTTAGAAACAGACAGACTGATAGACAGAAAATGCTCAAACTTAAAATCTCAACATTCTAAGCCTATTTGAACAATAACAATTTTCAATTTTTTTTTTTTGCGTTACTGCACTTCCACTGGATGTGGAAGTAATTACATAATAGAATACATACACTATAAGATCAGTATATTCAATACACATATTTGATACTATTAGTGTCCATAGGTATATGTATAGTCCACGTGATGACACCAGCTTAAACTGGATCAAGGTATATAAAGAATCATGCTTAGCTTTTGTCCCTCACCGTGTATATTATGAAGAAAATTATGAAAATATTCACAATGCAATTGATTTTTTGCTGGTCCTTTAGCCCACTTTGCAGTTTATATTGACGAAATTTTAAAACCGCGCATTCAAAATTAGTTTTGTATAAAAATTCGGATGGCATAAAACGCGCGTTCTCTTATATATTTATGTTGTTAAAGCGTTCGGCTTTAGAAGCGAATTATATGCACCGGCTGAATAATAATTGTTAAAAGTGAAGGGGGGTATATAAAGCTACTAACTATTTGTAATTGACTATTTGTATAAAGTATCAACAAGTGCATGTTATATAGTTATTATGAAAACGGTATGGTTACATTTTATTTTGGTTATTATATAAGTGGTGCCCATCGGTTTTGGATTGTTGAGATATTGAGACTATTGTGGGGTGCTTACAATTTTTGGATATTAATTTTTTGGTGGTATAAGTATATAATTTAGCTATTTTTATTAAAATTTTAGTTAGTATTTCCTCCATGAAAATTATTACGTTATTAGCAACTAGTCCATCTATATATGTATGTATACCGCGATAACTTCTTTAAGTAAAATATATTTAAATTTATGCAAATTTATAGCAAATGTAACAGCATCAACTATTTTTTCATATTATTTACATTCATATCATAGAGGAATTTTGAAATATATATTTTCTCAGAATGGAAACAAGTACATATTATTCATAAACATTGGTGTTTACGATTTCATTATAAAAATTATTCGGCTTTTTTGAAAGACAACAATGTTTTTAGAGTTGTAAGAACGACTCAATTTTGTATATTTCAATGATACGTGAGACAACGAACCTCCTAAGTTCGCATTTTAAAACGAAAATAATGTGACAGGTTTATCATTTATTATATCACACTCTTTGTAGAAAGGCAGAAGATTTAATGTCGTGGTGTTAGTAACTTTCAAAATATCCACCTGTCGGTACATTCGTTGGTCCGTCCATCCATCGCGTTTCTTATAAGCACGATAAATTATATAGGAAAAATTCGATCGGATTGAAAGTTGGAGTAAGTTAGTTTTAGCTAGAGAAAAAATCTTATAAAATATATTTTGAAAATAAATCGATCAGTAATTTTTATAAAGTTATTAAACATTTTAATAAAAAGGACGCGAAAACGGTTGCAACCTTTAATAAAATTCTATATAAAAAAAATCCTGCATGGTATATCGATGGGTGTTTCGTCAGCCAAGCTTATCATCAAAAGATTATTAAATTTAAAACAATAGCAATTATATCTAGAAAAATACCTTATTTACAATATAACTAGTTTTGTCAATTATTACTAATTGTATAGAATGTCAACGATCATTTAGAAACTTCAATATTCTGTCGAGGGGTGTCATGTTTACATCTGGTTTATCTATGGAAAGTTTATAGGTAGGGAGATAAATATGACTCGAAATATTGTTGAACTTTATAATTAGTGACAGTTTGCAAATTAAATAGTAAAGCATTTTATGAGGGAAATTACAATTATGAAACAATTAATTGTTTGTAAAATAAAAATTATAAATGTTAAATATTTTCCTGTGCATACATGCATTCAAGACCGATCCTTTGTCATATTTTCCTGGGGATACGGTTCATCAAATGTGGATATTTTTGTATCACCCGAAACCTTTAATTGAGAAAATCAATCGGATTAATTCCCATTCATAAAATTAATCATAGATAATAAAAAAATCGCTGCATAAGGAATCGCTACTTCCAAATTTCCGGTGGGAGTGGCCGTGGTAGTGGCTTATGTCAAATCAAATTTTGAGGCCTTTGGTTCTCGTACATACACTAAATCACACAATTTAATTTTTTTACCTCCTTTAATAATTGAATGATGGTGGTAATGGGGGTGACAATGGGGGTGGCTAATGCCAAAAAATTTTGAGACCTTGGCTTCTTGTACATACACTAAATCTCAATTTTATGGATTTCTACTTACTTGTTTTTCTTATTTAAACCTACTCACCCGTCAACGGAAAAAGATATAATCCAGTTCCATATCTTCTTATAATACATGGGTGTACGAAATTTCAAGGCAATGTCATAAATCATTTCAGAGTAACTGTGAGCACAACAGAAGTTGCACAGACAAGCTGACAGTTGTTCAAATAGGCTTAAAATGTCATGAAACGTCGAGATTTTGATTTTGAGCGAAAAAAAATTTCTGTCTGTCTGTCGACTGTCTGTCGGTCTGTCTGTAACTTTTTTTGTGCGCACGTTTACTCTGGAACAGTTTAAGATATTGACTTGAATTTTGGTACACATATGTACTTTAACGAGATCTGGAACTAGATTATATTTTCATCTTGTTCCGTCAAAGGGTTGGGGGGTAAATTGAGGTAAATTTGGGGTAAATGGGTAAATCAAGCAGGTAAGAGTCCATAAAATTGGTATTTAGTATCTACAAGAGAAGCTAAGGTCTCAAAAAAATTTTTGGCATTAGCCACCCCCCATTACCACCCCCGCCCCATTATTAAAGGGGATGAAAAAAATGTGATTTAGTGTATGTAAAAGAACCAGAAACCTCAAAATATTTTTTTACTTCATCCACCCCCACTACCACCCCTCTATCACCACCCCCCTACTACCGATGTGGGGTGTCGTTATATGGGTTTTGGGGTAGAGGATTTCAAATATATTATTAAAGTTCCATGAACAATTATTTCCACATAAAAAGTTTTTTCGTTCTGAGTGACTTGGATAGAGAATCTGAATGTGGAAGTAGTGATTCCTTGGGCAGCGGTTGTTTTATTATTTCAAAAAATCACGTAAAGTGAACACGCTTAGTAATGTATCAGTTAATACATTGTACAAGGTGGTTTGCTGCTTTGCAACAGCTTCACCTGATGATTCTGGATGATAGAAAAATTAAAATAGGCTAAAATTAGCAATGAAAGAACATTTCAAATATGAACCCTGTCTGATAGTTATTTGTCGATAATACATATTATAAGTTTCCGTCATATAAGAAACTAATCAAAATATATTTTTTCTACTCCCATACTTTAATTCGTTTATTAGACATTCCCTACATGTACTTAATTAACTCATTAAGATACAAATTTTCCATTAAGATATAAGTTTATAACCGAAAGAAATGCGACAGATAGCAATATTCTGTCCAAGATTCTGTCAATATCAACTATTGCCTTGAATTGAACATCTGACAGATCTAAAATTTATCAATTTTGACAAGTCATTTGTCATGTCATGTTTACCTAGCAATTTCAAAAATAAAGTGTTAATTTTCTGTTTCATTATGACTGGCCGTATAAAAAATAGTGTATGCAATTCACATTTAATGGCAATTAAGACACCCGCATTCATTATGACATTCGCCTACGGTGTGTATTAATAGCTATCAATTAATGGTCGTTGCATAATATACTATTTCGCTTCTTTTTCAGTTAAATAAATTACAATTTTATAAAAAAAAGTGCAAAAGATATATTTTAGTTAGTTCCTTATATGGCGGACATTTATAACATGTTACTAAAGGCCACCCTATGTATTAATACTGAGTGCTCTTTAGACATTGGTAATTGATAGTCTTCATATTTTCTTTGATGTACGAGTTCTTGAGGGGAGTAAAAATAAATAAAACCCCTCTCTAGAAACCGTTTAAAAATACTTATGGTTTGGCTTTTAAACCTGCTAAATGTTCTGAATCACTAACTTTTCATGTTACCACTATATGTTCTGCGTTATATTTAATTTCGACCCAATGAAAAGTGAAAAGTTTTGCTATAAATATATTGACATTTATCAATTATTTTACAAAGTTTTACGCTTCCCTCATTATATTTTCGTGATTCCTTAGACGGTACAACTGCAACTACTGCTGCTCCAATGAGTTACCTATTGCACTTTACCTTATGTGACCTTTGCTACTGCTGCTATTCGTTCGAGAAGCTTCAACTACTGTAGTTTCTTTCAGAATCCCTATCACGATCTTTGTCTCTATTTATAAAGCGGTCATGTTCTCCTTCTATCCATTCTCGATTCTACAATTTATCACAAATATTGTGATATATAACGTAATTTCCTAGTTTTGTTAATTACTACCAATATCTTCATCTTCAGAAAGAAATATCAAAGTGATATTAAAAAACATTTAAAAATTACTATATCTATATCCTATGCGATAAAATTAAATAAGTCACTTAATAAATTCTGACTGCAGAAAATATACCGATAGTGGCCATTAGGGTTAATCTTTTACGACAAACACATCTTTTTTATATGCCAATAAAAAATTACCTCGTGAAGTTCTTCGCAGGTGTAATGAGTCACTTTATATACGGGACTGGTTTTCCAACTGGGACTCATAGGATCGAGCATAAAGTCCCTAACGATCCACAAAATTATGTAATTTTAAAATGAAAATATACCAAAAACTACCAATTTCTTATTTTCTGTGTTTTTTCTTTATTAATAATCCTATTGTTTTGGATAGGAGATGCTAAATTTACCTAGGTCTCGGGGTAATTTATATCTAAAACCTTGAATATCTGTATATATATATATATATATATATATATATATATATATATATATATATATATATATACATATATATATATATATATATATATATATATATATGTATATATATATATAGACATATGAAGCCTCAATACGAAGCCCAAAACAGTATATTCTGCCGCTTACTCGAAGCCCACAACACACATACGAAGCCCGCCTTCGGGCTTCGTAAAAATAAGCGTGTATAAAACCTAGACTATGTTATTCTCAACAAATCCCGCCAATTGGCAAAATTTCGCCCGGGCATCAAATTGCACCTCCTTTCTCTCAAAACATACGCGATGTAGTTCAACGAGTTGATGTTCAGATGGCGCTACAGTTGTCGGTGTATAAGCGATATATACAGTGAATATATTTGACGCATTTTGCAATGCCCTATTTTATTCGATGCATTATACGAATCCCTAAGTCTTGGCAACACTGTACATCTGCTTGGTAAATATTATGCAGCCAACTAATATGTCTGTATCTGCAATGCTGTGGCAATGATAATTTTTGGCTATGATAATTAAATATTTTATGTTAATTGTGTTTATCTAATGGCTGGCTTAGAACCGGACTCGTAACTAAATAATATTTATATCTGCTATAAGATGACAAAAAAACTGTTGTTATTTAACAAAAAATCTATTGATACATTTTACTTTTTTACTTCACTAAGATTATATAGACTGTCTTTCTTTTCCGTGCGTTCAGCAGCAAAAATCGTAATTATAAATATAATTAATTTGTGATTTTAAGTACACCTATACAGGGTATTAACTAAAATGTTGAGAATATTTCTAAGTAGATTCCTTGGCAAAAATTAAGGAAAGTTTCTAGTATTAACTTTTCCAAAATTAACCCTCCCTGGAAAGCTACCCCCTTTTAAAGGGGCGAGTCCAAATCTCCTCTACTTTATATTTGTTAAATATTTCCCACCTTCTTTGTTATTTCCGTTCATTTAGTTTACATTACTTTTAATCTGAATAATTTTGAGAGAAGGGTATTAAATACATATGGAAGAAAACGGCTTATTACTTCCACGTCCAGTGGAAGTATAGTAACGACAAAAAAATTTTTATTGTCCAAACAGGCTTAAAATGTCATGAAACGTCGAGATTTTAAATTTGAGCGAAAAAAAATTTCTGTCTGTCTGTCGGTCTGTCTGTCGGTCTGTCTGACGGTCTGTCTGTCTGTAACTTTTTTTTGTGCGCACGTTTACTCTGGAACCGTTTAAGATATTGACTTGAAATTTGGAACACATATGTACCTTAACGAGATCTAGAACTAGATTATATTTTCATCTTGTTACGTCGAAGGGTTGGGGGGTAAATTGGGGTAAATTATGGGTAAATGGGTAAATCAAGCAGGTAAGAGTCCAAGAAATTGGTATTTAGTATATACAAGAGAAGCTGAGGTCTCAAAAAAATTTTTGGCATTAACCACCCCCATTACCACCCCCACCTCCTAATTAAAGGGGATGAAAAAAAAATGTGATTTAGTGCATGTACAGGAACCAGAAACCTCAAAATATTTTTTTACTTGATCCACCCCCCACTACCAACCCCTATCACCACCCCCACCCCACTACCGATGTGGGGTATCGTTTTATGGGTTTTTGGGATAGAGGATTTCAAATATTATATTATTAAAGTTCCATAAACAATTATTTCCACATACAAAGTTTTTTCGTTGTGAGTGACTTGGAAAGAGAATCTGGATGTGGAAGTAGTGATTTCTTGGGCAGCGGTTTTTTTATGCATGTCAGGGTATTTTATTTTTTTTTAAGCAAGAAGCAAAAAGTTTTAAAATTTTCTGATGAAGTTATAAGCTAAGTTTCAACCGTTAATAACTGTTGAAAAGTCATAAAGGGTGGTTTATTTGATACATTTAAGGGATGCCACGGAGGATGAAAAGACTTTTGCATAAATATCATATTGAGTAAAAACTATTGATAAAAGCTTGCACTATAATGAGTCTGAAAAAAATATTTCAAACATTATTTTAATGCACGCTTTACAGAAGGGCGTAATTATTCAGGAAAAGCTAATTTTAAAAAACTTCATATGAAAGATCCGACTTTATTTTTGTCAAGTAATCTAGTTACTTACTTAATATATGGTAGATATATATTATTCCGTAGTGTGGAAATAATAGTATATTATCATCAGAACGGTAACGGACGTTTACCGCCGGAGATTATAAGGTTCGCGATGCTTATACTGTTTTTGTACAATCGTATTAAATTGCACTTCAATTAAAATAATTTAATTTCTACTAAATAAACGAAAAGTCAAAAGTCACGTTTATATTTCGTGGCAAGTACAACTTGTCAAATAAGATATTTGTATTTTGACATTTCGTTTATTTACTAGAAATTAAATCATTTTAATGTCCTACAAGTCTGTTATTTTACAATAACCACCCTATTTTGAGATACGTTAAATGAAAAATAACGCCCTAGGGCGTTATGAATATCTATAACGCCCTAGGGCATTATAAAATTATAATACAACCCAAAACAAGCAAATTATGATAGCGTTATTGACAAACAAAATGCGTTGCTATGCAACGGCGGCGTTTACAAACAATTTTGATTTTTACTCTCTTTTAAATCAAATCGTTCTGAACATAATAGATGTCAAAATAATAAATCGTAAATGTCAAAAAAAAAAAATTTGAATTAAATAACAGACTTGCAGGACATTAAACGTTGAAGGCAGCACGGGTGTTATAGGATAATGACGCCCTCGGTCGACGTACACTCCCTCGGGCCAGAGGCCCTCGGGATTGTACACTGCCGACCTCGGTGCGTTATTATCCTTATAACACCATTGGTACCTTAATAACTATAATTGAAGTGTAATTAAAAACAATCGTGCAGGAAATAATGTTATTTTTTTTTTTAATACATAGAAATGACCTTATCTTTTGTACTTATTTTTGTGAAATATCGGTAATATATATTATATTAATTTCACTTACCGGTAAGGAAATTACTTACCGACTTAGCAATCAGTAAATATAACCTGACGTCTTGGCAACAGATATTGTAAATAAACAAATAAGCCCGATCGTACAAAAAATAGATTTTTTTGAAATCGGAAAAACCTCAAAATTGTCATTGAAGTGTTAGAGATAGTCACTAAAGTAATCAAACATTGTACGATTTCTGGTAGTTGGAGGAGGTGACAGGTAAACGTCAACATAAATTGTCCATTGCTTGTGACATAATTACATTACAAAAAATTATTGAGATTTGAAATTTAAATAATTGACATTTCTTAATGTCACTTAAAATTATTCATTAAATAGAGTTGATTAACCTTAATTTCACAATTTCAAGAAAAACTTAGTTATGCACCTTGGCACTAAAGTTTCTTTTTATCATTTATGTGGTTTATTTAACTAAATTCTACATCGTGATAAAATGTTTAACTTTAGTGCTTAGTTACATAAACAATTATTATCGCGTGTTTCCAAATAATTAATAAATTATACCTACCTATTTTATTTATTACTTTTTCCGTTCATCGTGTATTTGTAGCTTTGATAAATATATAAAAAATCGTTCATTAATAACCCCTATTAATAAATGATTTTCTATTAATATACGATTTTAGTTTAGGTAACTAAGGACATAATTAAAAACAGTTAATATGACAATTAATGTCAAAACTCTAATTGTCAAACGTATAAAACGCGTATGAAACTTTTATAATTAATAAAAGAGAAGCAGGTATCGCGCTATTCGGAATCGGTGCTATTGGCATATTTCTCCGATGTTACAAAAATAGGCCTATTGAATTTGTAATTGTATTTTTGATATTTTTTAAATTCCATATGTGTTACCATAATTAAATAAATAAAGTAACACTTAGAATTCAATTTTGTGTCATAAAATAAAATTAGATTTTTTTCCTATTACTTCCACATCCAGTGAAAGTATAGTAACGACAAAAATTTAAAAAAAAATTTTTGTTGTTCAATAGGCTTAGAATGTCGAGATTTTAAGTTTGAGCGAAAAAAAATGTCTGTCTGTCTGTCTGTCGGTCTGTCTGTCTGTCTGTAACTTTTTTTTGTGCACACGTTTACTCAGGGACCGTTTGAGATATTGACTTGAAATTTGGTACACATATGTACTTTAACGAGATCTAGAACCAGATTATATTTTCATCTTGTTCCGTCGAAGGATTGGGGGGTAAATTGGGGTAAATTTGGGGTAAATAGGTAAATCAAGCAGGCAGGAGTCCATAAAATTGGTATTTAGTATATATATAAGAGAAGCTAAGGTCTCAAAAAAAATTTTGACATTAGCCACCCCCATTACCACCCCCACCCCATTATTAAAGAAGTTGAAAAAAAATTGTGATTTAGTGTGTGTACAAGAACCAGAAACCTCAAAATATTTTTTTACTTCATCCACCCCCCACTACCACCCCCTATCGCCACCCCCGTCCCACTACCGATGTGGGGTATCGTTTTATGGGTTTTTGGGGTAGAGGATTTCAAATATTATATTATTAAAGTACCATAAATAATTATTTCCACATACAAAATTTTTTCGTTGTGAGTGACTTGGATAGAAAATCTGGATGTGGAAGTAGTAATTCCTTGGGCAGCGGTTTTTTTTCCTAGATACAATCAACGGAAAATTTTTGTAACTTACTCGTGTGTTAATCGGCGATTAATAATCTCGACAAATAATGCGCTCGCTAGCGCTCGCACGTTAAAATGTCTCAATTTATCAATCGCTCTCATTAACATACTTGTTTGTTAAATAACTATTATCTTATAGGTGTGTATTGTCTCTAGATATATGGTGGAGCGAGGTGAGAACAAATAGCAAAATAGAACATGTACTTATTTTATTTTTAAATTTTTAATTAAGTTTATTTGAAAAAAAATTCTATTTGAAAGGAAATTGACAATATTTATTTTGTATTTATTGCGGACAAGAAAAAGTGGTAGAAAACTTCATATTTGATTCTAGAAAGCCATTAAAAAAGTTTTCAGGGAAATTCATTCAAATCCAATCGATTTTCTAATAACTTTTTTCCACTATTAGTGGAGTGAAAATAAATTTTGAATGAAACTGTTTGGCTGCAGTAATTTTTGTTTTATGAATAATAACAAGTGCTATGAGCTGTTTTGGATTAAATCGGTCCATTGCTTCTTGTAATATTTTAACAATTTACCTATTTTTAAACACTGAAATTTGCTGTTATTTTCATTAGTATCTCCGGTCCTAGTAATCGTATCGTAAAAATAAAAATAGCGAATTATTCGCAATAAAATCTTGAATAAGACTAGGCCTATGCAAAAACTAGATGATAGTTTGTTAATTAGTAAAAAAAATAAAAAACACCAAAAATTGCCTTTTTTGATAATTTAATAAAAATATAACATAATAATGCATCAATTTTAACGAAAGTCCGTGGAACTAAGCTTTTTATTGAACTAAACCTGTGCTAAATTTTAGCGCAAAATAAATATTTTTGAACAAAACTCAAACGGCTAAAAACCAATAATAATTTCGAAATTTTTATCGCTTGTTGTTTAAGTGCAGTGACTCGTGTGCGGTAAATTTTTGTTGAAAAGGTAGGTTTTTACATGTATTTTCCAACAGTGTTAAGAAAAAAGAATACTCACTTAAACGGTTTTTGCTTGAAATTTATTTATTATTTTCAAAGTTACAGTTGTAAACAAATTCAAATAACTCTGGATTTTTATGAAACCAAAAGCGGTAAACGAATTATGAAAATAGATGAAATATCTAACATTTTTCTAAAGAAATTAATGATCTATTTGCATTTGGGGCCGTGAAACGTCAATTTTTGTGTTTAGGTCACTTATAAATAAACAAGTCGATATTTTTTCTAGAAATTTGGACTGATTGTTTTTTTTGTGCGCACGTTTACTCTGGAACCGTTTGAGATATTGACTTGAAGTTTGGTACACATATGTACTTTAACGAGATCTAGAACTAGATTATATTTTCATCTTGTTCCGTCGAAGGGTTGGGGGGTAAATTGGGGTAAATTTGGGGTAAATAGGTAAATCAAGCAGGTAAGAGCTCATAAAATTGTTATTTAGTATATACAAGAGAAGCTAAGGTCTCAAAAAAAACTTTGGCGTTAACCACCCCCATTACCACCCCCACCCCATTATTAAAGGGGATGAAAAAAAAATTGCGATTTAGTGTGTGTACAAGAACCAGAAACCTCAAAATATTTTCGTACTTTATCCACCCCCACTACCACCCCCACCCCACTACCGATGTGGGGTATCGTTTTATGGGTTTTTGGGGTAGAGGATTTCAAATATTATATTATCAGAGTTCCATAAACAATTATTTCCACATACAAAATTTTTCGTTGTGAGTGACTTGGATAGAAAATCTGGATGTGGAAGTAGTGATTCCTTGGGCAGCGGTTTTTTAAAATTACATCGAATAAAGCGGCTTTGAGATTATAACACACTTAGTCAATTTTTTTTTACTTTCTTATTCATTTTTGTCGCGGAAGGGAAAACAAACCTAACTTGAACAGTTATTCTTATGTCTATGTACACAGCTTTGTAACTTTGAATTTTACTGATACAATAAAAAAAAATCGCAGTTAGGATTTGAACCAGAGACGTTGCATCCAAAAAAAAGTGTTGGTCGCCTTACACACTGAATTATCTTACGAGTGAAGTATGATCTGTAAAACTATAATATCACATTTAGACTATTTGGCGATTTTTGGATCTCTAACATAATCGCTAAAAGCCCGACTATCGGGCCTCTATCTTTTTTAACAATTGTGCTTCTGGATTGTTCTCAACTAGGTGAGACTAATATTATTGAAGAATAACCAGTCCAAATTTTAAGAACATATATCAATTTGCTTATTTATAAGCGACTGAGGCGAGGCGCAAACACTGACGGATCTCGGCCCCAAATGCAAATAGATCATTATCTTTTTAAGAAATATTTCATCTATTTTCATAATTCGTTACCTGTTCTTGGTTTGATAAAAAAATCCAGTTATCTGAATATGTTTATACCTATAATTTTGAAAATTATAAACATATTTAAAAAAGGTTTAAATGAAGATAATATCATTGTAAAATAGATGTAAAAAACCTACATTTTGAAAAAAAAATGTTCTACGAATCGATGCACTTAAACAATAAGCGATTAAAATTTCGAAATCTTTTTTTATTTTTAGCCGTTTGAATAAATATTTTATGCTAAAATTTGGCACGAAGGTTTAGTTCAATAAAGTGCACAGTTTCTCCAACTTTCGTTAAAATGGATGCATTATTACGTTATATTTCTTAAATTGTCAAAAAAGGCAATTTTTGGTGGTTTTTATTTTCTTACAAATTAACAAATTATCAGAAAGTATTTTCATAGCCACTCGCTATTTTTATTTTTGCGATACGATTATTAGGACCGAAGATAATAGGAAAAGAGCAGAAAATTTCAGCGTTGAAAAATAAATTGTTAAAAAATTTTTACGCTGGACCGATTTAATTAAAAACTTCTCGGTGGCACTTATTATATCTACGACAAATTAAAATAATAAAATTGCTGCAGCCAGAGAATTCCTTATTCACCTATTTTCTTACTTAATTTGACTTCACTTTATGTGATTTAAAATGTTAACATATTTAAAAACTAAATTAAATAACTAACAAGTCAGAACGTGAAAAATTTATAATACTGTACATTACAGCAAATTGAGAAAGTATAAGTCACATATTTAAAATTACTAACTATAACAGCCCATTGTTGTGTCTGACCCACAGATGTTGGGGTAGGTCGACACTCTCTATCCATTTCCCGCTAAATTTAGGTACCTGTAAATGGGCAGTGCCACTTGTTTACGGAATGTTAAAATCCACTATTAAAGCATTTAGAAATATTGCCATATGGATCAAATTTCGTTTTTTACTTCCCTCGCTAACCGAAGGGAAGTAGGGTATTGTAATCGCAAAAAAATTACCCTCCGAGATTTCTTCGGATTTTCGCATTTCAGACTATGCAGATTACGAAAATTAAAGCCATTTAATTCCATCAGTCTCTCTGTCTGTCGGTCTGGTGTCTGTCTGTTGGCGCTATATCTACAACTATATCTACAAGAGCCAGAAGTACTTATCTATTTCTAACAATACATGTGTACACATAACAATTATTGTAGTTTATAAGATATGTATTGTGGGGAAAATATTACAAAACCATTTGACGCAGAAGAAAAATATTTGGTCGTTAATTGACGCTACTGTCAAAGAAGAACAGTGGACACCTGAAAAAAATAATGAGGAAAAAATGTGACAAAAGACAGTTATATTTTGTGTGTAGTTAACACAACTGTCAGGGGAAAAATATGAAAAATGTACAGGGTGTTCACTCTAAGAAAATAATGAAAAAATGGATTGCGGACAATAATGTTTCTCATATAGTTAACACAACTGTCAAAGAAAAATATGAAAAAATATATAGGGTGGTCGCCCCAAAAATAATAATAAAAAATGAGATGAAGGACGATATTATTTCGCATGCAGATATCACAACACAACTGCCAAGTAAGAAAAATATGAAAATATACAGGGTTGTCACCTAAAAAAAATAATGAAAGAAGATGTGGCGGAGATTTCGCATGTAGGTAACATAACTGTCAAAGAAGAAAAATATGAAAAATTTACAGGGTGGCCACTTTAAAAAATAAGAAACGACACAGTAAAATGATATTTGAAATGTAGTTGTCAGTCGCTATTGCCAGAAAAAAATCTGATATAGTTTTTATAAGAAAAATATGCAGGGTCGTCATCCAACAGAAAAAAATAATTCATAAATAAAGGATGTCAATCAAAGGGGGAAGAAAATTTTAGTCCGTTCCAATATGGTAAAAAATTGACCGAGAAGTGATTTTTTTTAAGGTTTAGTGTTTTTTTGCTGCCCTTCAAAAGTCAAATTTCGACGCTCGTTTTTCGCGATTAACTCAAAAAAACCGTTGCCCAAGGAGTCAATACTTCCACATCTAGATTTTCTAACCAAGTTTCTCACAACGAAAAAATTTTGTATGTGGGAATAATTGTTTATGGAACTTTAATAATATAATATTTGAAATTGTCTACCCCAAAAACCCATAAAACGATATCCCACATCGGTAGTGGGATGGGGGTGGTGATAGGGGAATGATAATAGAGGTGGATGAAGTAAAAAATATTTTGAGATTTTTGGTTCTTGTACACACACTAAATCACAAATTTTTTATCCTCTTTAATAATGGGTTGGGGGTGGTAATGGGGGTGACTAATGCCAAAAAGTTTTTAGAGACCTTAGCTTCTCTTACATATACTAAATATAAATTTTATGGACTCTTACCTGTTGGATTTACCTATTTATCCCCCATTTACCCCAATTTACCACCCAACCCTTCGACGGAAGAGGATAAAAATATAATTTATTTCCAGATCTCGTTAAAATACATACGTGTACCAAATTCTAAGTCAATATCTTAAACAGTTCCAGAGTAATCGTGCGCACAAAAAAGTTACAGACGAACCGACAGACAGAAAATTTTTTCGCTCGAACTTAAAATCTCGACGTTTCATGACATTCTAAGCCTATTTGAACAATAAAAATTTTCAAATTTTTTTTTGTCGTTACTATACTTATGTGGAAGTAATTAACGCTTGAGGAGAAGAACGTTGACCACAATGTTGAAAGATATTTTAATTCTCTACAATTTCTATAAGTTATCTTTGTCCAAAAATTTGTTTACATGAAAATCGAATTTTGCGAAAATGTTTTCCTCTCGGTTCTCCTTTAAATTGCGTTCTAATAAAAAAGTTCATTTAAAGTTTTTTTTTTAGCTTTTTAAATGATTAATTAAATAGTATAGATGCCTACATTATTTTCCTTAAAAATAATTTATAACCTAAAAAATCCAACCTTATTGTAAAACAACATTTTATCCATTTATAATGAAACAAAATATTAGAAATTTTTGTTGGAAAATAAAGCTTATTCAATTACCTTTCAACTGGGACCAACCGATTTCATTTACCCTAATTACAGCGTCTTCTGTCAACACCACCTATAGACAAGGCCGACGCACAAAATCGATGAGTCATCAACACAAGACTGCAGTTTTGGTTGCTTCATAAAAATTTAAACAATTTATGTAGCAATATTAAATTTCTGCTATATTTCTTATTATGGTCTTAGTCTTCATATCGCAAATAATAAAAAAACTAATTTTGAATAAAAATAGACATTAAAAATTGCCCTCTTTGTATAACTGGGGTAAATTTATGCCATTTATTGATTTATTTTTCAAGTTATGTTTACTTACTTTTTTTTGATAAAATAATAAAGTTAAAAATATCGTGCGTCTATTCAAATAATAAAGAAAATAAAAATTGAAGATAACTGTATCATCTACAAACAATTTTTTTCGTAAAGTATGTATTTTTACGTAATTGAGAATTACTTTTTCTGCTCTAAAACATTCTTATAAACAATGACTTTCATGTTATTTTAAGTTTCCAGCTGATCAGGTAATTTGTTGTAATACGCAGTATTATGTATTTCTCATATCCTAATGTTTTGGTTATTAATTTTAACGAATTATAAAATAATTTTTCTGCTCTATTTATACATTTTTTTCGTCATAATAATAGAACAACTAATTTTTTAGATAGATTTATGACTAAGTACTGCCTTGCTTCAAAGAGGTGTAGCTTTACCATTGCCAACAGTTCTTTTCACATTTACTGGACTATTTACGAAACCACCATATGCTTTGTAAGCACGATAACTGAAGGACCAAGAGTCCGATCGTATTTAAATTTGGACAATAAGTTAAAATTAGCTAGAGGAAGAGCCACGTTGTTATTAAAAAAATTCCAATCTGCAAATACAACAGTTAAGACATCTTAAGCAAAAAATGCAAATATAAACTGTTGTAACTCTTGATAAGGTCTGACAATAACAAAAATTCTATAGAATTTAGCTAGAAGCTCTTTGCCAACCAAGCTGGCATCATCAGGAGACGATTAGAATTACAAATATAGCAATTATATCTAGAAAAATCAACTTATTTTCAACAAACTGTAGAAGGTCATATATAATGTTTAACAGTTATATAAAAACTTCAGTAAACTGGCGAACAATATTTACATTCAGTTATTTATTTTGGCTTTCTATTGACTTTGACTTTTATCATGTGGGTAGTTCCAATAGAAAAAAGAACAGTTACATTAATTCTTCAACGTTTTATATAACATTGTTCTATTTTCAAACTTCTCAAACAGTCTAGTTCACAAGTTCAAACCCGTGTTAATTCTTGATAAAGCTCGTAAAAATATGAGTGAGGGTTCATTGAATTCGGAATGACGTCTAGAAAAATGTGCAAAAGTTTCAAACCCGCACATAAACAATTGCAAAAGTTTTAAACAAATTAAGATTGAAAAAATAACGAGATTCGTTTTTTGCAAATAACTCGAAAACTATTAATATTTAAGAAATTAAAAAAAAAGATTCTTAAAGAGGAAGAAATTTCCAATAAAAACTCCTGACACCCGGAACACTATCTCTATTATTAATAATTTTAATTTAATGTTGAAAATAGAGCTCCAATGCTCTGAAACCGACCGTAGCAAGTAGAAACATTTTTTTTATATTTTTAAATATTAATTTAGAAATTAAAAAAAATTATGGTATTATTTAGACACTTAAAGGAACAATATCTCGTTGGAAAAAAAATTTTTTGCCGATTTTTCATAAAATGAGCATATTGTTAATTAATAAATTTTTTTAGAGTTTGCGTTTATATTTCAAGTCGGATAATTGTTAAACAAAAGCCACTAAAACTTTATGAGATTATGACATTGCGATGATTTTAATTGTTATGGTTTATTAGTTATTCATTATTTAAGGTAACAAAAAACTAAAAAATGAAAAAGAGAGGAGTTTTTATTAATTTTAATTATTATTACTGTTAATAAATTCAAAAACCGCTGCCCAAGGAATCACTACTTCCACATCCAGATTCTCTATCCAAGTCACTCACAACGAAAAAACTTTGTATGTGAAAATAATTGTTTATGGAACTTTAATAATATAATATTTGAAATCCTCTACCCCAAAAACCCATAAAACGATACCCCACATCGGTAGTGGGGTGGGGGTGGTGATAGGGTGGTGGTAGTGAGGGGGTGGATGAAGTAAAAAAATATTTTGAGGTTTCTGGTTCCTGTACATACACTAAATCACAATTTTTTTTCATCCCCTTTAATAAGGAGGTGGGGGTGGTAATGGGGGTGGCTAATGCCAAATATTTTTTTGAGACCTTAGCTTCTCTTGTATATACTAAATACCAAACTTATGGACTCTTATCTGCTTGATTTACCCATTTACCCCAAATTTACCCCAATTTACCCCCCAACCCTTCGACGGAACAAGATGAAAATATAATCTAGTTCTAGATCTCGTTAAAGTACATATGTGTACCAAATTTCAAGTCAATATCTTCAACAGTTCCAGAGTAAACGCGCGCACAAAAAAAAAAGTTACAGACAGACAGACCGACAGACAGACAGACAGACCGACAGACAGACAGAAATTTTTTTTTCGCTCAAACTTAAAATCTCGACGTTTCATGACATTTTAAGCCTATTTGGACAATAAAAATTTTTAAAAATTTTTTTGTCGTTACTATACTTCCACTGGACGTGGAAGTAAAATACTATAAGATTACATAAACTTTAAATTTTTAGTGCTATTTGCTTAAACAAATTTTATAGACAAATACATAAATTACGTATTTTTGAAAAACATTTTTTGCCATTTTATTTGTTATAAAATATTAGGTGATTTAAAATTTTTTTTAACTGTTTATAATCAATTTTTTCCTTTTTTCATTATTTAAACATATAAAAAAAATGATTCTTAAAATTTATTATTTGCAATTCTCTACAAGGGAAAAAATTTTTTCGTTGTTAATTTATTTGTTTATTTATTAATAAACAATTTGTTATTAACAATCGCTGAACGTGTTTATATGTTTTTTGATAGAAAAAAAAAACAAAAACAACCTTATACATAAACATGTAAAAAAAATATATTTAATAACATAAAAAAATGTTTTTACTTGCCAAGGTCGGTTTCAGAGCATCACAACAGCTTTGCGTTCTCCGCGCGGAGCCCTATTTTCAACATCAAATTAAAATTATTAATAATAGAGATAGAGTTCCGGGAGTCAGGAGTTCTCTATTGGAAATTTCTTCCTCTTTAAGAATCCTTTTTTTTAATTTCTTATATATTAATAGTATTCGAGTTATTTGCAAAAAAACAATTTTTCAATTTGAATTTGTTTATAAATTTTGCAATGGTTTATGTGCGGGTTTGAAACTTTTGCACATTTTTCTAGACGTCATTCTAAATCCAATGAGACCTCACTCATATTTTTAAGAGCTTTATCAAGAATTAACATGTGTTTGAACGTGTGAACTTGTCTAAAAGAACAAGTACATAAAATAATTAATTTAATAATCCTCATAAAATGAAAAATGTTTATAGACAAGCTAAAAACTACATTTTGATATGCTTTTTATCCCTGTTGGGATGATTCAGTACCTTTTTAGCAGAGGGTCGTAGGATTACTCAGTACATTTTGACATGTTTCATTTTTCTTTTTTTTTTCTTTTTGTATTGACTAAAGTAAAGGCTAACTATATTTTGAAATACAGAAAGGACATCGTTTATATTGTTATTTAGTAAATGAAAATCGGTCAAATATTTATAAAGATAGAATTTTCCCCGTTATGATCTTTATTTTTTTTTGGTTTGGACACCTATAGATAATTTCGTGTATTATCAAAATAGAGACTTTTTCGAGAAGGGAGTGATTTCGGACTTACAATTTTATTTTCGGGCGGACTGCTACTCTGATATACCGGGCGTGAACATGCCCATCTTTGTAAATAACTCGTTTATTTTTAATTTTTCGAAAAAACTCCATTTCAAATTTTTTGTACAAAAAGATCCATGCCTTATACTGGTTATAGAGATTGATCGACGGAATATTTAATTTTCGATTTTTATTAGGAAACTGTTCGGTATTTGTAGAATTTATCAAAAAAATAAAGTTTTTCAGGATTTGTAGATTCGCTTTTGTTTTGTCAAATTTCTCACAAACGTCACCTAATAGACTTAATCGAGCCCTACAATCGCCATTTTTGAAAATCAAAATCGGACCTTCGTTTCGGGAGTTATTAATTTCTTTGGAAAATCATACTCGGCCTTGGAAAAAATACTTACGGTCAACGGATTCGAGCCTCAAGCAATAGGCTTCATTTGTGGCTGTGTACCTTCGATCCCACCAAGTCTTATCGAAATCAATCAATATCCCGGACAGTTATCGTGCTTCCTAGCCCGATTTCGAGAAAACCAGTTTTTTGCAAAAAAATCCAATTTCCATTTATTTTTCGATATAGTCTCCGGTATACTTATCTGTAGACCGTTGCCAGCGGCACCATTTTGAAATATCTCGATCTGACTGCCCATTACAGAGTTATTCAATTTTTCCCGAAAAACTTGAAACGTCTATATCGGGTATTTCCGGTTTCCGAATTGAGCCAAGCTTCCAGCGTTAAGGTCTTCTGAAGGCCTCCTATCAACCACCCAAGTTTCATCGAAATCCGACGGACGGAATTTTCTAAATTCGCTCTCAAGTCGATAGATATGACTTTCATTTCGATCCGACGTTTTTTTCGGGTTTCGATGGTCCACCGGAAAAATGCAAAACCTATACTACATCTTTTTTTCAAAATGTAGTAACAAGCATAGGCAGGGTGTGGACTTCAAGTAAGCGAGGAATATGCTACTTTGGGCTTTATTTTGAGGCTTCATGTTTGTACAAAAAAACCTATTTTAGTCAAACGTCAATAATGGAATGAATACCTTATATCTGTTACCTATTTTGCATTATAATAAATATAAATTATATCAATGGAAATACTTTTAATATGCATACCCTAAACATAATTATTTATATTATAAATTATATCAATGAAAATACTTTTAACATGCATACCCTAAACATAATTATTTATATTAGGGCGGCCCCTTTGGTGCCATGC
The DNA here is from genome assembly GCA_936432065.2 of Rutpela maculata. Classification (NCBI taxonomy): domain Eukaryota; kingdom Metazoa; phylum Arthropoda; class Insecta; order Coleoptera; family Cerambycidae; genus Rutpela; species Rutpela maculata. The sequence goes on along the minus strand of OW386288.2, from coordinate 36,436,615 downwards.
GGCCGTGACCTACAACAAAGCAATTATATTATTAACACATCGACTACGCAATTATATTGTCGTACACAGTTATATCATTTAGTTAAAGAATTAGAAGAGAAGTGGCAACTATGTATGGCTTCGTGTAATCTGAAACATCTATACATTTTATACAACGGGCTTCGTAATGTACCATAATTATAAAAGGCTTCGCATGACATGTCGTGTTGTTTTTAATTTGTATGTCCAAAAAAGTTCCCCCCTCTCATGTTGCTCGCGTTATTATTCCCACTTAAAACATTATTAACAGTTGTACACACTATTTAAATTACAAATAAGGCTGGGCTTCTGGTACCCTGTAGTGTGTGGTGGGCTTCGTTTCATGCGTACCGTACGTATATATATATATATATGTATATATATATATGTATATATATATATATATATATATGTATATATATATATATATATATATATATATATATATATATATATCCTGGAAATCCTAGATACCTTAATTAATGAAAGAGATTGGAAAATCTATTATGTGAAAGTTGTGAGCATCAAATTCTGCTTAACTTATTTTTTTTATCATTAATAACTTCTTTACAACACTTTCCTTCTCTATTTTAAATTAAATATTTAGTAGATTAAATCATTTTTTATACATAAAACGTATACTACCTTCACCTTCATGGTAATTATAAACGACAAAATTAACTATATCAAATGGATCCGGAAACTTGGATGTATTGTATAGTAAAGTATATAACATTTAGGTATTTGATTGTTTTTAATATCATTGAAATCCATATTACCTTTAAAAACTATTAACGGAGTCAATAGAGATTTTCACTTCGGAAAAATTCCGGGAAGCGTTAACTTTTGAGAATACATCTCTGAACATATCAGGAACAACATACCAAAAGTTACCAACAATAGTCCTTGAGCGTAATTTATTATTAAACAAACTACCAATTTTTGTCAAATATATTTTAAATTTTTTTTTTTTTTTTCAAAAAGTAATTAAGCCATTCGAACGCACGGAAATAGAACGCGGAGACATGTAAGTACGGCACGCGAAGCGCGGGCTACGCTAAAAATTGTTGTAACTTTTAAACTAATTAATGAAATTGACCTCACAAAAGCTTAAATAGAAGAAGAAACATGTCACATTTTACTCTTGAAGTAATATATAGAAAGATCCGATGAGTGAAAGAAATCTCAAGATTTATTTTTGAAGATGTACACTTCCAAAATTTTGAGAAAATGATAAAATTTGATATATGTATGTAACTAACTTTAAACACCTATTTCTCTGGTTTACATCGCTTTATTAGATCTCTGTAGGTGCGATTTTTAAAGCTTGAAATGTGTACTTTAAGATGCTTCAAGGGAATTTACCTTAAAAATTAAATTAACCCCTTATTTAAGAAAATAAAAAAATTTTTTGCTCTAAAATTCATGAAATTATGGGTAAAATAAACGTTAATAACTTTTGTAAAAAATGTATTTAGCCTACCTATTCAGCATACGTTTATAGTCAGACCTCGAAATAAGTAAATCTGATGATGAAAAAATTTTGGAATATATATAATCCTATACTTTTCCTGAAATATTGAAGAAAATGTTTTTTCGGTAAATCAACTCAATGTTGATTATTTCTGCAATTTTTATCCTATTTAAAATATCGCAAACATATTAAAAACATTTACGTGGTACAGGGCCATGAGTTAAATTATAATGCTTGATTAATAGAAAAAGATTGAAAGTAAAACAACACCTTCGCTGCAAGCAGTACGCATCACTTGCCCAGAACGCTGCGCTGTGTGTGTGTCTGCAGAGCATTGTAAAAGTAATTTGGGCACTTTTTCCCAGATCATCTTGTAATGCTATACACAATATCAGATTTTCTCAGCTTCTTTTTAAGTTTCTATGTGAATATTTAAATTGTGTTTTTAATTGAATAGTGTTTTGACGTATTTTATTGCTTGATGGAAGTCTGCCATATTGGATGAGCCATTTCGAAATATCTTTTTTTGATATCATAATCTGTTTCAACGACCTCGAAAACCCCCTTATATGTCAATTTGAATTAAATTGCTTCAAAATTTTTTAACTTATAATAATTTTGTTAAGAAAAAGTTTTTATTTGTTTAAATAATTAATAAATAATTTCCTCACGGTTATATGTTTGTAACTTTTTATTTTAAGCTATGTAAAAGTGACATCAGAAAGTTTTAGGAAAATCGAAGCTTCCCGTAATTATTCCGAAATAATGCATATTTTCAACCTCTATTGACTCCATTATATAGAAAAATTTAAAACTGTTAATAAGATTTCAGTGACAACATCTCTTACGACAAGACATTAATAGCTACCTCGTGATATCCAATATCCTAGCGTTGAAAATCCACGATCAAACATACGTTAAATTATTTTATGTTTAAGAGAAGGTATGAACAACATGTTCATGTCCAAGAAAGTTCTAAATGTACCAAAACTGCCATCAAAACTCTATATCCAATCTATTTGTCCACAAACAAGTCATTTCCAATTCAATATTTTGTAATTAACATTTTAGTGTCAACAGTTTTGGAAAATGACAGATGGAGATCAATTATTATATTATTCTTTTGTTTTTTCTACGCACATGACTCATCATCAACAAAGTTTTAAATATTATTGCATTTCCTGGTATAATTTAAATATATAAAGTAATAAAAAGTAACTGCGGTACATAAAACTTAGCAATTAGGTACAACAATTTATTATGATGCTGTTTTATATGAAATTTATTTAAGTATTATTATATATTGTAGGATTTTATTGTAATATATTCTAGGGTGCCTCAATGGTTGCAATAAAAATATTTATTAATTTATTATTATATTTTCAAAAGTGGCTGAGACCCTACCAATTATTATTAATCATTCAGAACTTTGAATTGGCTTGGAAAAATGCAAATATCCCACAATAACTTGTGCAGCAATATTATTTTATAACATTAATTACCATCTAGAGAAATTAAAACTGTTTTTAACAACATTATTCAAAACTGCTGTAAAAATTATAACGAAAATAAGTAAGAAACATATAAGGACAAAACCCATAATGAGAAAACGTATGTAAAAAACACTCTAATTTCTTTCAGTAAACAGTAAATACCAAAGAAATTAACTTCGTTAAGATTTACAAAAAAGAAATCTATTAAAGTATTTAAGCAAAGCTTCCCTCTCTCTATTTGACACTCCCTGTTATTATTAATAGTATTAAATGTTTTTTTTTTGGCGACTATTCTGTACTTTTTCTTTTTGGCAGTAGTGTCAACTAAAGTCCAAATATTATTTTTTTCCCTCGTTTTTTAATAATTTTCTTAGGATGACTATCCTCTGCTTTTTTCTCTAAAAGTATGACAGGTTTCTTCCTTTACAGTTATGTTAACCACATGTCAAACATTATTGATATCCATCAAATTTCTTTGTTAATTATTTTTTTATTGTTTACTCTGTGTATATTTCTCCAAAAGTATCAAGCTTCTTCTTTGACTATAGCGTCAACTACCTACCAAATATTACTTATCTCCGTCAAATAGTTTTTTTAGATATACTGCCAACAGACAGATACAGTGATGGGAATGAAAGACTTTAATTTTCGCAATCTACGTAATCCAAAATGTGAAAACCGAAGAAATCTTGACGAGTGATTTTTTCACGATTGCAATAGTTATATTTTGTATTTAGCACAAGTTTTAATATCCTAATATTGCGGTCCAGGAGTTTCCTTTTAAACTATTAAGTCATCTATGTGACTCGGGGACTTTCCACCAAATTTCCAGCAACGTCAATTAAATAATTAAGTACGGAAACAAATACCTCGAAATTTATGTATATTTTTTCATTTCATTATTTCTGTTACTGTAGTATAAAGCTCTTTACTTAACATGTCGTTAACTGCTTCCTATATCATAAACAAAAGGCAATAAATTATTTAAGTATGTTATTTTCTTTTCGCTTGCTTCGTCTCGTTCTTAATATGTGCAGTGTGTATTATCATTCTTGATTAATTATATAATCATGTTTAACATATTCAATAAAGCTGACAAGTTTATATAATACATAAATTTATTTGCCTTTATTTGATAAAGAAATACGCTTTCAATTTTTACGTGGGTAAATGTATATAGGTCATTATTACTTGAAAGTACATATTTTTTAATAAAGTATTAATTATTCAATTTTTAACTAGTTCAAGTATTTAAAAAAAATGGTGAAATATAAAACTAAACAACTTTGCTATATACAACGTGTCTCACTTTCAGTGGCCCTGCTCCATATCTCAGTTATTAGTCAGGCAATTTCAATCAAATTTGGATCGCTATCAAAGACCTTTACTGTGTCTTTTTTGAGTAATACAAACCTTATTTCAGCCATTGTTGTGCATTTTTATTAAGAAAAAAAAATAGGTCGATTTTTTGGGAAGTATCGAAACATTGGGTGGTAGAAAAAGTGAATTTGAATAAAAAAAGAGAAATTATTTTTGCTTTTCCGAAAAAAATTAATTTCCAAGTAATTAAATACTGATTATTTGAAAGATGTAATCTTTAAGGGAACCATAATTCGAAAACCATAAATCAAAATGCTATTAGATTTTGGAAATAAAGGTTCTATAGCATTTTGATCAATAATGACGTGTTAGTTTTTCAGTAAAAAAAATGCCTAATATGACTTCTCGAAAAATTGATATTTTTTTATAAATGAAAATGCACGCTATTGACTGAAATAAGTTTTATTTTATTCAAAAAGGCATAGTAAAAGTGTTTGATACCGATCCAAACATAGTTGAAATCGGTTGACTAATAACTGAGATATGGAGGTTGACATTAAAAGTGGGAAACTGTGAATATATGGTGCCAGTGTACCGAAACTAATAGGACACCGCTTAAGAGCTGATTAGGGAAAGCATTTGAAAAGTGGTGTTTATGTCACATAAATAATTTTCTTTTTATAAAGTAGAAGAACATTAAAATTAGAAACCAATATAGTTTCTTTTTGGTTTCTATTTTTATTTTCAGATTCTAGTTTTCAAAAATGCCCCTAGAAAAAGAAATAAATTAGTAAATGTTATAATTCCTGTTTATGTTCAGGAAGGATTTTATGAACGTGTTGCAACAAGAAGGTACAGAGCTGTTTCCATATTGTAGGCAACTTATTTACAAGACATTTTTAAAACTCTCTAAACTGTTACGTGAAACGGATGTTCCATGTAACATTGCTTTGGCTGTGAGAAATCTCTTAAATGTAGATCGTTGAATTGGACGTGGGAGGAAATTCCATTGACCAGCTAGAAATCCCGATGTAAATCCCAATGACTTATGAAGCTATACAGTATCGGCAAGCGTTTGATTAGGTACGGCAATAAGAGAGCGAGAGCGAAGCAAGCAATGTTGTAAATTAAGGGGCGTGTCACACTTTGCTCTGCTAAGGTACTGGTAGACGCCTTTATTTTGGGCGGTCGGTTAAGTCGTTGAAACTATGCAATACCTAATCCAGGACCTTCCGATACTGTATGAAAATTCTTATTTATCCGAGTGACATTAACAACAGAGATAAATTAAACTTAAGGGAAAAGATAAGCAGTAAATATCATTAATAGAAGGCAGCTGAACAGTGACCTTGAAGTTTTCAAGCCAAGGTCACCAAACCGCCCCGCGGAGTTTCATTGCATTCTTCGACGATATCAAGAAAAAATGAAAAACGTGTAAACATAAAACCCTCTGTTTGGCACTCTCTATTTATGAATTATTTTTTCTGTTAGATGACCACCCTGTGAATTTTTTATTTAAAAGTATATCAATTTTTTTTCCTGACAATGGTGATAACTATATTCCAAATATTATTTTCCTCTGCAGTTTCCTAATTATTTTTTAATAGTGCCGACCCTGTATGCTTTTCACTAAAAGTATGTCAGGTGTCCTTCTTAATTTTGTTGCCCTTTTTAGGGTTGAAAGAATAGAGTAGATAGAATTTTTTTTGTCCAAAATCGGCTTCTGCCCATCAAAATACTTCAGAAAAGTTAGATGAGAACCTTAGGACAAGATCTATTTTTTTGTATTGAAAAACTAAAATGAAACCATTTAAATTTCAATTTAATCAGATCACTAATTCACGAAAATCTTCCTAAATGTACCTATATTTTAAAATCACGCAGAACAAAGTAGCATGTCAAAGTTATTTGTTTTTGTATAAATAGTACTAGTATATAAGGTTATTTTCGCTACGCGCTGCCATATTAGTATGTTCATCTAAGATTGTGGTTCTGGTACTCTGAAGGGAAGTGAAGTGATGTGTTGGTTAGCTTATTTAACTTACTTTCATAAGCTACAAAAATCTAATAAAATTGTCTCCTGGACGGCTGAAGATATCAAAGTAGTTATTCTTTAAGCAATTGTTTTCAATATCTTAACCTACGCTACACAGTAATAATAACCAAAATAAACGTTTATGCATAGTAAATGTAAAAATAAACACGTGGATGATAATAACCAATGATACGATGATAATAAACCTTGGTAGCAATAGTACGGCCGTAGAAACAAACCCAAGATTATAAGGACGCAAAGGTATTACGTTTTTACTGAGAACTGAGTATTCACATGAGTGTTGAAATATCCCTGAACGGCTGAAGATATCAAAGTAACTATTCTTTTCTTCAGTTCTTAATGCCTTAACCTACTTTACAGAGTAATGATGTTTTTGGTGAAATGATTTGCTACCTTAAATTCATCCTTTCAGTTTACAGAAAATTTTTGAAGGCCTAGGAACATTCATCTGAAATGTCAGGGACAATGTGTCCTGAATTGACGAGAATGTCGCGAGGGTGGGAAGAAATGCTTTTACAACCTCAGTGTCGCTCGCAAGATATCATTTTTGAGTTTCGTTTCGAACGTCGAGGATGTTCCCATTAATATTCCGTATATTTAATTTTGGCTTTAAGAAAACCATTAAGTTAATAATAACCATAGGTAACACCTAGAAAAATGTTTCCATGACAACTATAGCCCTTTTAGTTCAACCCGCATGTATTATTTTAGTAATTTTCGTCCGTTGTTACGATTCGGACTCACAAAAAAAAAAAATCAAATGTTTGGAAGCTCCTTTTTCCTCAAGGCCGTCATATTGAATTTTCTAAATTTTTCTCATCAACTTAAGTGTCAAAAGGAATTTCATATTCCTATGTAATCTACAAATACCAAGTCCCTGACATTTATTGCTAGCAGACAGAACCATGCGTCAGTTATTTTAGATTACAAACCCCTATATACAATTTTACAAACTGCTATTCTAATTCTTAATTTCTTTTTACAAAATTATGTTAAGTGCTTTCTAATCTTCACACTAGTCGTATAAGTAAAGTTAATATTATACTCAAAAAAATACCATCATAATTCAACATAAAACACATTGAGCTGATTAATCGCTTCATTATTGCACTTTCGATCGCATTGCAAACTAATTTAAGGTAATTTAAATGCAATCCAAAAATGGCACAGTGTTAGGAAATGCATTTAATTGTCTGTTAAAACAACTTTATATTACGAAATGCATGTATAGTTAGAATGAAATGAATATGTTTCAATTGAAAGAGCACAAATTATAAGTTTCATTGAAAACATGCATTTTTGATCTAAATGCAAAAAATAATTTTTAATAAAGTTTTCTGTTAATCTTCTCAGTTTATCTCTAATCATGAGGCCTAGAGATCATCAGAATACTTTGAAATTTTTGTACTTGTAAAAGTCACCACTCGTAGCAACTAACCAATGAAATTATTGAGGAATGGCAATTTACAGAATTGTGGGTGAAAAAAAATTAATAATCGCTGGTAAAACCAAAAGCGAACGCACCGCAAGTTGCTTATAACATTAGTTTGTTGGTCAACTTATTATTATTTTTTTAAGTTTATCATTAGTTTTTTATTATAAACAATTTACCGACAGTGATAATAATATAAACTTGATCAGATTTGTTCAGCAGCCGATGTTAACGCAAGTACAAGATTACCTTCTAATGTCTACTAATTCTACTCTACTCCTTGCATCATTGTGTCTGCGAGGGTGTTTCGTACTTTTACATCCATTTTCTTCAAAAACTACTAAAAAGGTCCAAATAAAAAAGTTTACTCCTTCCACTAACATTATTTGTTCTCAATATACTTCGTAACTGTTTTGGAAGATAAAACAGTTTCCTGCCTATACTTACCCCAACAAATTTTCACATTTTATTGACACAGCCTTAGAAAAACTTCATATTTTCACATTTATTAAAATTATACTCTCATATTAACAATGTTGTTACTATGATATATAGTCTAAAAAATTGTTCTTACATTGTTCCTTTTTTAAGTTAGAGCAAGTTAAAGAAATTGATAATATTTATTTTATTTTTAACTATTTATCCAATCTGTAAACACTTTTTACCTAATATATATTTGATTATAGTCGGAGCAATGGATCTTTGAACTGAAGTCACCATCCTATTTTGTCTGAACTAATTTGTTAAAGGATGAAAATGATTTCGTACCATGGGCTGAGCAAATTTATTATTAAAATAATAATTAATAGTATTGTTAACAATGATTATTAATAATGAATTGGACTAGACTAGACATAAAAAATCAGACTGGCATTGTCAGTAGACTCAATTAAAACGAAAAACCAGATTTCTAGTTTGCGAATTAAGGTATAATGAATTAAATTTCGTTATTAAAAACAAACAGTACGTGCGCCACTGACGATTGGATCACAAGACCGATGCGCTTCTTTGTAGTCTAGATGTACCGTTACCATTACTCTCAAATCTAAGACGAGCGTGCGTAGGTCGCAGACTGTAGAAGACTTACCTCCTTATATCTATTCCAGGAAGTTCGAGTGTAAGAAGTTTTTTTTTCTTTGTTGGCTTTGGATGTCTCCATTCAGCCACGATGATTTTTATAATAATAATAACAAAAATTCTACATTTATTAAATCTGTAACTGCTAACCTAACTAAATATTACTCTAACCTACGAAAGTGTAAGAAGTGAGACGCCAATATGCAAACGATACTCTTTGACTGCTACTTGCATTAGTGACGTCAGTTCAAAGATCCATTGCTCCAATTATATAGTCAAGTAGACTCTAACTTGGTGTGTGTATTTGTTAGTAACATGACGTATGACTTGATATGCGATGCGCCTAGAGCCATTGCAGTGACGCAAAGAGAAACTGGTCGCGTATGTCTTATTCTCGTAGTTTATATAATGAAGCGACCTTTGGACTCGCCAAGTAAAGGTTTACTCAACCATAGATAGAAACTAGGTTAGATTAGATTTGGAAAGGAGCTGGCTGATTGGCCTTGACCACCGCGACCCCCATGGATCTATTGTGGTAGTCCTTGTCTAATTGTACTTAAAGCTCCTTATCTAGCTTCGTCTTTTGTATCAGACTCCATAGTCTTGATAAGGGCTCCTTGGTATAGCTATCTGCCTTTGGTTTCTCTTCGCCAAGTAGTTGGAACCTCAGTCTGGCTAGGCCTTCGCAATGGCACAGCACATATATTGAGGTTTCCCCTTCCCCTTGACAGAATCTACATATAGCATCCTCTACCAGATTCATTAGACTCATATGTCTATTAAGCCTACAGTGTCTAGTTCCTAATAGCCTTTCTATTTTGACGTAGTAGGTCTTCCGTGAAATTGACCGATCGTTCTTTAATGAACATTTTGGCCTGTCTCTGTCATGGGAAATTCTTCCACCACTCTATAAATTTATTTTGTACCCATTCACTAATGGATGTTCGTATGCGTGTCTTAGCCACGCTGCAAAAAGGTTCGGGTCCTACTAGGGCCTTAGATGCACCTTCCCGGGCCAGTTCATCAGCCTTCTCATTTCCCCAGTGTCCCTCGTGTCCTGGTACCCATGCCATGGTCACTTTGTTCTGACTTCCTAGGTACGTAGGTAGAAACTAAGAGGGTGTTGAAAATTAGTAACTGATATTTTTGCTAAAAATATGTTGGTAGTATATGAAGAACGTATTACATAAAAATGGGGAACAAAATGACTATAACGGATGTTCTCTGGATTTAATATTTAGATGCACACAACTTCGGACTATTTTCGCGACTAATAACTGCCGCAAATAGACGAGCTACTCCCAACTTAAACATTTTACCGAACCTCTCCTCGTAAAAAGAGCAGGAATTGTGCTTGCTTAACATCTAACAGACAATATTAATAGTAATAGTAATAGTAGTCGTTCTTTTGGGAAGGCATTGCCGGCGCGTTAACTAACCGCAACAAGAGGCCCTTCAGACATCCCCGAAGGGAGACCAGATCGGAACTGCTCTCGCATTACTTCAGTCTGATCCGTACCGTCCTTTTTGTGACGCCATCTGTCATTCCCACCATTTCCCTACATCCTCCGTCTACTGCTGTGATTACGGGTTCAGAAGTGAAGTCTCGATGCGTAAGTGTTATCACGTTTATTGCTCCTCTCCTTTCTTTTGTTGTAGAACCGTCTCTATGAATTTTAATACTGCTTCCCAGCAATGCTTGCCTCGCAGCATATTATCCACAATGTTGTAGGGTGTCAGTTGGGTACCCACCGTTACTTCCAACGAGGTTCTTTCCCGAATGCATCTGTTACATTCGAAGAACGTGTGGTGTGCGTCGTCTTCGGGTTGCATCTCACAGTAGACGCATCCTGGGTTTTCCGGTTTTTCCATCGTATATAGATAGGATCGTAAAAAACCATGTCCAGTCAGGAACTGTGTTAATTAGTAGTTCACCTCGCCATGTCCGCGGCTTAACCATGTAGTTATCCGCCCTATTAATCTAGCTTTCCACCTTCCTGTGGTTTTTGCGTCCCAGCGTCGTTGCCACTCATCCAGGATGCGAGCTCTTTCTTCTATCTTCACCCTGTTGTTGTCTATTTCCACCTTCGTGGAGAAGATTCTCTTGCGTTCTTGTGCAAGTAAATCGATCGGAGGTACTCCGGCTATTATCAGGACCGCAGGTTCGGTACTTCTCGACTCGTATTGCATCTGCCCAGATCTCTGCTCTGTAGAGGATAGGATAGATTGGATCGTAGACATTAGCCACCTACGCTTGCTCGCACTGGGACCAGGTACATTTGCCATTGGTCTGCTAAGTGCAGCTGTCGTCGTTGCTGCCTTATCAGCCACTCGCTGGATTTAGTCCGAGTAAGACAGTTTCGTGTCGATTGTCACTCCCAATTACTTCACGGCGCTTTTGGTTTGAAGCACATCCATACCAATCGACATGTCCATTGTCCAATATTGTGAGAATTTCCTCTTCGCCAGTATTACCATCTCGGTCTTGTTTACTGCTAGCTTTAGTCCGTGGTTCTCTAGCCAACAGTTCACGCGTCGCATCACCTGGTTTAGTTTGCTTTGGGCTTGCTCACCATCTCATGCCACGATGGTTGCCGCAATGTTGTCGGCGTACCCAACTAATTGCGTCCCTTCTGACAGTTCCATTTTCAGTATTCCATCATACGTAATACTCCAGAGGTCAGCATCCTAGTAATGGTAATAGTAATTTATTGACCATTCTCGATACGTGCATGTATGTAAGGCTGTTTAGAGAATACAAAAGTGAAACGATAAAAAACATGAATAATAGACAAGTCATTAAGTTAATGCATAAATAGATCAATAAACAATGGCTGAAAGTGAAATCAGTACAAATATGAATACACAGTAAAAATATACAAAGGTACATGAACAAAGTTAAACGTGATGACAATTACATCTCTGTTGATTGTTAAAATGAGTTAAGTATTAAGTTATAGAATAGGGACAAAACAAGAGAATAAGACTCAAGAGGCAAGATAACAGATAACATAGAAGCCGTCATAAGATGAGGTGACATCGCTGTATTTCCCTGGAGTAATTGAAAAAGTGACTTTTCCAATTGCTAACCGCTATTAACGTTGGTTAACTTTTCGTATAGAGATACAAGTATAGTCGAAAAGCAGCTGTGCTTGCCCCAGGTAAACATTTAAAATGAATAAAAGTGCGAATAATAATCGCACGAATTGTATGCAGTACCGTTTCATTCATATTTCTTTATCTTCGAATGAATATGCAGTATAAACTTACAAAATTTGGTAAATTATTCCATGGCAAAGCGCATTTTTAATTTTATCTTTATACATAAATCTTTTGTTCTTGTTTATTGTAGTTTTTGAATGAGAATTTTAACTGAAAATTTTAACGGTAAGTTATGCTTTCCATGATATATACAGTGTGTCTCCTGATGGAGCACTGCACTCTTCTTAACCTTATTATTTTTGATTTGCCTAGAAAAAGTCATTGTTTATCAAAAGTTTTGCTTGACTTAGAAAGTCATAAACAGTTATCAAACTTAAGACAAATTATACAGTGTATTTGAAAAATTACAAAATATGAAACTGACTTTAAGCAAATTACCTTTTTTTACATTTTTATTGAAAATTTTATTTAACAAATTTTTTTCAATTATGAAGGAAATCTTAAACACGGAGTTTAGTTGCATCATTGGGTAAAATTCCTACCGTTTCGTAACTATTTAAAACAAGAGCACTTTTATGTATACCCCTGTCGCAAGCTTCGAATAACTGGAAAGGAATATTACATTTATTAAGCAAGAAAAGCCAACAAAACTCGTCTTGTCACAGTTAAAATACACGATTGCGTTTACTGTCTAGACACGTGTCTAGACAGTAAACTCACACAAGTGTGGTTGCGGCTTGATACCAGAATAAAAAGTATGATGGAAATAGCTTTTACAATTTGAAAGAGTTACATTTAAATATGAACTAATCAGCGATAATCTTGCTAAATTCCAATTTTCCTTGTAGGATGTAGGTAATTAATAATCATTGTACAGTTATTAAAATGTCGTTTAATGCAAAATTAAAACAAATCTGCTGAAGGAAACTTGCTTTAATATCAGATAGTACAGTAACTAGTGATTTTAATTTAGAAAGGTTGTAATATGGATTAAATTTCGTTATTTTTTTTTTATAATTTAATAGTAAATGCGTCAAAGAAATGTTTATATATTTGCGGGGTTTGCCATATTATTTCCTTCTCAAGTGGTGGCACCCAAAAAAACTATTGGAACTGAAAAATAATCGAATCTGGAGACAAAAATTGATAGTTTAAAGTTATAACGACTTGAAAATTGATATTTCAGCTTGAGAAAACAGATACATCAAAAGTGTCACATTTAGGGAAAAAAAATGACCAAAAAGAAAGGTTAAAAACTGGATGAGTTTGTTTTTTTTTTTTTTCGGTAATAATTTCGGAGATTTGAAAGCTTCAAGATGGCGTCCTACCTTCTGAGACATAGTATTTAGTTTAAAAGTTAAACATCTCAGAGACTATGACACTTATACTAAAAAAAAGCTCAGAACCAAAATTAAATAAATATAATTAATTAAGCATTTAAATATGATGGAAATAGCTTTTACAATTTGAAAGAGTTACATTTTAAATGTAAATAATATTTCTTTTTGATTTTGTAGCATAAAAAAACAAAGAAGGTATAAGCGAAACAATGTGCCTTTTCACATTTCTTAAACAGAAATGTCGACATATTGTTACTGGAATTAGCCAGTACCTACCTTAAAAAAAAAACAATTCTAAAAAACTAATTTTCGTTTTCGTTAATAAGTATACCGGGTGGCTCAGCCGATAGGGACACTCTTGTAACTCTTGAATTGGCTAATGGAATTTTTAAATGGGACAATCTGTATATTCTCTCATATTTGGATCCTGCTGGCCAAAATACATATGATGTGACCCTCAGATATTATTTTGATTTCTAAAAAATATAGATTTTTTTATTTTTAGTTTTAATCATAGAAGGCCGCGATTTTGCCAAAATTGTTAGAAATCAGTCTGAAAGTACCTTTAAAATATTATCTCTTCAGATGCTAACCTTAAACACGGTTTAATCTTCGTTAAGTTCAACGATATTGGTTTTTCATCGAACACTATTTTTTTTTTAATGGAACTCCTATGGGACAACCTGATATTTAATTAGATATTTATATTACGAAGAAAATGACATGCATAATATCTACCTTATCTTTGTACTAAACTTATAATTAAAAAATGAAATGTTTTGATGATTTTTTAAATATTTTTTGGGAATCAGAATAATATTTGAGGGTCAGATCATATGTATTTTGGCCAGCACCATTCAAATATGCAAAAATATACAGGTTGTCCCATATTTGAGGGTCAGATCATATGTATTTTGGCCAGCACCATTCAAATATGCAAAAATATACAGGTTGTCCCATTTAAAAAATAAATTGCATCGAAACCGGAAGTCGGCCATTTTGGTTCTTTACATCACATAGTTGGAAATTTCATCTCATATCACTGCACCAAATTTAAAAGAAATCCATTAGCCCATCCAAAAGTTACAAGAATGTCCCTGTCGGCTGAGACACCCGATATGACATTATCTAGATGTCCAAATTTGTTTTCTCATTTGAATGTTCGTCAACTCTTCGTCAACTAGCCATGTGTACCGAAGTATTTAAAAACAAGAAACTTTTTCATTATATTGGTCATCATTAAATTACTAGGTCAAGAATTTCTCATATTCCCTAGCAATACAAATTATATTAAAATAGTTGAGCAGAGAAGTTGCACCTTCTTTTGCCCCAAAATATACTCCACTTACCTCAGAATATCAGAATCTTAAATAGTTTCTACTCAATAAAAGAGCATTAAACAATGGACGCTTAACACTTCTTAGAAAAGTAATCCATACGGTGTTGTTTATAATTTATTATTTTTGATTACTTATGTTTGTGGGTATTTTGCCACTGTAAAAATATTTAAAAATTTTGATGAAATAAACTTCCGTACCAAAAGGATCAGACAGAGGCTGGTTTTTATACTTCTATTACAAAATGTCTCACACCTAAAAATATATAAACTGAAACAAAATGTTAAATAATAAATACAAAAAATTTAAACGACGGCAGTTGACGTTTCGCAAAATAGTTCTTTTTCCGTTATCAAAACTTTAACTTTTAAGCGTGATAGGGCTAAAGTAATTTCTTCAAATGATGAAAGTTTAAATAACGAGAAAAAATTTGTAAAAACCGTTCTATTGAATAATCAATACCCCGATAGTTTTGTTGATAGCCAGCTGACAAACATTGAAAGTAGAGTAACCACTCAACATTTACAACCTGAATTTAGATCTTTAGTAGTAATTCCATACATATAAGGTTTATCGGATAAATTACGAAAAATCGGAAATAGATTTTCTGTACGAACGGTGTTTCAAACGGGAACCACATTAAGATCTGTTTTATCGTGGACTAAGCGGGTGATTATTGTTCAAAATTCCAAGGATTGTATTTATAGCGTTCCGTGTGAGTGCGGTAAGCATTATGTAGATGAGTCATCTAGACCTTTCAACGTAAGCCTTGGTGAACACCGAGATTATGTTAGAAAGGGAGAATTTCAAAAATCAAAAATTTGTGAACACGCATGGGATAACAATCATACAATCCAGTGGGACTCCTCGAAAATTTTGGAAAAAGAAAGCTAACTAAAAGAAAACTTAAGGAATCCGCTATTATTTTGTTAAATGAGGATAAATGTGTTTCTAATTATTCTATAATTTTCGTGGCTGGATGGGAGCAGCTCAAAGCCAGCTAAGAGGAAAAAAAAATTATTGTATAGATTTCTGTACCCGCTGGTTGCCGATCCTCAGAGACAAAGTAAGTAAAAATAAAATGAATATAACGTGACTATGGAAATTCATAAACAACAAACTGTCTTGTTTGACACGTTTAAAAGTTAAAATTTTTATAACGGAAAAAGAACTATTTTTCGAAACGTCAACTGCCTTCGTTTTAATTTTTTGTATTTATTATTTAACATTTTGTTTCAGTTTATATATTTCTAGGTGTAAGACATTTTGTAATAGAAGTATAAAAACCAAACTCTGTCTGATCCTTTTGGCGCAGAAATTTATTCCATCAAAATGTTTAAATAATTTTACAGTGGCAAAATACCCAACAAACATAAGTAATACATACGGTAATAGAGAAGACATATTATATTATACATAGCCTTAATAAAGAAACTATGATTATTTTGCTGTGGTATAACCTAGTAGAACTCACCATTATTTTATGTTCCTCATTGTCTTTATGAAAACCTAAAAAACACCTACATATTATTTTCAATTAAGAAACAATATATATGTATGAATAAATGATGTCTATATGTAGTTACTTACCTTAATAACTGAGATATTAAAAAGAGGTTTTTTCCAAAGTCAAGATAATAAAAAAATAATACAAGAATACTGAAATAGTGATCCCAAAAATAGGCTAAAAATCGCCCATTTTCCAGCCCTCGAATTTTGTTTAAAACTAAGTGATAAATTATTGTTAATAATGGGAACATTCTGAATACAAAATTTCAAGATGAGCATATGTTTGGTTTTTGATATGCGGGATTGAAGTTGTGATATGCGTGATGCTATCAAAAAATAAACACCCTCACAAAAAATGAATACTCATCAGCTATGGCACAGCAATCAAGATATTCTTAATATTCATATCTAATATCGACGAATCCATATATTCATTGGTTAATTCAGAAAATCCAAAAACATCCCCTATGTAAGGATGAAAATACGGAAGCTTTATGAATAGGAATCAACCATAAATCTGTTACGACCTAGTACACGAAAACAATCCATTACAGAGGAAGAAACTACCCCTTTTCTTGAATTATGAACTTGAGTCAGGGAAAAAATAGTGAATGTACCAGATATCGCATTTTGATTGCAGTAGGTATGGATGTGGGACGATAACTAGAATTTTTGTAACTATTTTATGACACACCTACGTTGGGTAAGAGAACGGGACGAAAACTTATTGGTGGGTCTTCTCCCCCTGACTCCGTTGGGATCATTTTGGGGATGAAAAGGAATCAAGAGACCCTGACATAAGAGAAAAGCACTCTTGGAAACCGCTACATTAGTATTTTTTTTTTATGTAATGCAGCGATTACGAGATTGCTCCGATATTCATCCCTTCGCACACTTACCCCCTAATAAAATCCACCTATAGACTATGGCGTTCGGGGAAGGGATACTTACCTTTGTCAGATTTTTTTTCCATACAATATAATTATTGTAAAATTGCTCAGATTTCCACCCTCTAACCCCTGTGAATTTCTCTAGAGCGATGAGAAAGAATCACGAGGCCATGACATACCTCTTGAAAACCCTTGCTACAGGATTTCCGCTAATGTGATACACCGATTGCGATGTCTCTGATATTCACCCCCTCGCACCCCCACCTTCTTGTAAAATTCACTTGAAGTTTGAAAACAGACCATTAGGACATTAATTTTATGGAGAGCGCCCTTTATTATCCTTGTGACAGAATTTACTTTAATTTTTGTAATGTAATATTCTCACAGCGAAATCGCTTATATGCGTTGTTTTCTCACCCCTTCATAGGTGTGTAAAAAACTATTGTGAGATCCAGATCCAGACACACTGCAATCAGAATGCAATATCTAATGCATTCACTATCTTTTCACTGACTGAAGTTCATAATTCAACATAAGAGGTAGTTTTGCACCCTGTGATGCATTGTTTTCGTGAACTAGGTCACAACAGATTTATGGTCAATTCCTATTAATAAAGTTTAGATGATTCAAACTTTTTCGCCAGTTATTGGAGCTTTTATGCAGTTTTGTATAATTTTGGGATAATTTTCACCTTCTTGAGGGTGTGACTCAATTACTTTGTGTAATCCCTAGTCAACACCTGTTATATATATTGTTATTTATATACATATAGGTTGCTAGAAAATATGAGAACTGTCAAGTTGAAATAAAATGTATGATTGTATTACATTAAATATATTGAAATATAATTTTATTAAAAGTGAGTACATAAATTCAACTAGCAAGTTGAGAAAGCATACATAATAAATTGGCGACGAGTCGGAGAACCGAAATTACAAGCAGATATAATTACATCAGACAATTACTGTCAAATATTTTTTTGCTGGTATTTACACTACAAATGGAGCAGTTATTAGAAAATTTAACAGAAGTTCTGAAAAATATTCAAACAACTCAACTAGAACAAATACGTATACTAGAAATTGGAAGCAGAACTTCCGCACAGCCAAATTCAAAACCATTAGATTCACACGGAGTAAATTTGCAGCCTTATGATGAACAATACGAGTCATTTAATACATACAACGATTGGGAAACTATTTGTATTTAAGAAATATCATGGAAAACACCCCTGAAAATGATAAAAAAAAATACAATAAACCCTCATCCGCTATTTTCCACCCACACAAAGGGATGCCAGCCACTTCAGCTACACGTATGCTTCATTATGCAAACTTTCTAGCGGGGTTCAATTATGATATTCAATTTCGAAGAACGGAAGATCACGCAAACGTAGATTATTTGTCCAGGTTTCCAACAGAAACACCAGAAGGAAATGATACTTATGACGAGGTAAATGTTGAATCGGTTTTACAATTACAACAACTGGAAACATTGCCGATAACCATACGAGAAATACGGACTGAGACTAGGAAAGATACTGTGCTCAATAAGGTATATATGGCTCTACAATCAGGAAATAAGTTGCCAGAAGGCCATACAGCTACTGAAATGGAATTAGTAAATGGATGTGTATTTAAAGGTATACGTACAGTAATACCAAAATCTTTACGGAGTGATATAATAAAATAATTACACAGCGCCCACGTTGGTATCGTTAAGATGAAGGCACTAGCACGTAGTTATGTATGGTGGAAGGGAATTGATCACGATATTGAGCAAGTAGTAAAGAACTGTGCAAATTGTTCAAAAGTTACGAATTCACCACCAAAAGTGTATCATCCTTGGGAATTTCCAGAACACCCATGGCAGCGAATCCACATTGATTATTTGGGACCTTTTATGGATACAAATATTTTAATAATAGTAGATGCACATACCAAATGGGTTGAAGCTGTACCGACGAAAAGTATTACTGCTAATGCTACCATACAAATTCTGCGTGGCATATTTTCGCGTTTTGGATTACCGGTAACTCTAGTTTCGGACAATGGTAGTAATTTCAGGTCATTCGAGTTTGAACAGTTTTTAAAGTCAAATGGAATATACCCTAAGTACACTGCACCGTACCATCCTGCAAGTAACGGCCAAGCAGAACGTTATGTTCAAGTAGTTAAACAAGGATTACGAAGTATGATGTCTGAACCAGGGGATCTAAAATTTAAACTCTGCAAATTACTATTACAGTATCATAAAGCACCAAATTCGACAACCGGTATCAGTCCAGCTGAACTAATGTTTAAACGCCCGATTAGGACGAGAACAGATTTGGTAAGAAGAGATATCAAAATTAATCATGACAATTGCAATACTGTTACCAATAAATTGCCAAGGGAATTCAACGCAGGTGACAGTGCGATATGAGTCCATTATTTAGTTTTGGAGTTTTATTGTTAAAAATAAAGATTGTTATTTATATTGTTATTTATATACATATAGGTTGCTAGAAAATATGAGGACTGTCAAGTTGAAATAAAATGTATGATTGTATTACATTAAGGGCCAGTTGTACGAACTAAGTTGAGCCAAGTTCAGCTTGAACCAAGATTAAAAGCCAAGGTTACGATTGTTACAATAATCGTAACCATAGATTTAGATCCTGGATCAAGCTGAACTTGGCTCAACTTAGTTCGTACAACTGGCCCTTAATATATTGAAATATAAATTCAACTAGCAAGTTGAGAAAGCATACATAATAACACCTTCGTTCATGCATACAGCCAATAGACTTTTACTAATTTCTGCTCATGGAAGCTCTATAACTCAATAGCATCATTTTTCCCTACTTTCATCCTTATATAGGGGATGTTTTTGGTCATTCTGAATTAATCAATGAATATACGGATTCGTCGATATTAGATATGAATTCTGCGTCGAAAAATACTAAAAATATCTTAATTGCTCTGCCATAGCTGATGAGTATTCATTTTTCGCGGAGCTGTGTATTTTTTTATAGTATCACGCATATCACAACTTCAATCCCTCATATCTCAAAAACCAAACATACGCTCATCTTGAAATTTTGTATTCAGGATGTTCTCATTATTAACAATAATTTAGCACTTAGTTTGAAACAAAATTCGAGGGCTAGAGAATGGGCGATTTTTGGGGTCACTCTTTAAGTATTAAAAAAAAATAATATAAAGAAACGAAATAAAAACTAGGCATCGAGTTTCCTCTACATTTGTTTATTATTACTAAAATGTTAAAATCATCGGTAAAGGAAAATTATCATTACATATGATGTTCTTTCTAAGTCTTGCCTCTTTTTCATCTCTAATTACTGTACTAGGAATATGTTGCTTGACAATATTTGACTTATCTAACTTTGAACCCAGGTATTCGGATTATTTTACGTAGTTTTATTTAGAGAGATTACTGGATAATATCAGACAATTCTAAGCTATTTTATTTGCGTTTTGCTCTATTAATATCGAGAGGATAATCTGTTTTCAAATTAACTTCTCTTTAATTGATATGTACGTAATTTACGCAATCACTGAAAATGTTTTTTTACGGTAATATTTTCTAATATTTCGGAAATAATGATTCATCCGTGCAAGAATCAATTATCAGAGCGATTGCAAAATCATGCACCATTTAGAAATCACCATATTGAATTGTTCAGATTTATTGCTCAAATTATGATTATTTTATTTGCTTTTATGTGTTTCAAATAATGATTTAATTGCGGGTTGCGAATATTACGTTACCTTATAAAAATATTACCAAAGAATTGCTGATTTTATAGAAATTTACATAGTCGCTAATTTAATAATAAAATTATAATATTTTATGTGTTTATTGTTACAAAAATATTCCATTTAAATTAATTTAAAAGGTAACGTTACACAGATCAATTTATTACGGAATGATTTTGCAATTTCCTTTTAGACGAGACAATATCACGTATCTGATTGTATTTGGAAATTAGATAAATTGCATATAAGGTTACCATTACAATATTATTCCGTAACAGTTTTAATTTGTATTAGAATTATTTGGTATTGTATTACACTCTAATTCTTAGGTGTCAATTGATTTGAAGAGTGATAGTGTTATTTCAGACTCTGACATAGCGCTGAAGACTCAAACATTTCTATACTTATATTGAATTTGGCAAGCGCGGATCTAGAAATTTCAATAATTTTTTTCTCGTATGTGGCGCATGGGACCCATACGAAATATGGGAAATAACATCTCGAGAAGCACTTCTCTAACGACCCCTAAAAATTTTTGAAAAAGCAGTTTGCGACATTTTTTTTCAAAATTCGATTACCCTCCCAGGTCTAGGGACTCCTGTTTAAAATTAATTTTTTTTGTCATATGTATTTTACTTTTCATAAAAGTACAACAATATATTTTGAAGTTTATGAAAATATTTTCATTACTAACTGAGATACAACGAATTGAAATTTTGTGATTTACAATTTAACAAATCACAAAATTTCACTGTAATATCAGAACTAGACTTCTCACCTAGGACAAGGCAAGGACTGTCTAATAGTACTAGTTCCGATCCGCTAATACAAAATATGCTTGCGTTAGTTTACTGGCTAGAAACTCTGGTTAATGGAATTACTATTTGGATTCCTAGTCACGTAGGTATTCGTGAATATGAATTTGCCGATAGAGCGGCAAAGAAAGCAGCATTAGAGAATACACAGGATATTATTACATCGCCATATGGACACAAAAATATACCTTAAATAAATAATTATTAATCAATAGCAAAACGAATGCAAAAATGAAACAACGAAACTAGAGAAATTAAACTCAAATGGAAATGGAAAACACCTTCACTTCAAAGAAGGGAATAGATTGTGCTCACAAGGTTAAGAATAGGCCATACTCAGGGGCTGATTGGCATTCGTGTATCTGTACTTAAACAATGTATTTTTATAAAATAATAATGCCCTAAAGCTTTTTCGTTAATATAATGAGATTAATGAAAAGGTATCGTCACTATTTTCTGTTTGATTTCCCATAATACCCGTTTTTTGTCCTAAATAAAATCACAATATAAATTCAATCAGGAGCAAAGCTGACATCGTTTGTGTCTGATTCTTTTTTTTTAACTTGGTCACATGCATGACATCCTCAGAAAATGTTGAGGAACTGCGATTTTTAGTTGAGTGTAGTGTGTCGTCGCTCTCGAGTGTTTGACACGCTTTTTTAAGGTCTCGATTTTTTTCTTCTATAGCTTCAACTTTACTATTTATTATTTCAATCTTATTATATTGTGTTAACAAATCAAATTTTATTCGCGAAATATCTGATTTATTTCATCGTTTTGTGTAATGATTACTTGTAGTAGATTTCTAATAACATTTTGTTCATCCATTCCAATACAGTCTTATCTGAAGAATGCTGTATAGTTTGTGCAGACTTTCTGTAGAGTGAAAAATGTATATAGTTTTGGTTTCTAAGATTAAATGTTCGGCTACTAAATGATATGTCTTGATGATTTATAACTTCAGCACCATTTTGGTGTTTGTTTATTTCATGTTTACTAATAATCATTTAAAGAATATTTAGCATATCTTTTATTGTTAAATGTATATAAATTATTTAACTTTACACTGATCAGCTTTTGGACTTATTTTCTTTATTCTTTCACAATATTTTTCACCATTTATTAGCATAACCCAAACAACAAATGTTCAGAACTACCAACTTTACGAAGTCATCTGTCGCCATTGCCTGTCAGGCGCAAAGCCTCGCCAAAGATTTTTCTCATCAGCTTCTTGGTAATATCATCCCAACGTTTAGGATGGCGTCCTCTTCTCCTTTTGCCATCTGGCTTTCCCTGAACTATCAACCTCCCTTATAAGGGATAAAAATTATTGTTAAATATGCCAATCTTTCTTCAGAGAGCTATCATACTGAACTTAGCACCCCACAAGGTAGTGTCCTGGGTCCACTCATTTTTCTTCTAGATGTCAACGACTTATTTGACCATATAAGAGAGTGCAATATTTTCATGTACGCTGATGGTACATCATTAATTGTTAGTGATAAATTCGAATCGGAAATTACTCGTAAAGTGATTGTTGTAACGAAGACATTTAAAGAGTGGTTCGATAAAAACAATCTAAGGAGTTAATCATATCTAAAACAATCATTAATATGCCTAAGACCCTTGCTTTAGAACTTTTAAGTCTATGGAAACGAAGCAAAAATGTTACTTTTTCCATCGACAATGATAATATTGAAATGCTCAAAAATACTAAATTTCGTGGAACAATCGTTATTACCATTTTGATTTGATCAGTCCACATTGAGCACCTTACAAATAAATTAAACAAATCATGCATTCTTATTCTGTCCTTAAAAACTCAATGACACTCCAAAAATATTCTTACACGGCATTTATCTGTACAAAATATTAATTTATACCAAGATAAAAAACTGATTGACTAAATGTGAAAATATTCACGAAAAACATTACCATTCGTACTATGCAAGATCACCGAGTTATTGTGAAATTACGTAATTCAACATAGTTCCAAACGGGTTAAAATCAATAAATTCTCTTAATTTCTTCAAAAGAAAACTAAGGCCATTCCTGATAGGAGAAATTTTCTACAGTGTTAAGGAATTCATGTCTTATTCACGTGCTGAAATCTTTTGTGTACAAATTATGTTGTTTGTTTTCTAAACGTTTCTCTTTTTCTTTTTTATTGTAGCATCGTATTATATTGACTATTTTATTCTTTTAATTTTACTTTCACATCCAGTGGAAGTATAGAAATGACAAAAAAATTTTTTTAAATTTTTATTATTCAAATAGGCTTAGAATATCATAAAATGTCGAGATTCTAAGTTTAAGCGAAAAAATTTCTGTCGGTATGTCTGTCTGTCTATCGGTCTGCCTGTAACTTTTTTTTGTGCGCACGTTTACTCTGGAACCGTTTGAGACATTGACTTGAAATTTGATACAAATATGTACTTTAACGAGATCTAGAACTAGATTATATTTTCATCTTGTTCCGTCGAAGGGTTGGGGAGTAAACTGGGGTAAATTTGGGGTAAATAGGTAAATCAAGCAGATGAGAGTCCATAAAATTGGTATTTAGTATAACAAGAGAAGCTAAGGTCTCATAAATTTTTTGACATTAACCACCCCCATTACCACCCCCACCCCATTATTAAAGGAGATGAAGAAAAAATTGTGATTCAGTGTGTGTACAAGAAACAAAAACCTCAAAATATTTTTTACTTCATCCACCCCCACTACCACCCCCACCCCCAATCACCACCCCCATCCCACTACCGATGTGGGGTATCGTTTTATGGGTTTTTGGGAGAGAGAATTTCAAATATTATATTATTGAAGTTCCATAAACAATTATTTCCATATATAAAATTTTTTCGTTGTCAGTGACTTGGATAGAAAATCTGGAAGTAGTGATTCCTTAGGCAGCGGTTTTATGTTTATATATTATATTATATATTATGCTTATTCATATACCTGATTTTTATATAAGTTATTTATATCTAGTTTTTAGATTTAATTTCGACTTCTGGATACATTTCTCGTAAATGTCCTAACACTAATAGATATATGTTCTATTCTATTCTATTATATTACAAGCTGTACGCGACATCATATTCATGCATTTTTTTAAGGACCACGGCTAAATATTTCGCAAAAATACAATTCCAGCAAGCTTTTGGCTCATTAATTCTCAACAATATTTAATAGCTAATAAATAGAATGATAATTTTATCATTAGCCTTGGCTAGTTTTATTTAAATGAGTGTAATTAATAAGAATTATTAAATAAACTACTCTACATTTTCTCGCCGTTACAAAACGTGACATGATGTAAACTTGTCATGTGTATTGCTCACAAAATTTGAATTATTATTGATTTACATTTTTCTAGTTTGCATTTTCTATTTATTCTCACCACTCATATAACAGTAACTATACAAGTAATATATAGAACAAGTAATTGACAAACTTGTTGATGATTTCTCCCCTGGACTTCTTATTCAAATCACTTGTGATATTCTATTTGTATCTAAAATTGTTAACTTTAATATTTGCTGTCAAGCAACAATCCAATTATACGTTTCATCTACTTATCTTTAGGATTTTTTAAGTTTCTATTGGTTTTTTTCACTTGACAAAAGTTTAAACAAGATTTGTGATATCACGTTTGCGTTTGCCCTGTAAATCGTTTATTTAATGCATAGGATGTCTCCTATCAGTGTCATCATCAATATGTTTGTAATGGAGCTTATTTACATATATACGACACAATAACATCGAGCTACATAATCACTGTCAGCAAAAATTATACATTGTCTCCTTCTAACATATGTAAGAATTACATCATATTTTGCACAAATATTTTGATATTATCGATAGCCAACTGTGATTATATTTCAATTCCCTCAATAACAAGAAAATGTTGTGTAACTTAAGCCATGAAATAAATCAGATTGTCTTTAAATAATTCACCATGTCAATAAAATCAGCGAAAATATAAAATATGTCATTTTCATTCATTTATGATATTATCCATTTTGTGCTGTTTTGCAGATCTGCAGCCTACTTTAGAGCTTTTATATATCCGATAAAACCGTTTGTTTTTCTGTCAATTTAAGTAGGTATGTTTGTTTATCAAGTCGATAGCCATACAGCAGAGTGAATAGATAAGTTGAAAAGAAATTTTTCAAATATGTTATAAATAAAGATATTGTTTGCATATTTACCAATAAATTTCATCTTGTACTTGTTGCGTGTCGAAATTTGACGCGAAAATTGAAAATGCCACTCGGGTTGATGAGTGCAATATGGATGTCATATTTGCCTAACAACTTTGACCTTCGTAAAAATGATATAACTACAGGGCCGGCTTTTGAGGGGGGCCTGACCATGCCCCGTACCTCAGGGGGCGCCACCAGCTTAATACACTTTTTTATAGAGTAAAATTTATGAGGAAAAAACGAGGGGGCAACCGCTGAAGGGAAATAGTGTACACATTGGAGGAATTAGGAAGGAATTAGGAAGGAATTGAAGGTATTTCGGAAGGAATTATTAGGTATTAAGGGAATTACAGGGGAATTTGGAGGAAATAAATATTATTACGAGGTATTAGAAGGGAATTAAGAGGAAATAAAAGGTATTAGGAGGAAATTAGAGGTATTAAATGGTATTTGCGCATGCTCTTATCTACATCAGAATTTAAATGAGGTTATGTTGTTTTAAAAACGTATTACGTTAGTTAAAAACAGGTGCGTTGTGTTGTCTTGTGCTTAGGTAAGTAATAAAAATAAATCATTTAGATTAGAATTGTTAGTCGACTGCCGACAACTATCAAAATATGTAGTTATTTACCAAGAATAATAAGATTAAGAAGGACAGCTTTTTACCATAGAGACCCTCCTATGTTGGCTTTTCGATCGGCGCGTATAAGTATTATTATTTTATCTTAACTAAATTGTGTTTGAAATAGACAAAATTAATTGAATATTGTGATTGTATTTTATGGTATTTTGTCGTGTATACTGTAAAAGTTGTTTTATTTGCTTTAATTTGATGTAGAGGTACATACTTGGGCGCGTAAAAATATTGCAATGGAATGTTTATCTTGAAGAATTACATACCAATTCTTATACAAAGGACGTCAGTGGTATAAAAACATTAGCGCCGAGATTAGCGCTAAAAATAGCAAGTAAAGAAGAAATATTTAATTTAATTAAACTACCGATGACTATGGACTTCTAGTTCAGTAATATAACGATCTATATCGGACAAAATTCATAAAGTTTTGAAAATTAGTATAAATGTTAAGGATAGCATAAGAATTACTAAACCGAAAAGTTCCCACCCCCAAATTGTGTGCTTCATCCCCTAGGATGCCGTTTCCACCGGCATTTTGAGGTTTTCTAGATTATCTCGGGAACGGTGCACTTTTTGATAAGAATACTTATATACAAAATTATTTCTCAAAAAATTCTCTATAAAAAGCGTCTGTACACTTTTTTCCCTAAAATTAATAGTACTGTGAGAAATAAGGCGAACACATAAGGGTTGGTTCCGGTCAGCACATTAAATTGTAATCTTTACTATAATCTACATTAAAGTTCAATGCTTAACGCTAAAGCAGTAGCTACTAAACTCCACCTAAAATTATAATAAATGTACCACTTCCACACTCTCACCCCTATAAAATAACGCGATTTTTAACGAAGCGAGAAAATTGTATATTGTACTTGTTTCCACTCCACCCTAGAGGTAAAGTACTTGGCGTGTGGTGTCCCTGTAGGCCGAATCCACTAATTATCAAAAGGGTACCTACGTTAATTAATCTTCGTCGTCTTCCATAGATTCGGCATTCATGCATGCTTGTCCGTGGTCAGGCCTGTAGCTAGGGGGGGGCCAGGACGGGCGGCGCCCGTCCTGGAATAAGTTTCGCCCGACCTACGGTGATCGTAATGGGGACAATTTTAACTGTCTTTTTAATATTTTGAAAGAGATTGGGTAAGTTTTTTTTGGATTTTTCTAATTAAAAAATTTTTCAAAAATTTTTCGGACTTTTTTACGGGCCCGCCCTGAAAGCACTTTCTAGCTACAGGCCTGTCCGTGGTAATGGTAATACATGTAATACATTGTGGAGCAACATAAGCCTGTTCTTCTGCAACTGCACCTGTTTTCGCACCCTAATTTGCACGAACAAGAAATTAGTGTTAAAACAGATTCGGGAGCCGGTTCTTTTGTTGTCATAGTTCGGGTTAATATACCACCAACTTTTTTCCATTCCCAATCAGTAGCTTCTAGCGCAACGTTTTTCCATGTTTGAAATTGGTACAAAACGCGATATGAGTGTTTCCGAGCAACAGCAGAAGTTGTTGGTAGTTTTGATAATATTACAGTATTGTCCGCTATACCAACAAGTTTGTTAAAAGTCATGAATCTGTATACATCTAGACTTTTTTCTGCGGAGCTAGAGTTGCATAAGGCTAGAACAAATCACTCTCCTGCGTCTACAATTTCTCCATGACTAGCTTTTTTATTATTAAAACTTAAACAGTTAAAATTCATAAAGTTTCAAAAATTGTGTGCTTCATCCCCTAGGACGTCGTTTCCATCCCCATTTTGAAGTTTTCTAGATTATTTCTGGAACGGTGCATTTTTCCATAAAAAACCTATATACAGAATTATTCCTTATAAAATTCTCTATAAAAAATTTCTCTAAACTTTTTTCTTAAAATTAATAATACTTTGGTAAATGAGGCGCAAATGTAATCATAATTCGCTGAATATCCGTATTGCTATTTCCAAAGCTGTCTTTACGCAAAAAAAGTATAAATATCTATACACCACCACAATGTAAAAAAATTCAATTTCTCCCACTACTCCATCTCAGACAACCCAAGGTCACTGCATTATTTTATAGCTTGCTAAAAACGCTGTTACTGTTCAGGGCTGCCAATGTGCGGGATTTTACCCAAAAAGCGGGTATTTTAAACCCACTTTCGGGTAAAATCGAGGGTAAAATTTTTATAAATTTTTATAAAACTTGTTTAATGTTAGTATCTGAAAAGATAATATTCCAAAGGTGCTTGCAGACCGATTTTTAACAATTTTGGCAAAATCGCGCGGCCTTCTATGATTAAAACTAAAAATTAAATTTATATTTTTTGAAAATCAAAATAGTATTTGACGGTATTTTGGCCAGCAGGATCCAAATATGCAAAAATATTGTTGCAAGAACCTGTTTAAGGTATTAAAAATTGAATTGTTCAAATTTTAGTAGTTTTTTTTCCTAATTTTATTAAAATACTAAAAGATGAAAAAAAAATTGTATGAAGAATTTTCAATCGATATAGGCCTGACTGACACAATTATTGATTTCTTATTAACAATTTTCATAAATAAATGAAATATATCGTATTTTTTCAGAATTTTTTGACAAAAACCAAAATGGTATATTTTGTTCTCTAAAATGCCATCTTAATTATTTATTATATTCTTGATTTTTGTTTTTTATTATAATACATATTTAAAAATGCTCAAAGAAAGTTGAGTTCAGTTTTAAAAGAATTACAGTAATTCAGATCTTAATTCTCGAAAAACATAATTTATATGGATTTTTTTCTGTCTGACATGTATTTATCCTGCCTGTATTTATTGGCAAATATTTTACACGTCCTTATATCAAATATTATACGGTTATTTAACATACAAACATACCTTAGGAAATTACCATACCTTAACTAGCCAAAAAAAATATGTTTTACCGATTTTTCCTGTATGGCACGTATTTATCCCATATGTATTTGTATGACCATTACTTTTTACGTTTGTTATATCAAAATGAAATAGAGAATGCCTTACGGTACTTTAACATAACCTTAAAATTTTATCACTTTGGGCTTCTCTGGCATCAATTCCTGTATGACAAATTAATTTGGATCTTTTTATGGTTCATTTAAACAAAGTTCAGAAGTCACCAGCTGATTTTGCTTTGCAGTAATAGTTTACTTCGTGAACCATCATAAGCAGGAGTCATTGGTAGACCTGAATGCACTTTGAGAAACTTTTTATACAAATATGTACATATTTAATATTGTTTGTCACATTTTTAAATTTTACATTTTAATTTCTTCTTAAAATGTACCGTTATTTTTTATTTTTTTTTTATTTCCTTCGCTTACTAAAGGGTAGTTTTGTAATCGTGAAATACCACCCTTCAAGATTTATTCGAATTTTCACGTTTCAGAATACGTAGATTACAAAAATTAAATTCAGAAAATTAATTAATGTCTGTTTGCCTGTATATTGACGCTATATCTATAAAACCACTTGATGAAGTAGAATAATATTTGGTAAGTAGTTGACGCTACAGCCAATGAAGAACTGGGACATACCCATACCCATACCCCATAAACAATATAATTAAGGGCAAAAAATGTGACGGAAGGCAGTAAAATTTGTCATGTAGTTAACACAACTGTCGAGGAAGAAAAATATGAAAAATAAATAGGGTGGTCACCATGAAAATATTTCGCATGTAGTTGACATAACTGTCAAAGAAGAAAAATAGGAAAAAAATATACTGGGTGGTCACCATAAAAAAGATCATGAAAAAATGTGAGGTAGGACAATAATATTTTGCAAGCATTTAACAAAACTGTCAAGGAAAAAATATATGAAAAATATACAGGGTGGTCATCCTAAAAAAATAATGAATGCCGATAATATTTCTCGTACAGTTAATGCAACTGTCAAGGAAGAAAAATGTGAAAAAAATACAGGGTGGTCGCCCTAAAAAATAGTACAGAAATGTGATGGAGGACGATAACACATATAGTTGACACACCATTTAGTGAAAAGTATACAGGGTGGTAGTTCTAGGCAGAGGAAAATAATATTTGGAATGTAGTTGTGGCTATTGCCAGGAAGAAACTCTGAAATAGCCAGACTTTGCGGCATAGAGAAAATATAATGAATACATGAAAAGTGCTAAATAGAGAGGGAAGTCTTGCGTAAATACTTGTACACATTTTTTAATATATCTATAATTTCATTCAATGAAGTGAAATAGTATAATCTTAAACTATTATTACTATTTTTTCATTCGGCTATTTGGCCTATTTCCTCCACTAAGACCAGTCACTGACATCAAGAGCTGAGCTACCCCCAACCTGGAAATGATTAATATCAATTGTAATTAAAAGCTAAATTATAATTTTGACATGTGAACAAAAAAGAACCAGTAGTATATTAATTTATGAAAGCACATATTAAAGGTTAGAAAGGTATCAGTCAATCGTGTCGCGATTTACATTCTTTATTTGTATCTTACAAGGTTTATTCCCGAGATTTTGTTCGTATTCTATTATTTATAGGATTATAATCTAAACGTTTAAACAAAAAAGAACCGATAAATTATAATTTTGAATAAACTATTCACTAAATTATGTCTATTACTTGAGCTTGCTATGGTCATGGTTAATTTTTAGTTTTTATTTACCTTTAACAAGGTTCAGTTCTATAATGTTGTCCTTACAATCATATTTTATCACCTACGAGGCTAAAATAAAAATATTAAAATAGAAATTACCAATAAAGAATTACAGGATGCATGTGAAAAAACCAGATACCAAGTTCTTTCGTACGATATTTACGTAAAATGAACACAATAATGGCGTTAGCTGCTTATTCGTAGAATTAAAATTTGATCACGTAAACGTGATAAATATATATATTTATTCCGGTTACATGAGTTCAAAGTAGCTTTAAACTTTATTTATTTTGATAAGAACAGAGAAATTAAATTATTCACAATAATATTAACATTGAAAATTATACTCATTAAACTTCATCTAATTATAAAAGATTCGCTGATTAAACCAATAAACAAAACAAGATCAATTTAACATGTAACAAAATTGAGCACGTCGCAAGCTTAACCGAATTATTCGATGTAACGTGTGGCAATCTACCATGTAAATGAAGTTTTATGCGATATCGGACTCAGTTTGTTCAATATCGTGGTTTCCAATCTGTAGTATTTAAACAAACGTCAGGGGTTCTGCAAGGTTTCATACTCGGCCCTCTATTTTTTGTACTCTTCAATTATGATATTATTGACAACTTTGGCGTTTGTTATGTACTTTACGCTGACGATCTCAAATTATATATTTGCATTAAATCCGAAGACGACTGCTTGAAGCTCCAGCATAGTCTGGACTCGCTTAACACCTGATGTGTTTATAACCAACTTCCTTTAAATGCTACCAAAAGTAACGTGATGTCCTTTTCGCGCAAGTCTGACTCTATTATTTTTAATTATAATCTGGATAATTGCGTCTTAGATAGACCCGAGTTCGTGAAACACCTAGGAGTTATCTTCTACTCAAAACTAACTTTCTCCAGACATATTGAGGAATGCGTTGCTGGAGCTTATAGATCCCTAGGTTTTATTGTGCGTAATAGTAGGGACTTTAAAAGTTTGTCTACTCTTCCTCTATTATTTATAACATTTGTTAGATCGAAATTGGAATACGCCTTTATTATTTGGAGTTCAAGTTAAAATGTGTATATCACCTCACTTGAGAAAGTACACAGACGTTTCTTCAAATCGGCAACATTTATCCTGGAAGGTAACTATCAGGAGTTATTTTTGAACAAATTTGACATGTATAGTCTACTTAGAAGACGGGTAATGTGTAATATAATTTTCCTATATTAAATCATAAACAACGAAATCAACTGTCTGTCCCTCTATTACCTTACTTATTAAATACAGAGCTCCTAGACTGTCTGCTAGAACAAGTAACATACTTATCACACCTACACCATCTTGCTTGTTTCGCTATGTATATTATGTGCAAACATTGTATTGTGTATATTTTTATGTTGTATAATTTGTCATTTACACATTTAATTGTCCTGAACATTTTATATTTTTGTTCTGATAACCTATTTTTCAGTTTGGTGTTTGTTATATTCATTCTCTATTTCCTTTTTTAGTCTTGTTTATTCGTAGTTAATTTGTAGTCTTATAATTGTGTTGTTATTTATCCTGTAACTGGGTTTTAACCGTTGGATAAATTTTATTGAAATAAATAAATTAATAAATAGATATCAACTTAGGTGATTCACATATGCATACGGAATTTACACGTTGATATAATTATCATAAGTCGGTACTGGGTGATATTAGTGGCACTGAGGATAACATTATAAAAATTGAATCGAATCCTGGAGTTTTTCCCAAATAAACTGGGCTATTGATTGTACTAAAACAGTATATGTGCACCAAATTTTATTCAAATATGGGAAGAGCATAATAAAAGAAATCCAGCCATTGCTTGTTGAACATTGAGTATGACTTGCCATTTTTAATTTCAAATTACTCAAAATTATTTAAATTAAGAGTACACTTTTTGTGCAATATTAAAAGATACTTCATATTCTTTAAGACGAACCTAACCTCTCAAAAATTAGGAGTTAAACCTTTTAATTGCAGTAGTGTGGCAACCTCTCTGAAATTTCACAATCGAACTATCTTAATCCTATTTGTCAACCTAATTAAAATTTGAATAAAAAAATTGTGATTTAGTGTGTGCACAAGAACCAGAAACCTCAAAATATTTTTTTAATTTATCCACCCCCAATACCACACCCTTTCATCTCCCCCACCCTATTACCGATTTGGGGTATCATTTTATGGGTTTTTGGGGTAGAAGATTTCACATATATTACTAAAGTTCCATGAACAATTATTTCCACATACAAAATTTTTTCATTGTGAGTGACTTGGATAAAAAATATGGATGTGGAAGTAGTGATTCCTTGGGCAGCGGTTTTATTTTTAAGTGGATAAGAATGATAAGATATAATTCTCTCATACAATATGCGTTCCAGGCTTTTGGAAAATGCACTTAAATTTGAAATAAGTCTATAATAAACAATGCAGTTAGGGTCATTTGATTTGTGAATTGGCCACTTTAAGAATAGATGGAAATGGTACCACATTTTATAGCTAAATTAAATAGATATAACAAAGGGACTAATATTGAGCCACACACACTTTTCACAGTCTTTGTTGAAATACCATCGTATCATGCCGAATTCTTCTTTTTAGGTCTTCTATAACTGATTTTATTTAATATTCTTTAATTTCTATACAATAGAAGAAATTAGATATACTTAATTCGTTAGGTAGGCCTCTTAGTCCAAATCTAACTTTCCAAATTTGTCTTCAAACTTGTTGCATGCTGAAGTTACAAAGCGTAAGTCAAATTCCTCTACTACATATTTATGATCAATGATACTTATATCTGCTATAGTGAATTCAATATCCTTGTTTTTCTTTTCCTTGCCTAGTTGACTGTTAACTCCGTTCCAGACTATTTTGTTAGTATTATTGGAGTATTCTATTAATTTTGAATAATATTTAGGTTTTGCTTCTTGTATAAATTTTTTGGCAGTTTTTCTTTGTTTAATGCTTTTTTAAATTCGTCTTTAAAATTTTTAGTTAATCATTGCCAATGTTTTAAAACTTAACTTTCATTATTCATATTCTTGGTTATCCATTTATTACCCTTTTATTTACTTATAGTTGTTGCTGTTAAGGGGTATGAGTCAAAAAATGTAGTAAATTTTATGAATATCGTCTCACTGATAAAACAACTCCCATTTCATATTTTTTAACATGGTATTTAGTTTACATATATTATCATCACGTGTTAGGTCCCTTGTAACGTATTTATCGGTGTCTAAGTGCTGGTTAGTTTCGGGAATACTATTGAGTTTGGTGGCAGCAGATTTATGAAATATGATCGGAAAATCTAGTTTCCATAGTTTCACAATATAATTGGCTGTCAGGTAAATTATGAATAAGGTAATGGAGTGCTAAAGATATGACCGTTGATATTTCTAAATACTCTTGTGACGGCTTTGCTTCATATCGCAATTCAAATGAATCTATTATTACGAGAAGTTTGTCTAACTTTTGGCTGCATTGCAAAAAATCAACATTTAAATCGTAGTATAGTAACTAGAGGTTTTAACTTCGGAATAATGTCATATTGAACGGATTTCGTTCATTTTTGGCAGTATAATAGTAAATGCTTCACAGAAAAGTTTCTATATTGTGCGGGGGTTTGCTAATTTATAGGTGTGGATGCCACCCCCTCTCAGGGGGGGGGGGGTACTTTTAAAAAAATATATATTTATTGGAGCTGAAGTAGAATCAAATTTTAAGAAGAAAAATTTCTATACAATTTTTCACATAAATTGATAGTTTTTAAGTTATAACGACTTCAAAATTGCGATTTTAGCTAATAAAAAAGGTATTTCCAAAGGACTTTCGTCAAGTATCTCTAAAAGTATTACTTTATCGAAAAAATGTTAAAGACCAATTACAGAAAGTACAAACTGGGAATTAATTATATTTTTTGTTTATTGATGTAGGATTAATACTTTCGGAGATATTTAAGTTTATATTTGGTATCCAAGTGTTTCGAAATTACCTTTAAAGTTTAAAATGCATTTTTTTTCTAAAGCAAGTGCTTTAAATGAGCAAAAAAATTTGAGCATCTAGGTAATGCTACATCTTAACGAAAAACTGTATTTGATATAATGTTTTTAAATTACTGGCTAATTAGAGTAACAAAATGGCGACCTTTTTATATAAAAAAATATAAATACGTAAATTTTTCCATCATAACTCCTTTATTTCTTATGCTACAGAAAAAATAATTTGAAAGCGCAATTAATTGTCTTTAATTTCATTTCTTAGCATGCGTGACCTAGCTGTCACAATTTCTGACATATTTAACATTTAAACTGCATTTTTCGTCTTATAAACGTTCGGACGCCATTTGTAAACTTTCATATCTCCAAACCTATTAAATCTATGTAAATAAATAAGCGAAATTCATTATCAGTTTATGAGCTTTATTTTTGGTCTCTACCTAGTTTTCAATAAAACTAATATTTATTGAGATATTTGGAAAAGGAAAAAAAAATTACGTTTTATCGAAAATACCTTTATAGTTTAAACTGTATTTTTTTCTAAAGCAAGTGCTGTATACAAACCAACAAATTTGAGCATCTACGTCATGCTATATATTAATGAAAAACAGTGTTTGAAATTCCTTTTTTTTAATTACTGGCTAATTACAGTAACAACATGGCAACGTTGTTAATAAAAAAATGTGTAGACGCACATTGCTTCGGTCATAACTTCTTTGTTTTTTATGCTACAGAAACAAATAAAAAAACTGTTGAAAGCTTAATTAATAACCTATTATTCTACCTATTAGCATCTTTGACGTAGATGTCACAGTTTCTGAGATATTTAACTCTCACTCTAAATAATTATCTTATAAACACTTGGATGCCAAATGTAAACTTAAATATCTCCGAAATTATTAATCCTACATCAATAAATAAAAAATATAATTAATTCCCAGTTTGTACTTTCTGCAATTGGTCTGTAATATTTTTTCTATAAAATAATACTTTCCGAGATACTTAACGAAAGCCGTTCGGAAATATCTTTTTTTTAAGCTAAAATCACAATTTTGAAGTCGTTATAACTTAAAAACTATCAATTTATGTGAAATATTGCATAGAACCTTTTCTTCTTAAAATTCGATTCTACTTCAGCTCCAATAAATATATATTTTTTTAAGTACCACCCCCTGAGAGGAAGCGGCATCCACCCCCTATAAATTAGCAAGCCCCCGCGCAATATAGAAACTTTTCTCTGAAGTATTTACTATTATACTGCCAAAAATGAACGAAATCCGTTCAATATGACATTATTCCGAAGTTTTGCATATTTTTACCTGTGGGTACTGTACTATTATTAAGTAATTATAATTCGCATATAAGTTATGTATGGTATAACTAAATTTGCTTAAAAAATAACGCTATCACGTCGATTTAACTTTGAGTTGGTACTGTATGACGTCAATATATTTGAAATGGCGACAATCAACGCTTGATATATTGGAATCACTATAGCATCATATCAGTTCAATTTGAAACGCACTTAGTTTCATTATTTCGTTGTCAAAATCCCATTTGAAAGAATGGTTAATTTAGCGTCTCATTAGCACCATTATTTAAAATCGGTATGCCTTTTATAAATAATTTGAATAATAACTGTACTACTGTATATTACATGCACCAACAAATAGTTGTAGCGAAAGGAAGGAATAAAATCGAACTAATAAATTACAATCAATGTAATTTTATGTGCAAGGTAAAGGAATATATAGTTTTCCTAGGAAGTAGTTGTAATAATTATTCTGTATCGCTTTGTCATTTACGTGCTATTAATAACAAACTTATCTATATAAATACAGGAATCCACTTTCAGATATCTGCCTTTTACTTATATTATTGAAAATGTATTATAGGGTGTAATCGAACAAAATTGAAGGGAATAGAATGAATTCATATGAAACTGATTAAACTAGAAATGCATTATAATTTTTACTATTGCTACCGTGTTTTAGGTTTGTTTATTATTAGCGAACCATGACAGAATAAACTTATTTCTACGTAAATTATGTCACGGTTCGACAGATCTCCATGTATTAACCGGATAATGCAAATTGTTTCAGATAGGCCTTTTGCCCCTATTTACACTATTTGTTACATTTTTAATTAACTTT
Organism: Rutpela maculata; assembly: GCA_936432065.2. Taxonomy (NCBI): domain Eukaryota; kingdom Metazoa; phylum Arthropoda; class Insecta; order Coleoptera; family Cerambycidae; genus Rutpela; species Rutpela maculata. Next base: position 36,399,287 of record OW386288.2, on the reverse strand, counting down.
CAGGCTATTGATACATTTTTTGATAGTTCCCAAAGCCAAGCTGGTAAAGGAATGTTCGTGTTATTTCTCACTTAATGCTGCATGTGAGAAAGACCTAGGAAATTTCCTATAACAATGCCTAAGTTTTTATAGCGGATCCTAATAACTTAATTTGGATGCAAAATTAACGATAACGCAGCCCCACAAAAAAAAAATTCAGACAAGCGAACCAGACCCATGTATCTCTATGTATTTTCGGTCACTGAATCCGAATCTGAGGTCAAAAAAAATCGTACACCCCCAAAATCACTAGCTAGAGCCAAAATAACACCCCTGGAATGGGGTAAAAAGAAGATTAAGCTACGAGAATAGTTGTTACATCTTAATCAATCGAATTATACAAATCAAGGTTAAACAGCAGCATACATACAGGAGATATAAAACACACCGCCAGGGAGGCGCGAAAACTACCCCCATATAAAAAAAAACGATCCAAAACAGCAATGACTGCTGAAAAAGCTCGAAATGTCTAAATTGTGTTAAAGTGATAAGAAACTGCATCAGGTCCGACGCAATCTTCATAAACTATCTATAGGGCACCCTCAAGTTTAAAGGACACGAGAAAAACAATAAAGACAATGAAAACGTTAAATCCAACAGGATTTCTATTTTCATGGATGCTATGATTAGCTGAAATTTCGTAGTAATCTAAAATAGAACTGGAAACTTACGTACCATCAACGTCCTACAGAAGGTGTGAAAACTACCCCATCAAGATTCAACTTGAAAAAAGCTGCAGTTAATCCCGAAAAAGCTCGAAACTCCGGAGGTTTGTAAAGGTGAGAAGAGTCTGCAGTAGTTTTTGCCCAATTATTGAAAATTACCGCAACAGTGCTGCCAAAAATCACCTCTTATCTTAAATGACACAGAAAATACAGGAAAAGAACATTGATTTAAAAATATTTCCAGTTTTATGGATGCTATGATTGTTAAAATTGCGTAGTACTCAGAGTTATACTTAGAAAGTCACTTATCACTGTTATTATTCAATTCCACTCCCCTAGGGGGTGAAAACTACTCCCTGTGTAAGAAACAATTATAAGAAGTTACAGTAACAGTAACTTCTGAGAAAACTCAAAACGTCTGCGTTTTGTGGGGGTGAGAAGAAATTAGACTAAGTTCGACCCTGTGCTTGAAACCCCCCACACACACAAAATATAAACGGCAGTCTGTAAGACGATCATTCGAAACTAAAGTAAAAAGATTTTATAAAAAGAAAGAATGACTCGACTCCCGTTTATGTTCTGTGAGACGAGGGGGAGAGGGGGTAGGTTTCAAGCACAGCGTCGAACTTAGTCTAATTTCTTCTCACCCCCACAAAACGCAGACCTTTAGAATTTTTTCAGAAGTCACTGTAACTTCCTATAGTTGTTTCTTACACAGGAGGTGCTTTTCACCCCCTAGGAGAGTGGAATTGAATAACAACAGTGGTACGTGACTTTCTAAGTCTAACTCTGAGTACTACGCAATTTTAACCACTCATAGCATCCATAAAAATGGAAATGATTTGAGAGCAATATTTTTTTCTTGTTTTTTCTGTGTCATATAAGATAAGGGGTGATTTTTGGCAGCGCTGTTGGGGTAGTGGGGTAGTTTTCTATAATTGAGCCAAAACTACTGCAGACTCTTCTCACATTTTCAATTGAGTTCTGAGCTTTTTCGGGGTTAACTGCAGCTTTTTTCAAGTTGAATCTTGAACGGGGGTTTTTTTCACACCCTCTAAAGTTTGACACTGTAGGACGTTGATGGTACGTAAGTAAGTTTCTAGTTCTATTTTAGAGTACTACGCAATTTCAACCAATCATAGCATTCATGAAAATAGAAATCCTGTTGGATTTAACGTTTTCGTTGGTTTTTTCGAGTCCTTTAAACTTATAGTTCAGTAAAATAACGATTTATATCGGACAAAATTGAGAAAGTTTTGAAAATTGGTGGTAATGTTAAAGATAGCATAAGAATTAGTAAACCGAAAACTTCCTAAATAGTGTGCTTCGTCCCCTTGGAGGTCGTTTCCACCCATATTTTGAGGTTTTCTAGATTATCTCAGGAACGGTGCACTTTTTGATAAAAATAACTATATACAAAATTATTCCTTATAAAATTCTCTATCAAACACGTATTTACAGTTTTTTCCTAAAATTAATAGTACCGTGGGAAATAAGGCGCACACATAAGGGTTGGTTCCAGTTAACACAATAAATTGTAATCTTTACTATAATCTACTTTAAAGTTCAATTCTTAACGCTAATGCAGCAGCTATTAAACTCCTTAAAATTATAATAAATGTAGCGCTTCCACCCTCTCACCCCTATAAAATAACGCGATTTTTAAAGGAGCGAGAATATTGTAAATTGTACTTGTTGCCACGCCAACACCGTGGGGCTTTTCGTAGTTAGTAGTCCAGAAAACGCCTAGAGTCTATCAAAGTTGACCAATACAAATAATTTTTTTTTAAATGTTAGAAAATTTCTAACCGATCCCTCAAGAGTTTTTTTGGAAAAAAGTTGATGATGAAAAATTGATGAAATACATATGCATTTGTATTATAAAATGAAATTTGATAAACAAAAATATGATTTTCAACACTACATAGGCTTTCAGTTTTTCGGCCACCATTTTGTTATTTATTTTTATTTTTTTAAATCAATATTATAATCTTTTTCAGCATGAAATGTTCTGTAGTTTGATACAACACAAGATTTTTTATGATTTTTTAAAATTTTTTCAAGATGGCGGCAATAAAACGCATTTTGCACGCTCAGATTTTTCTAGACCTTTAGTATGTCAAAAGGATACCAATAACGAACTAAAAAATTCAAACGAAACACGTAATTTTTAAATGATCAGATCTTCGTAATACACGAGTGGGAAGGTCGAACGATATCGATATCTAAAGAGCAAGTATGGCGTTTCAAGCTCATCGTAAACTGCATACTCCAAATCGAAAATTAAGTTCAGCAGGAATATACAAAAAATGGGATACCGTTTTTGTCTCGCGGCTCTCGCTGGTTTCCGGAAGCTCCCGGAGATATTCGGTTATTATTGGATTTAGCGCTAATAACACAGCCCCCCAAAAAAAGGTCGTGATTTGGATGACTGAACGAGGTATTCCTATGTATTTTTCGACGCTGAATCCGAATTCGAGGTAAAGAAATTCGTAAAATTTTTGTGCGGAGCCAAAAATATCCTTGGGGGGCGAGCGTAGATGCGTCTTCACTGTGTATGTATCCTCGATACTCCAAGTGAAGCAACGTGCAGCGCGGTTAGTACTTGGATGAGTGACCCACTCATCTTGGAAAACACAGCGATCTCGTCCCACCTTCTAGCGGCTTGTATATCAGTGTATAAGCGGAAGCTATGTAATTTAAGACGAGGATGACGTAGTGGATATACCATCCTTCGGAGAGGATGTAAAGCAGGCGGTCCCTTGTCTATTAATGTTAGGCAAATAAAAGATCCCTACTCTTCTTACGAGAAGAGGTTCGGCAAAATTTCCTGGCGTCGGTGATAGGCCCTGGTAGCGGAAATAGGCCGCCGTTAAATAAACAGATAAAAAAAAAGATATCCCTTAAATAGGGGCAAAGTTATGAATATCAGTATCATTACGGAAAGAAGTATGAATGGACACTTTGCAACCCTCATGCTCTCATTTATTATTACCAAGGGCATAACAACTCTCCCCCGAAGTAGTTGGTACGCCCTCTACGCCCCTACTATATCCTTCCGGATATAGATTTGCGTCATGAAAGCTCCTAACTTACAAGCTCTTAAGAATGCAGGGTAGGGTGAACGCAGCCAAAGAACCAACCCCATAGAGGGGTGAAAACTACCCTCTGCTGAACGGGGGTGGAGGAGGATGTGGGTGAGCAAATTCTTCTTGTTTTTACTGTGTAATGGTCGCAGTGTACTGTGCAGAACAGCCCTTAACTGCTTTGCCCGTACCCGTCTAAGGGGTGGAAACCACCCCCAATTCACAAGAAGTATTCGAAAAACTTTTAAGACCGGAAAGATGCACTCTGGAGATTTTCAATCCGAGAGAAGAGAAATTTGCCAACGGTATTGAGTTTGCACAGCAAGACCAACCCTTAAGCAGGTAAAGACGTCCCTCTATGAGTGAGAAACAGGAAGGCCCAGAAGGATGTGGAAGATTTTTTTTTTCAGTGCGAAATTTATAGAGCTGTCATACATCTTCTGTTATCCCTTTTCCAACCCTCGAACATTTGGTCCGCCTTGTCTGGCTTAACCTTTTACCCGATCTCTGCGTTCTATGCTTTAATTGAACATACACTTTTTCTAACACACTCCTTCAAAATTTTCTCTGCTTTCTTGTCTTCGCCGCATACTCTTGCATTCTCCGACACCCTGTCTCTCAGTCTCCATTGTCCGGCCTCATACTCCTTGTATCTATTTCATGAATTCTCTCATGATAACACCAGTATATCATGTCTTTTTCGTCCATACTCCCCATTTTATCTTCGTTCTCTAAAATTCTTCCCTCTCTTCAGGGCTTCCTCTTACACTAAATACTCACTGTCATTTTCTTACAAACTTACTACTGTTCGAAGGTTGGAGAAGGGATAACAGAAGGTGTATGACAGCTCGATAAATTCCGCACTGAAAAAAATTAATCGCCCTTCTGCATCCTACCTGCTTTAAGAGTTGGTCTTGCTATGCAAATTCAATTCCGAAAATCTCCAGTGTGAATCTTTCCAGTCTTAAAAGTATTTCAAATACTGCCTGTGAATTTGGGGGTAGTTTCCTTAGACGGGTACGGGCAAAGCAGTTAAGGGCTGTTCTGCATAGTACACTGCGACCATTGCTCAGTAAAGACAAGAAAAATTTGCTCTCCCACATCTTCCTCCAACCCCCTCTAGGGAGTTAGTTCTTTGATTGTATTCACCCTCCACCGTGTCTCCCTTGCATTCTCAAGAGCTTGTAAGCTAGGAGCTTTCATGAGGCAGATTTATGTCGAAGGGTATAGAAGGCGTACCAACCCCTTCGGGGGGGGGGGGGTTACGCCCTTGGCAATAATAAATGAGAGCACGAGGGTTGCAAAGTGCCCATTCAAACTCCTTTCCGTAATGATACTGATATTCATAACTTTACCCCAATTTAAGCAATATTTTTGGCTCTGCACAAAAATTTAAGGGATATACGAATTTTTTTGACCTCAGATTCGGATTCTGCGTCGAAAAATACATAGGAATACCATGGTCAATCATCCAGATCACGACTTTTTTTGTGGGGCTGTGTAATGTATCCCTTTCCGGCACGGGAAATCATGCACAAAAAGTCCCGTTGCTGCACGGGATATTTTGTTCTAATTCATCTGTTTTTTTTTTGTTATTGGGATTGCTAAGCAACAAAGTATACTTTGGTTGCATTTGTGGAGATTTATATTTTGTTTAAAGTATATACTTTGGTGTGGTAGCCAGATACATAGCATACATTACAGTATATACAGTAGGGTGGCCCATCTTTTTCGAAATCGAAATTTTTTATTTCTCACCCCTGCAAATGGTTCCATTTGAAGAAAAAACAGTCCCCTCAAAATATTATTGAGGCAAATTGAAGGCAAGGGGTGCCGCAGAATGCATTATTATGCAATAATAAAAGTAAATGGAATTATTTACATTCTTTGGTTGATGCATTGTTTTTTTTTTTAATCAGCAACATTTATCTTTAGAATGACTAATCAAGTCAAACAAATATCAAAGACATTATCTGTTGTGACTATGACATGTGTCATACTACTGTAAATTCGTAGTCTAAGAAAACTAGACTAGAAGTTTTTGAAATAAAACTCTCGTTTTATCTTTGTGTATTTTATTATGAAACGTTTTTTTCATACATAGTACCAAATATTATCCTAAATCTACAAGACATATAGTAATAAAAACAATATTTTTTGCACTAGGCCAAAGCATGCGACAGGGTTTCTTTTTTTACATTTGGAAACTGTGATTTATAATCATTTACAACTTGGAGTAAAAACTGTTTTTGGTCTTCATTTTTTGTTAAAATGTCATTATAGTCAGTAATATTGATTCCTCTCTCAGCGGCATCATTTACAACTTTAATTTTGTTTACAATATTGAAACATCGGGTATAACTTTCATTTTCCCTCCATGTTGTTGGATCATTTTCCAAAAATTTCATAGACAAACCTAATTTTTGAAAAAACTGTTTAGTGTTCTCGCATATGAAGTCCTGAATTTCCTTGTTTTCAACATCAGTAATGTTACTAATCAGAAGTCGTTTAATACCCTCTTGATTTGGTGCTTTCCTATTCAAAGCTTTAACCATTTCTCTTTTAGTGGTAACTGAAATATCATCAAAGAAAGATAAGCCAACATTTACTGAATTAAGGTACCACAAATGGTTCACTATTTTCCTACTTGCGGCTTGAGATATTTCTTTGTCAATATTTTGATAATTAATGAGTTCTTTACAAAAGTCTAAGTCATGAAGCGGTGCTTTACTAGCAAATGACGCTGTAAACCAGGCCTTTACATAAACCTTTACAATAAAGAGACATATATCTTCAATACCTATTTTTTCTTTTTTAGTTGGAACTGATCTTGGAAAAAAAATATTTTTAGACAGTAAATGGCTTTGGCCATCCAACGTGCATGATGAAATGCCCCTGGTTGATAGAATGTCGTGTGAGTGGGGTCTTCTTCAACAAAAAGTTTAGAAAGCATTAAAGATTCTTTATAATCATCACGAGGCTGTTGCAAAGTTAAAGCTGCATTTAGAAACTTTACAATTTCGGCTTTAACTGGTTGTAAAATGTGTTTAATTTTTGATACCTGAAATCCAGTTTTTAGTTTATTTTGATCTATTTTAGGCCAAAATTCCCTAAAACGTTTAAATAGTGGCACTTTTGGACCAGATGAGGAAGGCATTTTTGTGTCAAACACACTTCTCAAAACCACTTCAAAAATATGATGTCTACAAGGAAAATATAGAATATCTCTTTCTAATTTTTGTTGCAATAGTGTGGCTGCCCCATTTATATAACCCATATTTGATGCTGTTGTATCACAACACAAAGCTATTACCTTTTCGTCCAAATTCCATTCACAAAGCACATCATAAACTGCTTCAGTCTGTTCTCTTCCAGTTGAATTGGGCAAAGCTGGTATTCCAAGTAGTTGTTCAATGTCTCCACTAGTAACTAAGATAGCAAGTCTATCGATATTTCCCATTCCAGTGAGAGAAGGTAAAAGTTTTCCATCCCAATGGATGACTGGGGCCGGCAATTCAGAATTACCGAAGGCAGTTTTTAATATTTCAGCTCTTTCTTCGCGGATGCGTTGTCTAGAGCGCTGAAGTGTGGTTCTGCTGATGGACAAAGATGTGGTGTCATGTCCTAGTGCTTCTGCTACTCCCGTCAAAATATGGACTCCATACCTGTCGCTTATTTTGCAAGCATCAAATGCAGCGGCTATTTTTGGTGTGATGATGTTACATGTTCCATACAATCTCCTCTTTTTTGGCTGTGACGGGCCAGGCTGGTCTTGTAACAACTCTTCTTGGACTTCGATTATTTCATCTTCATTTTCGTTGGAGTCGGCTGAATTACTACTTGATGATGGACAGGTGACTGTTTCCTCTAATCTAGCTTTTTCTTGTTGACTTCGTTGCATTCGTTCGGATAATTTCTGTAATTTCTCCTCAGCTGATTTTTCTTGAGAAGCAAGTTGATAATCAATACCATGCTTAAATCCAGGACGTCCCTTTTTCTTTGGTTAATTAAAAACTGCTTATCTTCATCTATTTTCATCAACTCCAATGCATTTGCATGAGAAATGTCAAAGAGATCGTCCAATTTTTCAACGAAATTTTTTTCTTTACCTCCCGCACTGGCCCTTTTAGCCGATTTTTGTAAGTTCCTCCACTCTGCATAAAGTTTATCTAGTTGTTTAACACAATGAAAATCCTGACGTGTCGGAATGCTAGCTTTATCCCAAAAAACTGACACCTCTTTTATTGTTAATTTAGCACTTTCATATACACTTAGCTTCACTTCACGAATGTTATAAAAGAGCACTTGTAATACTTGTCTACTAGACGGCAATTTATTGCCAATGATTTGTGACGAATAGTGTCCAACTAAGTAAATGAAAGTATCCTTTCGTAAGGATCTAACATCAGCCATCGTTAAATGTTTTTTCAAAAAGGAACGTATGCTAGAACTTATAATGTCACCACTGTAAAACACAATTGCAAACTGACATAAAAACCTACCGTAGGTGCAGTATATTTCCAAACTTCCAAAACAAATAATTTCTAGGAAATAATTACACCAATAAAACATTATGAGAAAAGAGGTAGATATTTGTATTTTAAGTAAAATTTAAGTGTATTACCGTAATAAAATTTTATCTACAAATTTCTACCTGAATGCGGCACGGGTTACCGTAATAAAATCTTATCTACAAATTTCTATCTGAATGCGGCACGGGTTACCGTTCACCGAATTATCTGAAACTTTGACATAAATTATTCCTAGTATAATAGTATATTTTCGTGGGGTGAGATTTAAAAAATACGCAAAAAAAATTCACCCCCTGTAGAGATGGGCCACCCTAAATACAGTGTATACAGTCCACTATGCATGTTATATAAAATTATACGCTATATCATCAAGATATAAAGCGACATTACAGATAGCATCATATTACAGTATTAGATAACAGCTTCCTTTGAATTGCTTATCTAGATATTAAGTTTCATTTTAACTTCTCACAATATTATGCTGATTAGCTAGCTTGCATTTCCTTTGTTCAACTTTGGCTGACACATCATTTGAAAACTTATAAATAAGACTAACGAGCATTTGTACCGGCAGTTATCATACTCACTTCATATTAAATGTATCATACATAAATTGTATCTTTTATTCAGGAATCAACGTTGATTCCTCATGTAACTAAATAAAAAGTTTTTAAAAAGTCAATCACGCAAACAGTGATCTAACAAATGGTGCAGTCGGTAGGATCTAACTAACATCGCGTGTTCGGGAGCCTAACTAGTGGTAAACGTAACCAGCGGAACAAGGTGCAAAAGGTGCCTAACCATTGGAAAAGAACCATTAGAACAAGGAGAACTTCTTAGCCGTGGTGGTGGATCCCAATCCTTTAATTAGAAGAACCTACTAACCAGATGAAGAAAATATTCATGTAAGTCATTTTAAGAATCATCTCGCTTACTTTATTCATAACCTATTTAAGTGAACAGTTCTATTGTCAAAGTGAAATCCATTCCTTTACAAACGCAATGAAACAAGTTAATTTAATTTTAAGTTTATTTATTTTCGTATTTACGAAACATTGTGTATTATACAGCTAATATACAATCCATTTACACACGCAACTTAACAAGCTAATTTAATTTAAGTTCGTATCATACTGCTGATATGCAACCAATTTCTTTTTGCAATCCAAATAATTTAAATACAAAGCAAAATGCCAGACAGAGCTCAACCAGAGACAGCTCAACCAATAGTACCGGCACCAGCCGAACAACAACAGCAACTACAACAACTACAACAACAACAACCAGAGCAAATTGAGCCTTACAAGCTCTCTGAAGTATTTTCATTGATACCGGAATTTGATGGCAACGCCATTAATTTACAAACATTTTTAAACTCATGTCAGTGTGCACAAAGTATGGCAATCCATGACCAGAAAATTTTACTAACAATCCACATCAAAAATAAGTTAAAAGGCAAAGCTGCCGAATTAATTAATTCACGCAACCCTGGCACCTGGCCAGAAATCAAAGCACTCTTGGAAACTCATTTTGGGGACTCCAGAGATCTAACGGCCCTGATTCAGGACCTGCAGCGCATTCACCAATTGCCAGGCGAATCCGCATTAACATTTGTATCGCGTCTACAAACGCACAACGCGAAGATGCACGCCGCAGTGCAAAAACAAAATCTCACGGGAACGCAAAGAACTGCACAATCAGATCTTATAGAAACCATGACGCTTAATAATTTGTTAACGGGCTTAGAACCAAACTTAGGCCGCATCATACGTGCCAGTAACCCTCCAACCATACTAAAAGCTGTTAGCAGAATTCGGAGAGAACTGCAACTCTCCTATTTCGAACAACAAAAATTTCCGAAAAATAGTCCGGTCAAAAATCCCAATTTACAACCCAAACGACCAACCTCTAATTTTCAACAGAAATTCTGCTCATTTTGTAAAAGAAATGGACACGTCATAAACGAATGTCGTACAAGGCAACAGCAACAGTCTATGCCATCGACATCAAACTTCCAGAGACCAAATTATCAAGGAAACCCAAATTTTCAAAATTTTTCTCAAACCAATCAATTTAATCAGAGGACATTCCCTCAACCTAATCAATCTAGTCAACCACAACAAAACAGGCCCTCAGCTATAAGACCGAACCCGAATTTCAATCAGCAAAGACCCTCTGCTATTCAACCAAACCCAAACTTCAACCGTTTTAATCAACAAAAAACGCATCATCTAAATTACGAACCTTATGAAAACCAATGCGATTTCAATCAATACAGTGACTATTCTTCTGATTACCAAACTGCAGAAGATACTTACGAACATTATAACTTTGAAACCAACCAAAATTTCCAAGAGAATTATACAGCTAATTCTCAATACGAACAGTACGAGGATTATACTGCTAATCCTCAGGATTTTCGTTTAGACCCGGAGTACCCCACGGATACTCCAATACAACAACCAGACCAATTCGAACCAATTACGGAACTAGAAACTCAAATACAAACTATGAATCTCAACGACAGTTTCGTCCCTGAACTTCCCAGAACAGAAGTTCTTTTAAATACACCCCCGCATATGTTACTAACCGTAAACTCAAAAAATCTCTATTATATGGAAGACGCAACTGGTAAATTTAAAATCTTAATTGACACAGGTGCAGGCATATCAATTTTTAAACCTAAAACAGCTGAAAATTATAGACGTAGATCTCCTGAAAATGTAATTATACAGGGCATTACCGATCAAAAAATTTATATCAACGAATCTGTTCTCATCCCCTTTTCAGATGAGTCACACAAAGTTTATATCTATAATCTAGATATAGATTTTGATGGATTATTAGGCGCAGACTTTTTAGAACATTACGAATGCCAAGTAGACTTTAAAAATAAACAACTAGTCACAAATTTTAAAACCGTACCACTATTTAAAGTCACGGAAGAAACTACAGTAAATTTACCTGTACAACCAACTAGTAACTCTAACATCAAAAACCAAAATCTAAATTTAGGCAACATCAAAAATTTAATTTCAATCGAACCTCGCATGGAAAAAATCTGTAAACTAAAATGTAACCTGCGAAATACCGAGGCTATACTGTTAGCCCAGGAAAACGAGAAAGTACGCTTACCAAATGCCATTGTCAAAATCGATCACAATGGAGAATTTTTAACTTCAATAATAAACGCAAACGCCATCCCAAAAACCATAAACTTCTCAAATCTTAACCTGGAACCAGTACAAAAATTCAAATCAATTTTTAATTTAAATACTCAAAATTCTGACCAACACTTACAGACAGACAGATCCTTTGAAATCAGGAACGAATTGCGCTTGGATCATCTAAACGAAGAAGAGGCCGAAATAGTAACGCAGCTTTGTTTAGACTTTCAAGATATATTCTATTTAGAAGGAGACAATTTGACCTTTACCAACGAAATCAAACACCCTATTGACACCGACAATTCCCGACCGATATTTACGAAATCGTATCGCTATCCTCAGGTCCACAAAGAAGAAGTTAAGTCCCAAGTATCGAAAATGTTAAGTCAAGGTATTATTCAACCCTCAATCTCACCTTGGTCCTCTCCTGTCTGGGTAGTTCCCAAAAAACTGGACGCTTCTGGTAAACAGAAATGGCGCGTTGTAGTCGACTACCGCAAACTCAACAAGGTTACAATCGGTGACAAATATCCTCTGCCCAACATTTCCGATCTTTTAGACCAACTTGGCAAATGCCAATATTTCACAACCTTAGACTTGGCTTCTGGTTTTCACCAAATTGAAATTAATCCCGCAGATATTCAAAAGACTGCTTTCACAGTTGAGAACGGTCATTATGAATTCGTGCGAATGCCATTTGGACTCAAAAACGCTCCATCAACTTTTCAAAGAGTTATGGATAACATCCTGTTAGGTATTCAAAATGAACGATGTCTCGTCTACATGGACGATATTATTATTTACTCTCCTACAATTCACGAACACATTTCCCGTCTAACTGAAGTCTTTAAACGCCTTCAAAAAGCCAACCTCAAAATTCAACCAGACAAATGCGAGTTTCTCCGCAAGGAAGTCGCTTATTTAGGACACCTAATTACAAAAGACGGCGTAAAACCAAACCCTTCGAAAGTTGACGCTATTTGAAATTTTCCTCAACCGAAAAATCCAAAAGAAATTAAATCATTTCTAGGCTTAGCCGGATATTATAGGCGCTTTATTCCTAATTTCTCCAAGATAACCAAGCCCTTAACAAAACTACTACAAAAAGACGTACCATTTCTCTTCAACAATGATTGTATAAATTCTTTTCAAAATTTGAAACAAACATTAACGACAACCCCGATATTAATCTACCCCAACTTTGATGAACCTTTCATTCTAACCACTGATGCGAGCGCATTTGCCGTCGGCTCGGTGCTGAGCCAGGGGCCTATTGGCAAAGATTTACCCATTGCCTATGCTTCTAGAACCATTTGCAGTGCAGAAACTAAATATTCAACGATTGAACGCGAGCTTTTATCGATAGTATGGAGTGTAAAGCACTTTAGACCATATCTGTATGGTAGAAAGTTCAAGCTTGTAACCGACCACAGACCACTCACCTGGCTATTCTCTATAAAAGACCCAGGAAGTAGACTTGCTCGTTGGCGACTCAAATTAGAAGAGTACGACTACGAAATAATTTATAAACGAGGCAAAATCAATAAGAACGCGGACGCACTTTCCAGAATCAAAATTAATCATTTTTTCGAATGTTCCAAATTCTATTCAAAGGTTCTAGCCGCGAATGACGAAGAGTCAGACGACGACGAAAACCCAGACGATAACAACGAAATCACTAACGAACAAATTTCCCGAGAATTTGAAACTTTCACCAACCTATATAAAACAACATCTTTAATAGACTATTCAAAAATCAAAGCCTCAAACAAACAACTCTTATACCGAGAACATAAAGATATTATAACCTTCTTCCAACAAAATAACTTACAAGACCTACATCACAAAATTATTGAGGACATATTCGAAGAAAACCCCGAATTTCATAACGATAAAATCAATATTGTATCGAGCAAAACAGTCAGACATAGGAGATATTTTATCATTCCCCTACCGTTTGATATCGAATCCGTAATTGAACATTTATTTTTGGTATTATTTAAAAATCAAGATGTTTTAGACCTTTCTAAGACATACTTTGTCGAAAATAACCTAGACCTCCCCGTACTCGAAATTCTATCATTCATTTTTGCGGAAAAAGATTTAAAAGTAGTAATTTGTCAAGATATCGTCAGAACTGCCGACGAAGATGAAATCCCAATTATATTGGAGCAAAATCATTTTGGTAAAAATAATCTACACCGCGGAATAAATGAAACGATTCGAAGAATTAGAGAAAAATACACTTGGCAAGGTCTAACTAAAGACGTTGAAAATTTTATAAAAAAATGCGAAACTTGCCAAAAGACTAAAGTATGCCGGAAAAACCTTAATAACCCTCTAGTAGTCACAGAGACCCCAAGAACACCATTCGAAAGAATCAATATCGATTTATTTGAATTCCCCACTCGAAATTACGCTTTAACCATTCGCGACGAATTAACTAAATTCACGCAAGCCTATGCAGTCCCGGATAAATCCGCAAAATCTGTCGTAAACACTTTGTTGTTATACTTTCAACATTACGGTACCCCGCTAAGAATCCATTGCGATTACGGTGGCGAATTTGACAACCGTTTGCTCAAAGATCTTTGCACCCTCTACGACATAAAATTAACTTATTCAAGCGTAGGACATCCTCAATCGAACGGATCCATAGAAAGATTTCATGCTACTTTAGCCGAAATGATAAGAATCCACAAAACTGAAAACCCAAACGAACATCCTTTCACGATTCTACCATATGCAGTAATATGCTATAACAATTCGGTAAATAAAACACACGGTTTTACCCCATATGAACTTATCTTTGGTCATACGTCTAACAGACCACCTGAAACCTTATATAACCAAAAAGAGTTAATAACCAAATACGTTAGAGATTTAAACAACAGAATATCCCACTACTATAAAATAGCCCGTAGTCGAACACAATCTCAAAAGGAGAAAGCAAAAGTTCATTTCGACAGAAATGTTCCTCAAAAACGATCTGAGTACAAAATAGGTGACTTAGTTTACGTAAAAGAATCACAAATCAAAAACAAATTGCAAAACAAATTTAACGGACCTTTTAAAATAGAAGAATTTTTCCAAAATTCTGCTACCTTATTAAATCTCGAAACAAAACAAGAAACTAAAGTAAATTTTGATAGAATGAAACCATATACTGAAAATTAAATTTATTTTCAGGTTTCTCCTGCTGTTCGGATCAGCACTCTGTCAATACAAAATTACCCCGACCAATAATACTGTTGGTGTATACTACCACCAAGACACGGACATCGTGGTCACAAATGACAAATGGACTCTGCTAGTGCATAAAAACATTTCATCCCTCAAAATAGCTTTTGACAAAAATCAAAATATCTTAGACAGAATCTTGTACACTCTCCATAATGGTGATCATAGGTCAATTATTTTTACGAGTGAAATTAAAACAGACTTTAACCTTTTAACACAAATATCCAACTCTATAAAAATGAAATTTGACGAAATCTTTTCAGATACAAAAAGATATAAACGAGGAATACTTAACGGTATCGGTACAATATTCAAATCCATAACTGGAAACCTAGATGCTGCAGATGGCCAGTACTATACTAATTGTATAAATAAACTAAATAACGACGAACATCAACTGGAAAACTTAATAAAAAATCAAATTTCAGTTACGACTTCTGTTATTAAAAACTTCAACTCGACTATACAAAAATTACAAATTGACGAGGAAACGTTTAACAAAGATCTCGATGAAATCGAACGCACAATTCAAACCATGACTCAAGCTATTGAGGCTGCTCATATAAAACTAAAATTCTTATACATTTCCGAACAACTAATGGCGAGCTATTTGTATATCGAAGATAATTTGAACGACATTCTGAATTCAATAACATTTGCCAGATTAGGAATCATTCACACGTCAATCATAACCCCTAATCACTTAGTGACAGCACTTCAAGAAGTTTCACAGAGCTTACGAAGGAACAATTTGCCTCTCCCCATTAAATTATCGGCAGTTGCTAAGTATTTGGACATTATTGAATTGCAAGCGTTTCAAATGGATTCTAACTTAGTATTTGTTTTAACAATACCACTTGTCGAACCCCAAAATTATAACACCTATCGCCTATATCCTATCCCGATACTTGATAACAGAACTGGTCTACATCACATTTTATCTATTTCACAAAAGTTTATCGCGAGAGACGATGATTCTTTAATGTACATACCTATACAAAATTTGAAAGAATGCAAACCTCTTTATTTTGGAACCAAACTATGCTCAAACCTATACGCTTATCCCATCGATAAAAATGCCATATGCGAAGCCAGAATTCTCAAACCACTAGCTAGACTCCCAGAAAACTGCCAGACCTCCTTCATCATCAGCCAAGGGTACAATGTCCAAGAACTTGAAGACAACTCATGGCTAATAATTAATTCCGAACCACTTCACATTACCATCAACTGTCCAAAGAGAGAATCCACAACAGAGCTAATCAACAAAAATTCCATCATCAAACTACAACCAGGATGTTACGCCTACGCAGGCATCACCCGAATACAAGCCAGTGCTAAAGACTTTTCCGAAATTAAGGACAATTCACATTCTATCCAAATTCCTTTTGAATGCTGTAATCACATGCCCGACAAAACCAAAATTCCAAAATTAAAACCTCTCAAATTAAACAATCTCGACGTAGAAGACCTAGATATTGCTAAAAACAAATTGGACCAATATTCCAAAGACCTGGATGACCTCATAAACGAACTTTTTGTGACCAAACACATATCTTGGTTCACATATTTCATAATCACTCTCATCATTCTATTAGTCCTACTTTACATAACCTGTAAATGCAGAAGAAGAAGATGTGGAGCATTGCGAATCCAACCCTCAACGGACAACCCTCCTTCACCTCCTACAGAGCGAAGCAGAGTTTTTTCCAAATTTCCTAGACTGATCCCTCCAAGAAAGCGACCCGGTATTAAACCTCAAGAAGAAGAGGACATCGAGTTAACATAGACTTTCATATGTGGAGTTTTACCCTTGTCTATTAATTTAGACCATTGTATTTTATTCTTATTACATTTATGTAATCTACTACTCGCTTATTATTATTATCATCTACCAATTTTAACTTTTATGTATTTTATTATTTTGCTTTTTATTCATTCAACAGTGTTTCAATTTATTTTGCATTATATTCATTTAACGTTTCTAACAATTTTCAAAAGTTGCTGCATAACATCAACTTTTTTATTAAGGGGGAAGTTGTTATATAATATTATACGCTATATCATCAAGATATAAAGCGACATTACAGATAGCATCATATTACAGTATTAGATAACAGCTTCCTTTGAATTGCTTATCTGGATATTAAGTTTCATTTTAACTTCTCACAATATTATGCTGATTAGCTAGCTTGCATTTCCTTTGTTCAACTTTGGCTGACACATCATTTGAAAACTTATAAATAAGACTAACGAGCATTTGTACCGGCAGTTATCATACTCACTTCATATTAAATGTATCATACATAAATTGTATCTTTTATTCAGGAATCAACGTTGATTCCTCATGTAACTAAATAAAAAGTTTTTAAAAAGTCAATCACGCAAACAGTGATCTAACATGCATATACAATATGCGGTACGTTATTTGTACCACCATGCCTGAAAGGGCTAGGACATGTTGGAAAATACTATTTACAATACACAAACTACTTTGTGTCGGCCAAATTCGTGTTGTTATGATTTACTTGTAGATTAAATCAAATGAAAATCAAAGACTTCTTGGTTTAAATACTCGTACTGAATAGATATACGTATTTAATATGGAAAGGTAAGTATAAAATGTGTATAACACAAATTATGGCTTCACAAAATTTAATTAAACTGTACTCACCTCAATTTTTTTAGAATACAAAATTTAGCTTTTCAAACAAAAACCTAAATCAGTGAATAGTGTACAAGGTAAACAAATTAGGACCAATTCATTATATAGAATTTTTCAAAGTTTTAAAAAAGTCAAATATAAATCTAAATGATTTAAAAATATAAATAGTAAATTTTAATTTAACAGATTAATATTTTAATAGAATCATTACTAGTTATTTAAATTAGCTCTTAAAAATAATATGTTTCACAGACATGTTAATTAACCTGCTCATAATTACATTTATTACCAATTTAAAATCACGTTTAACGCCAAAATGACTCGTTTACGTAAATATATAGGAAGGATATGTGAGAGAATTACTTAAGTACATTCTCATGTTTTCATTTTTCTTCTTATTATCAACAGTTATAATAATTATTTAACTTTCAAAGAAATGTTGCAGATGTTAACCAGCAGAAAAGTATAGCGAAAGCGAAATAATGAAATAGCAGTAAGTAAAGTTAAATATTTGTATTAAATAATGAATAAGGTATGCAACTGCTGACTCCTCCCAGGAAATGTTTTGATCTAATTAATTTTATGCTTTATGTCATTTATGCTAGTGAAATTTGTTTGTCCCACAATATGGAACTAATTTGTTACAGATTGAAATCTTCACGAATAGATAGCGTTGATAATCCTATATAACAAACTAAAATGCTTCATAGATATCTAGTGTCCATCATAGAACAAAATTCAGAAAACAATTTTAGATAATTTTGTAGGTTTTCATTGTTGATATATTGAAAACAACGCTCGCCACTTTAAGACTGTACAAGTGTACAGTGTATAATTATAAATTTATACAGGCCTTTTTTTAATGCATTAAATTTCCTATCAGTTAAAAATGTTGAGGAACAGGGTTGGGCAAATGTGTGGAAACACCTGATTTCTGGATAAACTATAGGTTCTATTAAAAAATACCCCTAACAAAAGTTTTTGTAGCATGTATTCTATTCAGTGACGTACTTTGATTTTCAACAGCTACCCTTCTTTTTCGAGATATGACGTCATCGGTAGTTTGTTCAAATGGATGGCCATGTATATTTTTACATTTTCATCAATTATAATGATGTAGAATTTGGTGGGTGTGCTATTTGTGGTTTTTTAAAAAAATTATTTAAGATAATAAAATAAAGTGTAATAAATTTAGTTAATGAAAATTAAATTTGTTATTACAAAATATTGAGCACTTTAATATTGAGAAACGAAGAAAATATTCATAATAAATTTTACTTTCAGTAGCCTAACAATATCCTAATCGATCAACGAAAGCTCTTAAGGAGTTTTGAATAGCATGCTGTGATATTTCTTGAACAGCCATCCTAATTCGATCTTCCAACTCTTCTAACGACTAAGGCTTGATCCTATAGAAAACGGATTTTAAAATAGTCATATACATATCTATACCAAAGAACGATTTCTTGTGACACAGGGGATTTAAAAATAGTTTTCTTAATTTCTTCAATAAAAAGCTGCCATAAGAGGTCTCAGCGGGGAGACCATTGCTAGGCCTTATTGCTGTTTATAAAATCTGTTGTCAAGCCGGAAGTAGTTTTCAGTTATAGACTAGGAAATAGCGTGCAAATTCGACGACGAATGGTTACCGTCTGCCAGTCGGTAATAGAAGAGACCATATAAGTACAAAAATTTTTTCTCTCTGGAACTTTTTGGTATGGTAGGGAGGGGGGGGGAGGTGGGGGTAATTTATTTTTTAATCGAATGATTATCGATATCTGTTCGCATAGGTAGTTAGTATATGTACTTCACATACCCCAATTACGCTGGCAGAAGAAACTTCCGATCGGCGCGCGTTAACCTCAAATAAAAAAAAAAAATTTAGTTTCTATTTCCGGTCAACGCGCGCGCCGACCGGAAGTTTCGTCTGCCAACGTAATTGGGGTATGTGAAGTACATATACTAACTACCTATGCTAACAGATATCGATAATCATTCGATTAAAAATAAATGCCCCCCCTCCCTATCCCCCCACCATACTAAAAAGTTCCAGAGAGAAAAAAATTTTGTACCTATATGGTCTCTTCGATTACCGACTGGCAGACGGTAACCATTCGTCGTCGAATTTGCACTCTATTTCCTAGACTATTAAGTATAGTTCAAATAGTGTATCGATTTCATCTTTTATGATTATATTAATGTTCTTAGAGTCCAATATTTTTTGGATAATTTCGAGACACTTCTTATATGATATATTTGAAAACATGTTACTGACACTAAAGGATGCTGAATTGAATTTTCTGGGACTATATCATTTTTTAATTTGTTGGTAAGCTCAACAGAATTTTTGATACCATGGGTAGGTGTGAAATTAGTAATATTTTTGAATATTTTGTTCATTTTAATTGCTGTTTGTCTTAAAGGTCTATTTATGTATGAAATTGAAGGCCTAATTAGGTTTCCCTCTTTGTAAACTTTTATTTCATTTATTATTTTATAAATGATTTTTCTAGATATATCTATTAGTTATATTAAATCAGAAACTAAGGAAACTATATGTGAATCAACGTCCAAAACCAAAATAAATTGTACATTTAATATTTTTTTAATTTCTGTATATTTTGCTGAAATTTCTATTTCTCATTTCAGATTTTACTGTATTTCTTAGCTCTATTTACGTTTAGTAAATGTGAGGAAGAATCGTACCCAAGGAAACGGAGAGGATCTTTTCAATCATCGTACCCAATAGGAAGTAATCAGCTACAAATAGGTGGTGTAAACGTTGATACATATGGAAAGGCCAATATTCCTTTGCAAGAGACTGACTTATATGCTCCAGGAGTAGGTAATATTGAAATCATAAATTTCAAATTCTGCTGTAATCTGACACAAGTATTTTGCATTTGAACTGCACAAAATAGATAATAAAGACAATATGATTTTCAGCAGTGGGGAATTATTGACGTGACACTGTCATACTTTCCACAAAACTGAACAATATACTTGATTACGGTTTCTCCAGCCAAATGTAACATCCTGAGATGAATAAAACTCATTTTTAATTCTGATGTAAAAATCAATTATATCAACTCGGCTAGCGAGATGGACATAGAGTGTGCTGTTTAATATTTTGACTTCTTTAAAAAATCTTCAATTTTCCAGTCTTTGACATACAGTAACATTATGTCATACATTGACAAGAGGATCCGTATCATCACTATAGTCAAGCATTGGATGCAGTAGAGATACGTATAATGATATTAGTAGCGGGACCACCGAAGCTGAATATTTTTGTGAAAGTCTAGCTTTAATATAAATAAGAATTAAAATAATTTTTTTTTTTAAATGTACACACTTTGTAGTCGTTTCTTAAAGCTTTTTAATTTTCTTCTCCATATCCATGAATTTTTTAAAACCCGTGTCCAAAATTAATGGCGAAGTTCAATAATTTTCTGGAAGTCTCTCATTATACACACTTTTTATTAATTTTTAATAATCATTAATTCAGATACTTTTGATTTTCTTTTCTATTTAAAAAATTTTACCCCCTGAGGAACGTACCGAGAACATAAATTAAGGGATAATTTTGTGTGGTTTTGTTTGTCTTTTAACTTCTCTAACCTTTGTAATGGACGAATCGATTTAGATACGGTTTCCACCATACGATTTGGTATTATATGTTATTATTTAATTTTAGGCCATGTTATTTAACAATATCTAAATAGCTTGCAGTTTACTTGTTAACTCAAGTGTGCAATGCATAATAATTTTTAAAAATTTTTTGACTTGATATTATATTCGATACAAGATATGTAGATATCAAATTATCTGAATTTTTAGGAAAAAAAAATACAAAAGTAAAAACATTTTAGTCATTACTATAATATCACTTCGGATCACTTTACCCCGACGTAAAAATCATAGGGAGACCTAGGGTTAGGTCTTAGTCCTGACATTAGTAACATTAATAATAGTTAATAACAGTAATACTGATTTCATTGAGACTGATTGTAGTTTTCCTGAAATATAAGTCAGTTTAAAATAATTTGCAACCATAATACTGTGAGAGCTAGATGGCTATTTCTGCACGCCATAGTTTTATACCCTATGAGATATTTTTATCGTTTCGTAGATGATAACATAACAATTCACAATATCGATTTCTGGTGTGGCATCTCCAGTTTAGAAATCAATTATTATCTTTCATTGTGACGCCCATGGTGAATAATTTCTTAAGTTTATCAACATTTGTTTGTTTCTAATTATCTACTTGCCAAATATGAGTTTCTTGCGTACACAAAAAGTGAGCCTTGCAACGAGTACATAAATTCTTTGTTTTTTATATCTTGAACTATTGCCAAACTGGCGGCCTGACTTATTCTTAACGCGGTGAATTTAATATACACAGCATATAATTTTGTAATGAAGCATTTTCGGTTTCCGAAACGTCAGCAAAATTCCTTATTTTTATATCTTTTTTTTGTTCGTATTATATATCAAGAAACAGCCACTATCTGTTCGATTGAAGTAAAAGTCACAAACGTTGAAGTTATTTTGCAGTAACTGGGTAATTGTATAATTTTATAAATTTCACGAACATTATTCTTGAAAGTGCTCATTTTTCCTTTGTGATATTACAAAAAAACTTTTATACCTAGTTTGGACAGATCATAAAGGGAAAAATAGTCTTGTAAACATAGCGTCGAATTGTTAACTGTAATGCCTTAAATATCAATAAAGTGAATTAAATTGAATAATTTATTACGATCGTGAAAATTTAATGTTTTTGCTTTGTGACTAAATTATATTCACCGTACATTTTTACAGGCAAATTTCTACCACTACCTGATTATAACCAACAAGAAGATATCAACTTCAGCGTAGATCTCACAAATACAAGACATAATAATGTCCCGCGGCTAGCCCAAATACATCAAATAACTCAAATAAGTTATCCTGTTTCCAATGCCGTGGACAAACCAGTCAACGAACCGCAGGAATTTGTACCACCACAGTCTGTCGGTACCGCCATTATTCCTCCCGTGCCACCACCAGCGGTTCCTGTAAATGCAGTGGCTTCTAATGTGCCTATTGCAGGGGGAGCGGTATTTTTAGGATCTGGATCCTTGGGAGTTATTGACTTAGGAGGAGGTATGTCTATTATTTAGTTTTAATAATGTTGTTACATTTCTCTGGGGTGGCACTTAAAAAATACATATATTTGTTGAAGCTGAAAAAAATCAAATTTTAAGAAGAAAAGGTTCTATGCAATTTTTTACATAAATTGATAGTTTTTAAGTTATAACGACTGCGAAATTGCAATTTTAGCTTAAAAAGAAAGGTATTTCCAAACGGCTTTCGTCAAGTATCTCGAAAAGTATTGCTTTATCGAAAAAATGTTACAGACCAATTACAGAAAGTATAAACTGGGAATTAATTATATTTTTTGTTTATTGATGTAGGATTAATAATTTCGGAGATATTTAAGTTTATATTTGGCATTCAAGTGTTCATAAGATAATTATTTAGAGTGAAAGTTAAATATCTCAGAAACTGTGACACCTACGTCAAGAACGCTAATAGGTAGAATAATAGGTTATTAATTAAGCTTTAACTTTTTTTAATTTGTTTCTGTAGCATAAAAACAAAGAAGTTATGACCGAAGCAATGTGCGTCTTCACATTTTTTAATAACAAAGTCGCCATTTTGTTACTGTAATTAGCCAGTAAATAAAAAAAAGGAATTTCAAACACTGTTTCTTATTATTATATAGCACAACTTAGATGCTCAATTTTTTTCGTTTGTATACAGCACTTGCTTCAGAAAAAATTACAGTTTAAACTATAAAGGTATTTTCGATAAAACGTAATTTTTTTTTCCTTTTCCAAATAGCTCAATAAATATTAGTTTTATTGAAAAATGGGTAAAGACCAAAAATAAAGCTCATAAACTGATAATGAATTTCGGTTTTTTATTTATTTACATAGATTTAATAGTTTGGGAGATATGAAAGTTTACAAATGGCGTCCGAACGTTTATGAGACGAAAAATGCAGTTTAAATGTTAAATATTTCAGAAATTGTGACACCTACGTCAAGCATACTAAGAAATAAAATTAAAGACAATTAATTGCGCTTTCAAATTATTTTTTACTCGTTTCTGTAGCATAAGAAATAAAGAAGTTATGATGGAAAAATATGCGTATTTATATTTTTTTATATAAAAAGGTCGCCATTTTGTTACTCTAATTAGCTAGTAATATAAAAAAAATAATCTCAAATACAGTTTTTCGTTAACATGTAGTATTACCTAGATGCTCAAATTTTTTTGCTCATTTAAAGCACTTGCTTAAAAAAGAAATACATTTATACTTTAAAAGCAATTTCGAAACACTTGGATGCAAAATATAAACTTAAATATCTCCGATATTATTAATCCTACATCAATAAACAAAAAATATAATTAATTACCAGTTTGTACTTTCTGTAATTGGTCTGTAACATTTTTTCGATAAAGTAATACTTTTCGAGATACTTGACGAAAGCCGTTTGGAAATACCTTTTTTTTTTGTGAAGCATTTACTATAATACTGCCAAAAATGAACTAAATTCGTTCAATATGACATTATTCCGAAGTTAAAACATCTAGTTACTGTACTATCTATCGTTTCTTGTTTCCAGACAGGTAAATACTTTTGTTTTCCGGATAGACTCCATCTATATTTTTTTCTACCTTACAAGAAATGTGTGTAGCTACCATTAATTGATAGGAACCATTTTTCGACAAATAAGCTTCGCAAAACATCGTGATTGTTCTTTTTTTAGATAGGTTTTTCTATATTTTCCAAAAATTTAAATATGTTTTGTTAGTTGTCTTGCACGTGAAACATCGATTAATGTTTATTTAATATCAACTAGGCTGCATCAAAATACAATATGTGCCATCAGAAAGAATAAATACTCTCAATATTTATTACCATGAGTTAACCAAGAAGTCGTACGTGATTGTAAAGTTTAAGTTATACTTGCCAGTTTATTTGCTGTTATCTTGTCTTTTGTTTGTTCAACAGGACCGATAAGCAGATTCACTACTTTAGCTGGTTTTATAGCTTCACCTTCGCCTGTACTATGAAACGCTGGCCACAGCATTAAATTCGCTATTTTTCTACCTATTGCTAGATTCTTTCGTATCAAGAGTTTCATTATGTTACTTTTCAATAGTTTTGTGTAGTGATATTTTAGTAATAAGAATATTGCATTTTAGTTTTTAAATGAGAAAAAAATACGGATATGTCTGAAATTTACTTTAATATAATAAATAGTTGTAGATGATTCGACGTTCTTAAAACATAACCAGATGACATCGCTGATTTTTTTAAAAATTGAGTACTTATTAAAAAACTATAACCAGTAAACTTTTCTGCTTCTGTGACTGATTAGATACGCACATTATATACACATTTTTGTTGTTTAAAATGCATTTATCAGAAATGCCATAGAATTTTAATGTTCATATGCTACGACTGAATAGTTCTGTTGCAATGTAATTTTTTATACTACTAATTATTGCACTTTCTATATATATATATTTTTGGGCTAACATTTATTTGAAATTAATTGTTGCAATTGTAATTGGCTACTGACATATTAATGAAGGATATTGGCTATTACAATATTTTTTAACGTATTATTTAGGTATTTATTCATTTATTGCCGTAATTTACATTTCGACTATTTGGTATTATGGTATCAGTATTTGATACATATCTCGTTTATTCTATTTATATAATTTAGATAATTTGTTCGCTGTTTGAAATCGGGGCAGGGTTCGAATTTTAAAACCATTTATCAAAGTTAAATATTTCAATTTGTAAATCGATTTTCACCAAATAAATGGCTTAGAGATATTAAATTATTTATATAGATAGGTACAGCTATCCTTTTTAGGGCCGATACTTTCATTTCCAGTTCAATCTATTCGATAGATAGCCATGGAAACAATTATTGTATCCAGGGAAATTATGTAAAGAACAAATTTAACAGGAGATGAAAGTACCGGCCCTTAATATAAGTACACCTTAATATTTCTGTTACTTTTTTAATGAATTGAACATTTTTGGCACTCTGTAATCTGCTGGGAGAAACATATTTCACTTGTTTTCATCTTTTTAAGAGTAATTACTAAACCTACTGTGGTCATAAAAGTACTCTCAAAAACACAGTAGGCATTTTCATCGAAGAGATGTATTTCAAATAGTTGCTTAACAGAGTGGTCTCCAAGATTGCTAGATCTGGCACCTAAAGACTTTTATTTGTGAGATTGATAAAAAGATAAAATTAATAAAAGTATGGAAAACGTGTGCTCATAATTAGGCAGACATGCTTAAAACTTGTCCACGAGAATTGAGAAATGTAAAGGAAGACTGCAGAAGAAGAACTTGAGAAATGCATTTGATATTACTTGATGGCGGTTTGGCTGAGATAAATATGATGTAATATTACTTTTCACTTTACACATTATTTATTTATTGAAATAGGGACTTAGGCTTTCAAACAGTTCTAAGCAACATTTTAAAATATTATTTTTCGATAAAAAAATGTCTACTTTTTACCCATTTTGAGGACACTTTGCTAATCCTAACCTAAGGGTTTAATAACGAGTATGGAGGAATAAAAACAAGTTATAGGTCTTTTTCAACCCTGTAATGTGCAAAGAACTTCCATGGAAAAATCATAAAATTATTAATACCTAAATAGGGGAATTAGAGAAAATAACTAATAATAAAGTTTTAGATGATGGATGAGATGTTCATTAAAGTTTACTGTTAAACATACTAAATATCCTGAACTCAATATGATCCGTTCGAGTCGCCATATTGAAAAAATGGTGGTCCAACTAGGTTCCTTGCTTATATCTTGCTAACCATTAGCGATATCGAAATTATGTTTATACAAGATGCGCTATATGCATTTTTTTCGTCAACAAACTTGAGGTCAAATGGGCAAATGCTGCATTTGAACAAAATGCAGTTTCCTTCACAGTGCTTTTTATATGAAAATGCTCCAAAGATTTTCTGGATGCTCTTCTCTAGAATAACTGGCAAGATTTCTTGATTTAACGCCTATGAGGCCATTTAAAACAAAATAACATGTATTTTGACATCCCAGAGTGCAAGAATAATATATTTTATTAATGAATGTGAATGTCTTTTACACTCAAAACACTCCAAAACGTCAAAGAGGGTCTTGAAAGCATGGTGAATAATTTGAAATATTTTGAACATTGGTCAATAATATATTTTATGAAGATATTATTAATATTATATAATGTTTCATTGCTTTTTCCATAAGTGATGAATTGATTTGATTTTAATTTAAAATATTACACATTTCTTAACCTTACTAAAAATGATGTATCACAAGCGGAGAAATAATATGTCAAATATTTGAGTTGAATTCCCCATCAGTTAATAATTTGTCGTTTTTTTAATAAGTGTATTTTCTTGGGATAGCAAGGATAATCATTTTAAAATTAAAGCAATATATGTATTTATTTCTTTTTAGGTGCTTATGCATTAGGATCAGGATCTCTTGGTTATTCAGGAATGAGATCCAATCCGAGATCATCCTTTAAAGCACCTCTTCTACCACCAGTACAAGCGGCTCCGAATTTACTCCCAGCAGCTGTGCCAAGTCCGCAACCACAAGTACCTATTATTTACAACCACCCATTAGTAGGTAAGATTAATGCATTACATGGTACATTATAACAATGTTTGGAACAGATAAAACTCATGTTTAGTGCAACAAATTCAAAAAATGAAAAAACAACGCAACAAGAAAACATTTCCCAAGAGAATACATTATTGCAGTCAAATTAAACACTGAAAAAGGTGAATAAGAAATTCTCGTGCTACAGTGATTTTACTGTTTTAATATGATTTAGGCAGAAGTTTTTTTATTAAATTCGACCATTGATTAAAATTTGGAAAATTTGTGTTGCAATAAAAAAATTATATGTTATTTTCCTTAATATCTCCGATCCTAGTAATCGCAACTCAAGACATAAAAATCAAATTATTCGGAATACAATTTCGAATAAAGCTAGAGGAATGCTCTCTGATAACACAGGCCCATCAAAAAAACTCGTGAGCGAGAATTAAAACCCACTTTTCCTTATGTTTTCCGGGGCGCTGAACTTAAATCTGAAGTCAGAATTACCTGTATGTGGACGAATTTTCGAGCTAGAGGTAAAAATTGGACGAAAATCGTGAAAACTCGGGATTTGTGATATTTCCAGGTTCGAAATAAATAGAAAAGACATGGAAATATCATATTTGGGAGAAAATACAGTATTCTCCAATGTATACCATTAGTTGATAAAACCTGAGGTACGGTGAGTTCACTTTGGACCGCACTTTTATACAAAATTCCAGAAGATATTGCTCCCAGCGTATGTAGTTTGACTTGGGATTGTACTTGTGTTCGCGATGCTGAGCAGAACTGCACACGCGTGAAGAATAATGAGAAGAAGCAGGAATTATATCTTGTATGGAACACTCAGCCTGTGAGATGACAATGAAGGAGGAGATAGTAGTGATGGAAATAGCTCCGGAGATGATGATTACGCTTCATCTGCCAGAAAAAGCAAAGAAGCACAAAAGTTTACACAAGCAGAACTCAATGATTTAGTATGTAATCTCGGATTACCAAAAGATGCCGCGGAATTATTTTCTTCCAGATTGCGAGCAATAAATGTCTTGGAAAAAGGTACTAATGTTCTCGATATAGAGATAAAGCATTCCGACAATATTTCTCCTAAGATTCAGATTTAGTGTATTGCAATAATATTAACGGGTTGATGAATGAGTTAAAACCAAATATATACAAAGCAGATGAGTGGCGATTGTTCATTGACTCATCAAAGAGAAGCTTCAAAGGAGTATTATTGTATAATACAAATAAATATGCCGCTGTACCCATAGCACATTCGACAGTGTTAGAAGAAAAATACACCAATCTAGAGATGATATTAAAAAAATAAAATATGAAGAACATAAGTGGCAGATTTCTGGTGATCTTAAAATTACTTCCATGATATTAGGTCAACAGTCAGAATTTAAAAAATATCCTTGCTTCCTTTGTGAATGAGATGGTAGAGATCGAAACAATCACTACAAAAAAAGATCTGGCCCACGCGATCGTGCCTCTTACCAGGTGATAAGAATATAATAGAGCAACCACCACTGGTTGAACCGTCGAAAATCCTCCTTCCACCTTTTCATATTAAAATTAGGCTTGATGAAGCAGTTTGTAAAAGCGCATGATAAAGAGGGTGGCTGTTTTCAATATTTGAGTCGAACATTCAGTCAGTTGTCGGAAGCTAAACTTAAGGAAGGAATTTTTGATGGACCCCAGATTCGAAAGTTTATGAAGGCTGATATGTTCATTACAACGATGACTCCAAAAGAGAAAGTCGCATGGGAAAGCTATAATGTTAAGAACTGTAAGTATACTTATAGAAATAATTTGGAAAAAGCTAAAAGATTTGCGCACGATAATTTTATTAACAGCTCAAACAACCCGCAAAAGGCTATGTGGAATTTGATAAATAATAAAAAAACCAATTGTGACTCTGATCCTTGTATTCATCCCGATAAGTTCAATGAATATTTTGTGAACATTGCAAACGAGATAATAGAAAATCTACCACAAAGTGAATTAAATTATGATAGCTTTTTAGATAAAACAAAATTTCAAATTCCTATTAACACTAAATTTCAATTTAGGGAAGTAAGCTACAACGAAGTTTCTGATATAATGTCAAATTTAAAAAAAAAACAAACAGCAAAGATGCCTATAATATTAACATGAAAATCTTAACAACAATAAAATATATAATACTAATCCCACTAACTGACTTGATTAATCTATGTATACGTAATAATATCTTCCTTGATGAACTTAAAATCTCTAAGGTAATACCCATACATAAAAAGGACTCCAAGGATGAGCCCTCGAATTATCGTCCGATTTCAATAATTCCTTTTCTAGCTAAAATCTTTGAGATGGTTCTAAGAAAACAAATAACGGACTATTTTGAGCAAAATAATCTTTTCAGTCAACATCAGTTCGGTTTTAGGAAAAATAAATCCACTACATTAGCTATCCTGTCCTTAATTGATTTCATAAACAACGGTTTTGAAAAAGGTTTATACATTTATTCGCAATTCTTGGATCTTACCAAAGCGTTTGACTGTGTATCCCACGATATTTTACTAGATAAGCTAAAGTTCTACGGTTTTGACAAAAACAGTGAAAACCTAATCGCCTCCTACCTCAGCAACCGTCATCAATTTGTTACCAACAAAAGTAAAAGCTCGGCCTTATTACCTATAAAATATGGTGTGCCTCAAGGGTCTATAATTGGCCCCATATTATTCCTCATATATATAAATGATTTGCCGAGTTCACTAGCTGACAGTCACTTTACTCTATTTGCCGACGACACCACTATTTCAATTCCTTCTTCCAATCTTAATGAATTAATAGATAATGTAAGTATATCACAGTCAAAAGTTGAGAAATGGTTCCTAGCCAATCAGTTGTGTTTAAATCAGAATAAAACTGAGAAAGTAATATTTAGCCTAAAGAATGTAAATGACATAGACAACTCTACTTTTAGTAATACAATTAAATTTTTAGGAGTCTTCCTTGACACAAAATTATCGTGGGAACCTCAAACAACGCATGTATGTAAAAAAGTATCGAAAAGTGTATATCTATTACGGAGTCTGTCTTACAAAGTCTCACAAAAAACTCTCATAACTGCTTACCATGGATTAATACATACCACTTTTTCTTACGCAATTCTGACCTGGGGTCATGCCCCATCTGCCAGTTCCGTTTTCTCATTTCAAAGAAAATCAGTTAGAGTGATCGCTGGTTTGAATTATAGAGATGATTGCAAAAACGCATTTATTAAACTTAAAATTCTTACATTGCCTTGTACGTACATTCTTCATTGTCTAATGCACATAAAAGAAAATGAAAGCAAATATGCAACCCATAGCCAATTACATAGCTACTCCACAAGAAGGTGCAATTCAATTTTGCCAGACTATCTGAGGTTAACTAAATCTAGGAACAGCATCAATTATTACGGTATAAAGTTTTTTAATGCATTACCCACCCACATCAAACAGTCAAACTGTAAGAAATTTAAAGAAACGGTGAAACGTTTTTTGCTCGGGCAAGCGTTCTATTCATTTAAGGAATTTCTGTGTGCAGATTTTAGTCACTTTGACGTGTGTTAGTTCTCACTTATGTACGCTGTTATGTATTTCGTTTGTTTTTTATCTGTGTTATAATAATTTTATGATTTTTACTTATAACATCTTATGTAATATTTTTTGATATTACTTCTTTTAATTTGTTCTCAAACTGTACCTTGACTTGTGTAAATACTTATTGTATACAAGCACCAATAAACTATTATTATTATTATTATTATTATTATTATAAGGCAGTAGTCCATCAGTTCCTAGGCAATCATATAAGTGATGACTACAAAAGCATTGCAGCTGAGATGATCAAGAATATGCATGTCCACAAAAAAATAATTTGCATTAATATTAGTTAAAACCATACATTAGAGCCCCTAGTACCAAAATCAGATTTTTCTTTATTAATAAATATTTCAATTTTGTCAGTTATTCGTAATAGAAATCACCCCAACGCAGCGAGGCTAGAAAACGTTCCCAAGGTAGAGGCTATTAACATGACGTCATCTCCTTGTAGGCATGCCGCTCTGTGTGTGTAATGTGGGCCCGTTGTATTTTATCGAAAGACTAATATATTATTAATCAGCATGCTAAAATTTCGATAAATTTTGATGTATGATTTTCGAATTACAGCCCATCAATATCCATATTCTACAAGGTTTTCTGAAAATTTTGACGTATTGCACAATATTGTATCACAAATCTGCACACGAGATCCCATATTTGACAAATTGAAACACTACTCTCAAAGTTATATTTTTGAAATATCTAATTATTAATAACTTTTAAACGAATTGTATTTCGAAAAATAGTCATTCTTCATTTTCTATTTAAATTCACTTTTTCTACAACCCAGCGGCATCTGTACTTTCAAATTTCATTTTTATTGAAAAATTATTAAAAAAAATATCAAACAATTTATAACTTGGAAACGAATTTTTTTCGAAAGAAAGTAACTCCTCGCTTTCTATTTAAAATCACTTCTTCTGTCAGCCACTGTGATTTCAAATTAGGCAATTCTTAATGCACGAATAATTTACAGGGCAGCTGGTTCAAAATGTTTGGTAATTTTTCAATGAAAATTCTTAGTCCATGAAAGTATGGATGATGCAATGTTGTAGAAAAAGTGAATTAAAAAGAAAATGAAGAATGACTTTTTTCGAAATCCAATTCGTTTAAAAGTTATTAATTATTTAATATTTGAAAAATATAATTTAGGGGGCCTTAACTCGAAAATCATAAATCAAAATATCTTCAAAATTCAGATATAGGGGTTCTAAAGCATGCTGATCAATAGTATTACATTAGTCTTTCAATAAAAAACAACGGACCCGCGTTACACATACATGCCCGCGTGCCTGCAAGGAGGTGACGTCATATTACTAGCCTCTGCCTGGGACCGTTTCTTAGTCTCACTGCATTTGGGTCATTTCTATTACGAGTAACTGGCAAAATAAAATCCTGCATTGAATTATACCTTCAAATCGTGATAGGTAGCCAAATATCAATTTGAAGGTATAATTCAATGCAGGTCGGGGTATTTGCCCGCTGAGTAGTTGTTTCCTTCAAATCCTATTTCATTAACACTGAGTATAGCCCACTATGGCTGGAGGTCGCCGCTCTTGGTACTTGCTAGGCAAGTCGCTATACGCTAGAGACATTATGTCCGACGTATAGTAGCATCTGACCACATGATAGTTTACCTCTCACCATCACTTCATATATATATATATATATATATATATATGAAGTGTTGGTGTACTTCCGGGTTTTCCCACGTAGTTGATAGGCTCTTGCTGGAGAATCCCATCTGCCATCTTCAGGTTCTCGCTGAAAGCTGCCTAGCTCCTCGTTGCTCGAACTGGACTGACGTTCTCCGCCCTGTGCGGTTCCTTATATATGCTTGGGCCTGGAGCGCGCATGCGCGACTGGCTACGTGTTATTGGTCCTCGACTGTATGTGGGAGGCGTAGCGGGCGCCTGAGCTAACCCGGCCAGTGGTCTCGCTGAAACATCACGTTTCACGTGACCTCTCGTTGATGATCATGCATCCTCGTGTCTATTGGTCACCGAGGGTTGTCGTGTTCCTGTTTGATTGCGCGACTGGCTACGTGTTATTGGCCTTCTACTGCGTGTGGGAAGCGTAGCGGGCGCCTGAGCTAACCCGACAAGTGGCCTCTCTGGAACGTCTCGTTTCACGTAACTTCTCATTGGTGGTCGTGCATCCTCATGTCCAATCGTCATCGAAGGTTGCCGTGTTTCTGTTTGATTGGTCAGCGCTTGGCTCCGTCTCCTCGTGATAGGTCCTCTTATGGTAGGTTGTGGAGTCTCTTCGTGGTTTGTCACCACTCGAACGTGCCGACTCGAGATTGGTTCGTTTGCCATGGGTCGTCGTGTGTTTCCCGTTATATATTTGCCTGAAAGTGTGGGCTTCCATGCAGTGGGTAGTCTCTGCGTGTCATCTCGTTTGTTAAGATTTTGTGGTCTTTTTTCGATCTCTATGGCCTCTCTGGTAATTCTTGATCGACGACCCACGGCAAACGAACCAATCTCGAGTTGGCACGTTTAAAATTACATTTCCTTGATTTGCATCTAAGTTGTTTCCCTGACAATCTAGGTGGCTTCAGTGTAGAGCAAGGAGAGCGATTCCATCAAGATATCAAGGAAATGGAGAAATGGTATCAAGGAAGATGGAATATCAATATGATACCAGACTTTGGTCATTGAAGAGAGAAACAATCCAAGAGGCACCTGAACGAAAAAGAAATCCATTGCGTAGAATCGTAGATCATTCGATAATAAAAGAGTCAGGAAACGAGCAAAAAAGAACTGATTTTCGAATTTAGAAGAATGCGTTTTGATAAACGAATTAAGTTACTACACTGAAAATAGAGAAACAAATTCAGGCCGATAAATGTTGAAACGCTTAAATAAAAAGGTCAGTGAACTCACCGTACATGAGGCTCTATCAAGTAATGCAACACACTGGAAAATACTGTATTTTCTCCCAAAAATGATATTTTCATGTCTCCGAAATTTTTTTTATTCATTTCGAACCTAAAGATATCCACAAATCAAGATTTTTCATGACTCGTCCAATTTTGACCAGCTTGAAAATTCGGACACAAACATGCTATTCTGACTTCAGATTCATGTTGAGCGCCCCGAAAAACACAAAGAAAAGTGGGTGTTAATTTTCGCTAGCGAATTTTATTTTTTTTGTGGACTTTCAAAAAAATAAAAAACATTAGAAATAACCCTTTCTGGATAATTTAAGAAAAATAAAGTAATTATTTTAACGAAATGTTTTTTATTGAATTAAACTATTGGATATTAAGTGACTTAACTTTAACTAGTGTTAAAGTTCTGACTTTTGATAATTACATCGAATAAAACGTTTTGGAGAGTCAACGAACGGATGATACGAAAAATTTGCAGAAAAACCAAACAACTTAAAAAAATCAATAAGATATGGGAAATTATAATTAAGTAATTAATCACGTCGACGTGACAAAATTTGAAAAATATATCTAGAAAGTTTTGTAAAAGAATGAACTTTTGTGTAAATAATGATGGTTCTCACATAGAACAATTGTAATTTTTTTGTTAATTTTGAATGAATCTCTTGTTTTCTTTTTTCCTAATAATGTTATTTTTGTGCAAGGTGTTTTCTTGTTTTCAATACTTAAGCTTTTGCGATGAGTGTAAGTTATAAATTATCGATATTCTTGTAAATATTGACAAGACTATTGGAGATATTGTTCAAATAAAAAAAAGAAAATGAGGATTGCGATTCTCGAGTGTATCACTTATAAAAATACAATATAACCTTATAATTCATTAGATTTTGTAGAGGTTATTATTTTTTCAAAATATGGCGCACGAAATTTAACAACAAAATGATTTCATTTGATTTTTTAAATTTTTGAATCTGTCCAGAAATAACCAAATACGATGAAGGATATTTAAGGTGAATCAATCACACTGTACGAGTATATCATCAATTTCATTCATCCTAAAATATATATTTATATTTTCTGAAATTAATTTGTTATCTGCTTTAGGACAACCTCCCCTCAGAGATCAAAATGGATACGAATACCTACCTCCAAACAGAGTGGGATTTGGATCACCTTTGCCTCCTAGGCCACTAAAAACCACCATGACATTTGCTACACCCTCAAATTTACAGATACAACCACAGTTACAACCTTATCAACCGGTTGCACAAACTTCATTTGGTGATAGACTTCCTAGTTTTTATGCTGATGAATCCTCATTTTATCGCTAATGATAAAACAACTAGTTAAATGCAGATGTTAAAATTTTAAGTAGTGTTTTCATTTTTATAAAATATTTATTATAAAAAAATTACAGCATACCAGATTCAGAAACGTGGCCTATTTTCAGGACCTTCTCACTGAGATTTCCAAAAATATATTTTTGTTGCGAATAATAAGTAATTTATATACAAAATTAAATTATGGTGTGATTTAAGTTACGTCCAACATTTATTATTTAGGTATTTGCGAGTTACATTTGCATAAATAAAAAGCAAACTTGATATTCTAGACCTATCGATGAATGTTAACTTTCTGCTGGACCAACGAAGTGGTAGGTTTTCAGTCATAATACATTTAGAAATATGTTCGTCATTTTTTTTCTCATACGAGTTGCTGTACTTGCTAGTTGCTTGTACCTTTTAGGCTTATAATTCCATTAGACTCGTTCTTCTCAAAATGTCTAATGTGCACATTAGACATGAGGGGAGCTTTTGGTAATGATCCCTGAAGTGCGTAATCCGGTTAGCCATCAAAGCTGTTCATTAACAGAAATCCCTTACGACATCTTAATACTGGTTAGTTGTTTATTTAGTTTACAGTAAGTATCCTGTCAAAATCCCCTCTGCACATCGCTGTTTTTCGTTCAGTTTTAGCAATTCGTAGGTCATGGAACATAAATTTATGCGCCTCGTCTCAAATGTAACTATACCTCAGAGGTTTATATGTACGTTGTCATGACGTAACTCCATTAGGGGACTATGTTTAGTGGATATTTTTAAAATAATTGCGGATTTATGCTCAGTGGCAGCCCGTTAACAAGTAACATCACACAAATAAGAGAGCGTAATGCCCCATTTCGAATAAACCACACCCTGCTATACTAAGCGTTGTCCACTTTCTGGTAGCTTGTATAGCAATTATTTTTACAACTACACCGTCTATAATCCGACAAAGTTCTTCCTACTAATCCTACTATCATTTACAAATCTATGACCCTTTCCTATCTTATTTTTGTGAACTTTTGTTCCTTTTTGTTGTTTACACTAAATCACTCCTTTCCTTATCATCAATTTATTTAATTATAACTTTTGAAACCATAACACTTGTATTATAAATTAAGTGGCTTGACATGCCCTCGGCACTGTACTAATTATTAGTATCTGAGGCGTGTTTTTTCTTTTTGTCATTTTTCCCGTATCAGCATTTTTAATTTTGTCACAATTTTTTTTAATAATACACCCCACAGTAATGAAAGGAGTTAAGATTTTTACATTTACATTTCTCTTTGAGTTGTTTCTGCCCCGCCATGTTCTGCCCCACAACTGCCACGGCGCTTCTCGCCAGACTCCAGACAGTCTTGCCATTTTAGAACGTATTTTCGCTGGTTCAAGAGTTTTAGGAGCTGCTTGGCCGTTAGTGATGATGTTGATTCTCTGGTATGTGATTTCTTGTGCACAGACTTCAATGATTATGACTTCTACTTGACACACAGTACAGTTCTATTCAGGTTCAAGTTAATATCTGTCTCTAGTGTCTTTAGTAGATCATTTGTATCTCCTACTTTAAATCATCAAGTACTACCGGACTACTTGATGATTTCAATCTGTCAATATACCATATAGTCTCATGTAAATATCTTTTCAACTGCCTTATTCTCACATTTTCCCCTACGGGAGTCGGTAGCTCGGTCGTAAGCGTGTCTAACTTGCACCTTGTATGCACTTAGTGAAGTAGGTTCGAGCCTCACATACAGCGAGATAATGTTCGCTGTATGAAGTGGTTCGAATTCTATTAGAAACTGTAGGATCCCATCTTCCTTACTCAGACAAATCTAAATTTCCTAGCGAGAGAGTCATTGAGATGACGCGGAAAGCGGTTTGAATCACTTTCAACAACATTTTTGTTCAGGTAAACATCTGAAGGTTTTTATCAAATAATGGATTGCGCTTATTCTACCCTACTGCCTAGTGAGTACTTAATTCTTTCCTATTTGTTGAAGTATTTCGAAGTGGTATCCGCTTATTTTCAGTGCCTCCTTTTCCACTACTAAAAGTAGTGGAGGCAGGCAAAGCTGTTTGCTTCAAAAAGTATGTATAATTTTTTAATAATAAATTGATAAAAATCTATTTTATTTCAACGGTCTGAATGTTCAAATCGATTTGATGTTTAGATCGTTTTGAATATTTTCATGCATGTATTTTATACATTGATGGTAGCTGTATTTATAAAAATATATTGTGACTCAAAACCAACCATCTCCCATCGACCCTAGACCCATCATGAAAATATTAAAGTTTGCCGAAAAGTCGAGTTAAGCTTGTTTTATTTATTCAAACGTACCAAGAAATACGTAGATAATAGTGGTGTTTACATCTACCCCAAACAGGAATTTACCCAAGAGGACCTGGCTTTTAGTCTAGAAGCTGGTGATTTTTTTTATATATTCTCTCAATAAAATGTAACTTACTTCTTATTATTTTAGGCATATAGATATAAAACTGGAATTCTGCTTACATTATTGCAAGCTTTAGAGGTGGTAAGATGTAGTAAGCCCCCAAAGTTGTCAAAGTCATAGTGTCTAATCTGATTTTTCTTCTTAAATCTTGACATAATCATATGTTGTTTAATATAATTGGCAGAATGATAAGTTGAGCAACGAATGGGCAGAGATCCACCCAAAAATTCACCGAATAGGGTGATTTTTAAGTAATTTCGTCCAAGCTAAAATCTGATATAGGTATTTTCAAGTATATTGTAAGTAGGTAGTCTATATCTAAAATGGAGGAACAAATTTCCAGTTAGAAAAGTACGGCATTTGGTAACAAACGTCTCATAGATTGGCGTATGTCTCGAGCGTAAACCCAATAAACAAGTTCTATATCTTTTAAATTGTAAAGTATTTCAATAAGCAGCTTGATGCATTTTTTTTGCAAAAAAATTCAATTCTGAATAAAAGTGTACATTACTGTATTTGTCACAGCATCGTAGTAATAATAGAAAAAAACTATTGTTAATGGTACCAACGCGTAGTCCTTGACAATCTAATCTTCTAATTTTAAATAGCTCTAATCGTGAATCTTACAAAAAGTTAATGTGTTCTATACTTTTTTATAGAGAATTGAATTTGCACCAACTTTACTTCTATTCAATTGTATTGTATTAATCATTCTTTCAGGTACGAGTTCAGATATATTTAATCTTAAACCTTGAACGAGCTTTGTTCCCTATTTTTTTTTAATTTTCAGTATTCTTATTAATTATTATTTAAATAAATTACTAAACACATTTTCTAGAATTATCGAAATATTTTGTTGTCAACAAACAAATTATAGTGTCCAATCTGACTAAGTTTATGGTGAATCTCATAATAATTATTATCTGTTGTTTCGCGTGATATTGTGCAAAGGGGGCGAACCCAACAAAATGTCATGTTTAAGTCATTTTAACTCACATACTGAAATTTTTTATATTTTAAAGATATAGAAACTTATTGAAAAATATTATTTTGGATATTTAACACAACTTTCATACACTTAATACCTAATATTAATATGAAAAAACAAGAAATTACTTATTCTTAATATATTCTGTTGATCTAATTTCGATTACGCCGATATACTAATAGAGTCAAAAATATAGTACTGTCATTGTCTGGGAAATATTATCAAGAGACTTTCCCTGCGAAACACGGGGCTAAAAATACTACTGTATTTCTTAGAGATCTATAGTGGCTGCTTTCACATGAGAAGGACTCTTGATATTATTTTCTATACAATGATAGATTATATTTTCAAGATGATATCATTGATTAGTTTTATTACTGTACTACTCACACTTTTTGGCACGTTCCTGGATTAACCCGCCTCCTCTGATCAATCTATTAGTCCGCTATTTATGCGAAACAATATGATTTTGCTTGGATTCATAATAATTAATTAAATCAGACACTATGATCTATTGCTATTTATTACTTGACAACTTTAAGCATTTGCCATCCCTAGTCGCTATTGTGTACCCAAAATTTTAGTTTGGTAATACACATACTTAAAACAACAATAAGAAAGTTGTTAACAAAATAATAGAAAAAGAATCAGCAATTCTCGTACTGTTATGTCAACAGTAATTGTTTTACCAAAGATAAACAACTTTGGTAAAAATTTGTCTGTCTAACCTTCGGCTACACCCTACATATCTGCCCCGGGCTCTACCAAATTCTTATGTAGCATGATTGCACTTGGATCCTTTGCACACTGTTTAGGAACTTCAATCTACACATAGCATGGCCTCATCTACGGATTCATAATAAAATCAGGGTCTATATTAAATGCACATGAATAATGAACACTGAATAATATTATTATATAACCAATATCAACTTATTATTTTAACCAGAATATTGTTAAACTTCATTGATAATGTGAAATGTAGTTATTGTAAATAAAACATGATTTAGCTATTTTTATAGTAGTCCATAGCAGAGCATTCTATTTAGTGTTAATTTAAGTTTAATTTGGCATTATTATTCTTTGTAATCTAATAAAGTATGTTGTACTTTAACAGGGAAATTCATGGTAACGGGAAACAACTTCACAATGTGGTGCCTGGAGATATTTTGTGAATGAAAATTCAGATAAACATGTTGCTTTCGTTAAAAGACTTTTAAAAAGAATATAACGATTTTTACAAACGAATTTAAGTCACCCTCTTTATTAGAATGTTAAAATAAAAAAAATACGAAAGTTGTGCTTTCTTAAGTTCCTAATTAATACGACAGAATTAGAAATATGTGAAATTTCAGAGTGATTGGTAAATTGTTGTCATTCAGGATTCACCTTTTAGAGGCTGATTCATACTAGGAAAGGTATGTCTGAACTTTCTTCATTACATATCAGAAATCAACACGTGAAATTTTTCCCCGATGCAAGAAATAACCCTGTATGTCTCACTCTGTGATATAAATATAAATGTGTATTTGTAAGAAACTTTTCTAAAAAATAAATAAATGATTTTATCGATGTACATTAAAAGATATTGAGTAGAAATATTCAATTTTGAATATGAGGGCAAAAGTATAATTTATTAATAAAAAATTAAAATATATACATTATGTTGCCAACTCTTCTTAACTCAATATTTCTAATTTTAACAAGCATAAAATCTATGATAACGTGTATAGGTACAATTTGAAAATAGTAACTTGTTTATGAATCTGGTAGAAAAACTGTTCGCTAAAATCATGACGAAAATATAGAAACTCGTGACGAAATATACTACTTATACTACAATGAAGCATACCTTTAATATTTCTGTTGTTTCCAGCAATTATTTTTCTGGTTTAATATAGTGCTAAAATTGCATCTTTGCAACAGGAAGTAAATGTGATAGTAGTATCACTTTTGCTTCGTGTTTCATACAAGATTTTTTTCTAATCCTACTGCAAAATATAACCAAAATTAAATTTTAACGTTTAATTTACATGTCATCTTTATCAGTATTAATAATTATAGATAACGATTGTCGGCATTGGACGGGTATTGTAAGTAGATATATATAGTAAATAAAATTGTTTTCTATTTTCTCAACTTATCCGTAGTTTTTTACAAAGAAAAATTTTCAAAACTGAAATGACCAAGGAAATGGTATTAAAAAGTTATTATTTTGCAACCGGATTAGAAGGGGGATATTTATATTAAATAATCAAATAGTATTTCTCTTTCATTTTCAGTAGAGTACTGTTTTCAAAATTATTTAAAATGTTTCTCTTGCATTAGGATGTTATTATTTATTATTGTTATAAATATATTTTAATTTATTTTTTTTGTCTAATCAAAATTGTGTTTTAAATAATTTGAAATAAGCTTTTCCAGTGTATATACGAAGTCATAGCCCAGTGTGATTGAATTTTTTACCTGTACCATAATATGGATTAATATATTTAATAATTAATAAGAAAATATGTTTGTGATATTATACAGTTGTTTTTTTATTAGGTATTATTTTATCTTAAACCTTACTTATTCTAATATAGAGTTATATCTAGTTTTCACTGAGCGTTTGCCAACGTAAAAAATTTAAAAAAAAATTGAACCGTCTTCAAAAAGGTCACTAAAAATTATAAAATAGAATTGACCGTCACCCAGTTAATTGAACATTATTACCTAATAGTCCAGTTGAATTGTCACGAAAAGTATCAAAATGTGGCAAAAATAGATAACTATGATTTTATTGTTTTAAGTTGATGGGTTATACATCCAAAACAAGCCCTTATAGCGTGCCAAGTGATGTCATACTGGATAAGGGAGGTGGAGGGGTGGTAAAGTTGAAAAATCGGTTTTTTGCGTTTAAATAGATGGCTAATAATAATCTGAAAGAAAAAGTTCAAATTGATAAGTTATGGTATTAAAAACACCTATAAAATGAGCACTCGAACGTTAAGGTAGCTTTATTAGGAAAGAAAGGGTCTTCGAAAAATGGCTCTAAGTACTTCACTTTCTGTCAGATTTTGCTATGAGAAAAAAAATCTCTTCGAGAGTTGTTCAACAATTACAAATGTTTTCGATATGGTCATTATTCGGAAAAAAAGTGGTAACAATTGCTTTTGAAAAGAAAGAAGATTTTTTTTATAGAAAATTCCAATTAAAGTCAAATATCCTTTGAATGTAATGCAATGTTGAAGAATCATGTATACCATTTTGAAGTGTTATTTTTTTAGTGCACTTTAAAAAAAATATTACTTTATGATAATTGGTTTTCGAAAAATATGAAAAAGTGGTGCGCGGATTGGGCAGTCGGGTGACTGAATTTAAAAAAAAAAAATTTGTACGTTTGTATACGAGTTTGTATATCTAACATTTTTTATATTTATAATTATTTTTAATACACCTTCAGTATATAAGTAACACAATTTTGCAAAATATACCTAATTGAAATTTACTTTATCGTTTAACAATTAATTTTAAATATTTTATCGTTATACAATTTGTTAATTATTATACAGATTTTGAAATGTAGAAGTATTTGTGTAGCTTGTCGCGGCGAAACTTGCTGTGACATTGAACTTAAGAACATTGAGTTAACTGACGACGATTACTATGTAAGTATAGATATAGACGGTCAGGTAAATCCAGACGAACCAGATGAAAACGAATATTTAGATTTAGAAAGTAATGAATGAATGAGGTTGGGTAAAAACGATTCGTAAGTTAAGCTTGTATATGCGATATATCTATGCGATTTATGTGACGAGTGTATGAAATTAATGTAATTTAAAAAAAAATCTGTATGAAATAAAAATGATCATTCTTAAATAATTGTGTATATAATTACAACTGCCTTCACATTTTAACAATATAAAACATAAAAACTTAGTAGCTAAAATTTGTCTCAATTATTGCCTGAAAGCATTTTATGACTGCCCAATCCGCTCATCTTTACGCTCGCGCACACTACTTTTTCATATTTTTCGAAAATTATAAGAGTAATGTTTTTTTATAAGTGAACTGAAAAAATAGCGCTTAAAATAGTACACATGAGTTTTTGACACTGCATTCCATTCAAGAGATATTTAACTTTAATTGGAGTTTCTTTATGCAAAAAAATATTTTTTTTCAAATTTAATTTTTATCACTTTTTCTGAATAATGACCATATAGAAAACATTTGTAAGCGTTGAACAACTCTCGAAGAAT
Organism: Rutpela maculata; assembly: GCA_936432065.2. Classification (NCBI taxonomy): domain Eukaryota; kingdom Metazoa; phylum Arthropoda; class Insecta; order Coleoptera; family Cerambycidae; genus Rutpela; species Rutpela maculata. The sequence continues at coordinate 36,356,642 of OW386288.2, read as the reverse complement.
AGTTTTCTTCTCATTGCAAAATCTGACAGAAAGTGAAAGTGAAAGTGAAACTTATAGCCATTTTCGAAGATCCTTTTTTTCCAAAAAGTTGAAAAATAACGCAGATATCGATATGAAATTTGTGTCAGATATTCCTTCCTTTATAATACGCACTTTAGTAAACTTGTAAATATTTTGCTAAAATTTTGCTAAAATTAAAATTTTTTTCAAAATTTCCGTTTTCTTTAATTTACTCCTGACCTAATAATAGGCCAGTAGAAATAGATGAAAAAAGGATCAGTTTACGAAATGTCGTTTATCCGCATTTTTTTTTCTTAAAGTATAGTCTGGGATGTCCACAAACATATGCCAACTATCCGCACGCATGACAGGTGGGGCAACACACTTTAAAATTAAAAAATCGTCAATTTTTTGCCATTTTTCGTTTTATTTGCAATATAACTCGTAAATGAAGCATTATTCGAAGATATATCAAGAGATAGAAAAGTTGAGAAAATTGATTTTAAACATTTTATTACTCTCGAAATTTTTCCAGGAAATTTTTCGTTTAAGAGCTACAGACGAAAGACCAATGCTACTTTTCTATTTTTTTTTTTTTTTTTTTAGTGAATATAATAAATATGATTGCGAAATATATCATCAGTATCATGTAAATTATATTTAAATGTCCAATTTACAGTTGAAATATAATATATTTACAAACCTATATATAATTTACATGTTAAACAGAAAAAAAATAATAAAACTTTTTTGGTTTTGAGGTATTAAAATGATGGGAAAATAAATAAACCAATATGTGTTTTCATAAACAGACTATTTCTTTTATGCATAGTACAGTATACATGCGTTTCATGTATAACTTAACAGAATATAATAGGATAGAATAGAATAGAATAGAATAAGTTTATTTAACAAATTATTCTACTACAATGTGATTGTTAAAAACTCATTACGTTAAATGAACTAATCCCCCACATTAAGTGCTATTTAGAGCTATAAATATATATTACATATTTTTTTTTGTGTGCCCAATGCACGCTCAAGTGCTCTAAATAGCACTTAATATGGGGCTTAGTTCATTTATCATAATGTTTCAGTTTTTAACAATTGTAGTAGAACAATTTGTTAAATAAACTTATTCTATTCTGTTCTATTCTATTCTATTCTATTCTATTCTATTAAATGATACATGAAACGCATGTATACTATACTATATGAATAAAATAAATGTCTGTTTGTGATATTAGTTTATTTATTTTCCCATCATTTTAATACCTCAATACCTGAAAAGTTTTATCTTTTTTTCTGTTTAACATGTAAATTATATATAGGTCTGTAAACATATTCTATTTCAATGTAAGTTGGACATTTAAACATAATTTACATTATTCCGATGATATATTTCATATTAATATTTGTTTTTTTTTATTAGTGGTTGATGGTCTGTGCTTTAATGCTGGTAACGGCTAACGGGTATAGACCAAAAGGTGTTAGGTTAAAAACTTTTTTAAATGGTCGACATTTCGTCAAAATTTATTGACATCCTCAGGACTCTACAATTGAACATATTGATGTAGTTGTTTATGGACAATATCATATTATTATTAAAAAAAAGGGTTGTAATTGTTTATTACTGAATAAAATATATAACAATTAATTAAACAAACCAAATAAATAAAAGTTTATATTTTTTCTATTAATTCTTATTTCATACTAAAAATTTTTATTTATAACAAAGGAAGGTACTAAGTTAAAAAAAGTAATGTTGGAAAGTAAAAATGAAGTAAATTATTGTGTAAAATTATTAGGTTTAAAAATATTAATTATCTAATGAAATTAGACTAATGAAACATGTATTAACTTACATTTAGATGAGTTTTCCTTTGTTAAATTAAATTTTAAAAACAAAACAGTACACATTGATATTAATAAATACAAATAACTCTTCAACGTATTTGTTATATTCACTTAAAAAAAAATCAAAAAATAGAAAAGTATCAATTGAAAAAATTTTATTGGAAAATGTCAAGAATAATAAAATGTTCAAAATCAATTTTCTCAACTTTTCTATCGCTTGATATATTTTCGAACAATGCTTCATTTACGAGTTATATCGCAAATAAAGTGAAAAATTGCAAAAAATTGATGATTTTTTAATTTTAAAGTGTGTTGCCCTACCTGTCACGCGTTCGGATAGTTGGCATATGTTTGTGGATATCCCAAACTATACTTTAAGAAAAAAAAATTGCAGGTAAACGACATTTCTCACAAAAAACTATTCCTACTTGTCTATAAAGCTATTCTTAACGTTCGGGGGCCCCTTCTTTTAGGGTTTTTAATGCCATAACTTTCTCACTCGAACCTTTCCTCTCAGATTATTAGCCTTCGTTTTAAACGCAAAAAACCGATTTTTCAACTTTACCACCCCCCACCTCCCTTAGCTGGTATAATATCACTTGGTACGCTATAAGGGCTTGTTTTGAATGTCTAACCCATCAACTTAATGCAATAAAATCTTAGTTATCTATTTTCGCCATGTCAAAGTACAATTCGACTGGACTATAACATCGATATTGATGTCGGCTAAAAAAACGTTTGAGTTGGTTATTTGTTTATTGTTACACCGATCTCAATATCGATATTAGATAATAAAGTTCAATTAAGTCGATGACAGTGAAATTTTATTTCATAATTTTTTCCGACCTTTTTAAGGCGGTTTATCTTTTTTTTTTTGCAAAAATCTTTTCATCCTTTTTAGTGGCCGTCATTTTTAAGCAGTAACATCAGACTCGTTATCAAGAAATCCTGAAGTCACCATGTATCAATTTTCATGTAAATATACTAGAATATTGCAATTGTCATAGTCATATTGGATTTGCCACTTTGAATTATTAACTTTTAACATCAGATTCGGTATCAGCTAGACGTAGCTTGATGAAATTATTATGCGACCTTCAAGCCACACCTTGCAGTTTGAGATAGATTGAAATCGCCAAAACCAATCCAGGGTAATGTTTGAACAAATAAAAAAAAAAATGAAAAAAACATGCTGACTGGTCAAATTAACCCCTCCATATTGTCTAAATGTTGGTTGGGGCATTTTCTTAATTTTCCTCTGGTTCTTATTGGGATGCTCCGCCACATGTATTTTCTTCTAAACGATGTCGTGAAATCTACAAAATAATTCAATTATCCAGTATTATACTGGAAAATAACCTCTACGCCTGTGACTTTTACGTCAAAGGATCAGTTACAGGGTGGTTTTTGACGAATAATGAATAAGAACAAAAATATAAAAATGACGTATTTTGCTGACGTTTGGGGAAACGAATCTGTTGATATATCTAGTTGATAGTTTTATTTTAAACAATGTTGAGTTTGTTAAGTTCTTCTTTTAACATCGGCAGCCAGCTTGTGCAAACATCTACGGAACAACTCGACACGTATTTATCCTCATTCAATAGTATTATAGCCGCTTCTTTAATTTTTCTTTTCTTGCTATCTGTCTCTTTTATTAAAATTCAGTTTATTCTATGTCCATTCTCCCAAGCGATTTCGATTCCTGAATCTCATTCTTCCTAATGCCTTCTGAATCTCATTCTCCCTAATTATTCCCTGTGCTCACCCAATCTAACACTGAATGGTCTGGATGACTCGCCCAAATAATGTTTATTACACTCACATGGAATACTATAAATGTATGTATGTATGAATACTATAAATGTATGTTTTTTTGAATTTTGCTCATGATTTAGCCTGGACAACGATACAAAACGTTAATTCCTTATGTATACGGATTATCTGAAAAGCTACGCCGTATAGGCCATAGATTTGATATTAGGACGATATTTCAAACGGGCAATACATTGAAATCTATTTTAACAAAAACAAAACCGTTAAATAATGAGCAAAATTCAAAAAACTGCATTTATAGTATTCCGTGTGAGTTTAATAAACACTATGTGGGTGAATCATCGAGATCATTCAGTGTTAGATTGGGTGAGCACAGGGGGTTACATTAGGAAGAATGAGATTCAGAAATCGAAATTTGCGAACAAGCTTGGGAGAACGGATATAGAATAAACTGGGACAAAAATTTTAACAAAAGAGACACATAGCAAAAAAAGAAAAATTAAAGAAGCGGCTGTAATACTATTGAGCGAGGATAAATGCGTGTCGAATTGTTCCGTAGATGTTTGCATAACCTGGCTGCCGATGTTAAAAGAAGAACTTAAGAAACTCATTGTTTAAAATAAAACTATCAACTAGATATATCAACAGTTCTGTGTAATCAGTAAGTAACTATGGATACTGAGTATAACAAATATATTCTTAAAGCTGTGTATTTAATATACATAGCACACAAACATTTATAATACGCTTTGAGAAAGAAAACAGATTCGTTTCCCGAACCGTCAGCAAAATACGTTATTTTTATATTTTTGTTCTTATTCATTATTTGTCAAAAACCACCCTCTAACTGATCCTTTGACGTACAAGTCACAGGCGGAGAGATTATTTTCCAGTATAATACTGGATAATTGTATTATTTTGTAGATTTCACGATATTGTTTAGAAGAAAATACATGTGGCAGAGCACCCCAATAAGAAATAGGGAAAAATTAAGAACCCCTCCATTTTTAAATCTCATGAAGTCGGTTAATGAAAAGAGCAACTAACCTGTTGCTTTCTTCATTCTATCCTGACTACACTATAACAGAAAAAAAGCCTAATTCGATAAGTAATTAAATAAATAAATTATTATTTTGCGAGTTCCAGTAGCCTCTATTGTTAATACCGGCCATAAAATAAGTACCTAGAATAAGTTTAGGCAACCAGTATTACAATTAAATAACTAGAAACGAATGTTAATGGTTGCATATCTTGCTATTCTTGGTACCTACAGGCTGTACGGAGATTCCTGTCGAAGAATTTGCTATCTGACTGAGGTGGAAAATATGACAAATAACCCCTGGGACTTTATTTCTTTGAATTTCTTTGAATTTTGGTTTGATCAGCAACGGATATTATATCGGTTAAATATTCCTGCAGTACAGAAAGTTGCCACTTGCATCCACAAATTTACAGAAAGAAATTCGGGTTGACTTCTAAGCAGTTAATACACTTACATATTCACATTTTATTCCGAATTTCTTTTCCTTTCTGCTCTATTTCTACCCAATATCCTAGATCACCTCAAAAAGCGAACCACGACCCCCGGAAGAAACAGCTAGCAAGTGTGCCTATCCCTACTTGCGCAAGGCCTCCAGAAGGCACACTATACTATAATAAACTTTGTGGTGGGCGACTATACAGGGTGGCGTACCAAACACTGAACCAATCAAGGTAATTTTTTTCCTGTTTACAGAGCCCTTTTTGGCCGGTTACACCATTTAAAGGCTTCTATTAGATTTATTGTTCGGATTTTCTAAATCTTCTAGTTCTATTTTTTAATTTTTAATGTCCTACTAGGTACGTCCTACTTTTTAAATGGTTTTTTCCATTTTATCGCTTATTCGGTACAACTGAGGGGTCAACCGCACCCAAAATTTTGTACACAAAATTTCTTTGACGAAAATTACACAGATTTCCTCGGATTTTCTACAAAGATTTCCAAGTGTTATAAACGGAAAAAAATTAAGCATCTGCATGATGCTATGTATTAATGAAAAACAGTATTTTTGAAAAAAAAAATAATTACTGGACAATTACAATAACAAAGTGGCGACAATTTGTTAAAAGAAAAGTGAGAAAATGCACATTGCTTCGGCCATAACTTCTGTATTTTTTATGATGCCGAAACAAACAAAAAATAACTTTAAAGATTAATTATCTTTAATTCTGTTCCTAAGAATTTTTGACGAAAGTGTCATAGTTTTTAAAATATTCAACTTTTAAACTAAATAGTTCACCCTATAAACGTTAGAATTTCATCTATAAGCTTAAATATCTCCGAAACTACTAACCTTACATAAATATTAAGCAAAAACGAATTTATTTTCACTTTATAAGCTTTATTTTTGACATCCATAATTTTTTTTTGGCTAAAACTAACATTTATTGAGATATTTGCTGTATTAACGAAAAACAGTATTTTTGAAAAAAAAATAATTACTGGACAATTACAATAACAAAGTGGCGACAATTTGTTAAAAAAAAAAGAGAGAATGCACATTGATTCGGCCATAACTTCTTTATTTTTTATGTTGCCGAAACAGACAAAAAATAACTTTAAATATTAGTTATCTTTAATTCTGTTCCTAAGAATTTTTGACGAAAGTCATAGTTTTTAAAATATTCAACTTTTAAACTAAATAGTTCTCCCTATAAACATTCGAATTTCATCTATAACCTTAAATATCTCCGAAACTACTAACCTTACATAAATATTAAGCAAAAACAAATTCATTTTCACTTTATAAGATTTATTTTTGACATCCATAATTTTTTTGGCTAAAACTAATATTTATTGAGATATTTGCTGTATTACCGAAAAACAGTATTTTTGATAAAAAAATAATTACTGGACAATTACAATAACAAAGTGGCGATAATTTTTTTAAAAAAGGTGGGAAAATGCACATTGATTCGGCCATAACTTTTTTATTTTTTATGATGCCGAAACAAACAAAATATAACTTTAAAGATTAATTATCTTTAATTCTGTTCCTAAGAATTTTTGACGAAAGTGTCATAGTTCTTAAAATATTCAACGTTTAAACTAAATAGTTCATCCTATGAACGTTCGAATGTCATCTATAAACTTAAATATCTCCGAAACTACTAATCTTACATAAATATTAAGCAAAAGCAAATTAATTCTCACTTTATAAGCATTATTTTTGGCATCCACATTTTTTTGCTAAAACTAATATTAATTGAATGACTGAATTTCAATAGATGATTTAAGTATTTTCAATATATTTTTTGCCTTAAAATGCTAGGAATCCTGTCATGTAATTCAATACTTCGTCAGTATTAGCTAAAAGAGTAGTTGTTTTGATTGGTTTTCCAATGATGAGTATTTTAAAGTGTTTTCCTAAGTAGTATATTAGCGTGACCAGATTAAGGTACCAAATATACAGAAGGTAGATAATTTCATATTAAATAAGAAAGTGAGAATGACTGAATTTAAATAAATGATTTAAGTATTTTCAATATATTTTTTAGTTTTAAAATGCTAAGAATCCCACCATCTAATTCAATACTTCGTCAGTATTAGCTAGAAGAGTAGTTGTTTTGATTGGTTCTCCAATAACGAGTGTTTTAAAGTATTTACCTAACTAGAATATTAGCATGCCCAGATTAGGGCAACAATATACAGAAAGTCGGTAATTTCTTAATAAATAAAAAAGTGTGTAAGTTGTGATTTGCTTAATACCTAAATAATATTCTCTAATCATGATGAAAGCAACTAAATAAAAAATAATTGTAAAAATAAATCAAGATTAGGCTTATAAATAATGAATGAATGTTTCTATACTCTACTGATGAGAGTTCGAAAAAACTTGTACAACTTTTCTAGAGCTGAAATAGTATGTAAGGTTCAATAATTGTTGTGAATGACTAAAACTCAATAAATGATTTAAGTGTTTTCAATATTTTTTTTGCCTTAAAATGCTAGGATCCTGTCAGGTAATTCAATGCTTCGTCAGTATTAACTAGAAGAGTAGTTGTTTTGATTGGTTCTCCAATAATGAGTGTTTTAAAGTATTTACCTAACTAGTATATTAGAGTGCCCAGATTAGGGCAACAATATACAGAAAGTAGGTGATTTCATAATAAATAAAAAAGTGTGTAAGTTGTGATTTGCTTAATACTTAAATAATATTCTCACATACATCGTCTTATAAACGTTCGGCCGCAAGATCTTCGAAACCAGTAATTCAACAGAAATTAAGAAAAAACGAAGTTCATCAGTTTAGTAGCTTTTTTTTGTCTCTGGCATGTTTTCCCTTAATGTAATAATTTTCGAGTTATTTGGCGAAAATCGTTTTGAAATACTTTTTTTCAAGCCAAAATCCCAATTTACAGGTCGTTATAACTTAGACTATCAATTTATATGAAAAGTTTCAAAGAACCTTTTCTTCTTAAAATTAAATTCTCTTTCAGCTTCAATGATTTTTTCTTTTCTTTTTTTTTTTTTTTTAGGTGCCATCCCCTGAAATGGGATGGCATGCAACCCTCTGGTTAAACTTTCTTCATTTTTTCCGACATATGTTCACAATTATACACAAATAAGTTAATATAAAAACTTTTTCTACAGAGAGTAATAAATCTATGTCTAAGTAAAGATTAAACTTGATGCATAAAGTACAGTTGTTGAAAACTTTGAGACTTCTTGATGTGTTGACATTTTACAATCCAAAACTAATAGATAGTCACATATTATATATAGATTTATTCAACAATATTAAGGTGCGTATCTCCCTTCTATCAAAGCGAAAGTTTTTATTAATATTAATTTATATGAACCACACTAGCGTATTAGTTATACTAAAATTTATATTTTTTATGAGAAAGCGAAATGAGTTTCCATAAATCAAAACCGTTTTCCCTAAAACATTTAATCTAATATTAATATGCAGAATTTCTTATTTGATTATATAAGTGTAGTACCACCTGTCGTTCTAAATCCATCTACGCATTTTGTATCTGATAAACTATTGCTTCTTTATGAAAAACTTGTATAACAAAATGTTTTAAATTATTCATTATCTGTTGCAAGTTAATCCGAAGAAATACTTTATTATAGGTATCATGAACTCGCGAACAGACAGTTAATGTCATAAACAAAATGGAGAGAGAGAAGCTTTCAGTAATTTTGGTAAGAAAAAATGATATCACCAATGTTCTTCGTCATGTCTCCTGTATGAGAATTTTCAAGAAAGTTAAAATTTATTTAATCAATAAACATACGAAGCTATTTTATGTATTGTGTATGTGTATATGTTATGAACTACTTTGCTCACAGACAGAGTCTAGACTTTGTCTATTTGATTTAATATAATTCATTATATATGTATTATGTAATTATCATTTTTTTTGAAAATTAATCACATATTATCATTGTTATTAATATTATATCTATGTACTATAATATACTAGAAGATTTTGTAAGTCGTACGAAAACCCGACTATTGTATGACGCAACCAGATTAGTTCTCTCCCCCGTTTTTGAGGATACTGAACATCGTGGTGGTGGCAGAATTTCTCGTTGGGTGACCCACCCCCGCAAACGGCCAAAAACCATCCCCAAACGGGGGTTAACGCGTATTATAATTGTTTGAGGGACTCTTACTTGGTGATCTCCCGTTTTCGAGGATGCTGAACACCGTGGTGGTGATGGTAGAATTCCTCTCCGGGTGACTCACCTCCGTAAATGGCCAATAACAACCCTCCAATGGGGTTAGAGTGCGTTCTCATATTGAAACGAAAACGCTGCCTATATGGCAAGAGCTGTAAAAAAATACTATAATATCAAATGCTACTACTTCCACATCCAGTGGAAGTATAGTAACGAAAAAAAAAAAAGGAAAATTTTTATTGTTTAGATAGACTTAAAATATCACTCATGTCGAGATTTTAAGTTTGAGCAAAAAAAAATTTGTCTGTCGTTCTGTCTGTAACTTTCTTTTGTGCACACGATTACTCAGTTTAAGATGTTGACTTGAAATTTGGTACACGTATGTATTTTAACGAGATCTGGAATTAGATTATATTTTGATCTTATTCCGTTGAAAGGTTGGGAGTAAATTGAGGTAAATGGTGGTAAATAGGTAAATCAAGCATGTAAGAGTTCATAAAATTGGTATTTAGTATATATAAGAGGCGCTAATATCACAAAAAAAATTTTTATATTGATTTTTCCTCCGAGCTGTGCCAAAAGAGCTAGTTCTCGGGCCGAATTATAGAGATAGATAGATGGGAGCGGCTTCATTTTTTTTTTAATATACATTTGGTAGAGTTTTCTGGCGCACTAACCCCTAACAACTTAGTTATCAAAGTCGTCGACGGCTGGAAGCAGCGGATACGATGTATGCTTAAATTGGTGAAGCTCTACGTTCGCTTAATTCTTTGAGCAATTGAGATTGCCAATTAGATAGATTTTCTTGAATGAGATATTTTATTCTCTGATTCTCTGTCTGTTGGCGCTGTATCTATAAAACCATTTGATGGAGAAGAATAACATTTGATAGGTAGTTGACGCTACTGCCAACGAAGAACTGGGATATACTTCCAGTGAGAAATATATGTGGATGCCTAAAAAAAAATAAGAAAAAAATGCTTTCTGAGAAAAGGAAAGTTTAAAAAATTAGTAAAATTGGTTTAAAGTTTTGATTCAGTTAAAAATTACGTTTTATATTTTTCTAGTGTTTTATTAAAGATTTGAAATAATTATGTTTTTTTTTTAGTTGCCCCCCTAAAGTATCCAAAGTTAATACTATAAAAAAAAAATTTATGAATAATTTTAGTTTAGTTCCTTTAAAAGAAAAACGAATTTGGACTTTTTGAGATAAATTTCTTAGGTGCCTGGTTCTTTTGCAATAAATGATTACCGAAACATGGATCTTAATTAAGATGTTAGTCTTCCTCTTGTACCTTTTCTTACTTATATAATTCTGCTACACATTTTAGATTTAAAAATCACTATATAAAAAAGCAAACAGTACACACAACATGTGGTTTAAAAATACATAGAAATAACCAACTTACCAACATAAACCATTGGTAAAATATAAAAGGAACTAAGGGGGCGTCTGTTGCTTGGGCTTTTTTACAGAAAACGTGAATCTGCATCTTGATATTGTTTGGTTCAACTACCTACAGAGGTTTTCGATCACTTGGATCATTTTTTAGTATCTAAACAAAGATGTTTTAAGTCGATTGGTGAAATTAACTTACAATTTTGGGGCTGGATCGTTTTCCAGTAACTCCATCTATTCATTCAACCTAAAAATGCTTTAATAAAAATAAAGTTAGTTTCATAGCTAGGCACACATACGTTTTTATGTGAAATTCATTCTTCCTTAGAATTATTGCAAAGTAAAATGCAATGCAAATTAGCTTTTTTGCAGCCACATTTGATTTCGATACATCCTTTCTTGCAGGTACGTACATTAAATCAATTGACATAGAAAAATAATTATGAAAACAGGGTGTTCCTTTATGATGTGCTAATATTTCAGAGTGTGATTCCTTCATTTTATGAAGAGACATTTTATGAACATATGTCCACAAAGGCTAATTTTTTTTTTTAATCGTTATATTAATATCTCAAAAAGTACTTTAGATATTAGTTTCAATTTGATACGTGTTAATAGGATATAAAACCACAGGTATTTTAGTTAGAAAATTTGAAATGTCCTCTGATATTTTTTTCTAATTAGCCTGGTCAATTCTACATGAAAACGGTCTCTTGCATTTTTCTCGCTAGGCGCGCGCACAGTTCTTGATTAAAACAATTACATTCAAATTGCTTCATTTAGCAGTATTGACTAATAATTTTTGAACACATAAATCTAGTTATCCTAGAATAAATGACGTTTTTACAAACATCATTTTCAAAATAATATTTGTTGGCATAAAGTTAGTTGCTGGTGTTCAAGACCATCGCATTGCATTATTTCTTCGATTCTTAGTGTTTCATTCAATTTATTTTATTTTTTCGCTGTTTTTATTCGAATATCTCAGTAAATATGATAAATTATACGAATGTTGAAATGGCGACAATGCCTTATGTATATGGTCTCGCACAGGGTCGGATTATCTATAAGGCTAACTAGGCTATAGCCTAAGGGCGACAATGCGTGAAGGGGCGTGTGTTAGGACATTAGGGGCGTCGCGAGCTCTTTGCGCTCTCTACTTATTAATTTTTTTTTCAGATTTTTCCCCCTGCTCATCAATTTTGCGACCAGGAAGAATTTTTTTTCATATTTCTTACCCCCTTGCTCGTTAAATTTGAATCTGGACAAAAAATGTTTTTTTTAGATTTCTCCCCCTGCTCATCAATTTTTTTCATTATGAATAAGAGGGCATAAAACATAATTAGCCTAGGGGCACGCCAATCCTTAATCCGGCCCTGGTCTCGCAGATGGTAATGCAACAAAAGCCTGAAGTACGTATCAGGAAAGATGTCCTAATCGTGCCTTGCCAGATAGCCGATTCTTTTCGACTATTCATCGCCGTCTTTAAAAACCAAAAAGGTTCTTCGGAAGGTAGACCTCGAAATGTCAGAACACCCGAAATTGAGGAAGCGGTGCTGCTGAGGACGTCCTGAAATGAGTACGAAGAAGATCGCTAGAGCTCTAAATATTTTTTTTTTGTATTCGTACCATATTCTGAGAGTTCAGGCCGTACTAGGGATTTTCCACAGCGTATGAACTTCTGTCAGTAGTACTTTGAATGTTACACTAAATCCGCAGTTTGAGTCACAAATTGTGTTCACAGACGAAGCAAACGCTTCTAGGAACGCCATTCAAAATTTCCATCAAGCGTGGACGGACGAAAACCCCCATGCCATAACCGAAACCCATTTCCAAGAATAATTTTAGGTTAATGTATGGGTAGAAATTATTGGTAATAATCTTATAGGCACCTTTTTTTCTGCCAAGATTCTTCAATGGACAATCTTACCTGCATTTTCTCCAAGAAGGTCTACCTGTGTTGCTTGAAGATGTACCAATTGCGTTAAGGAATCAAGGTGCAATCAAGGAATGCACGATGGAGCTCCTGTTAATTTCAGTTTGGATTTTTTTTCTGTGGTGTCGTCTTAAAGCCTCAGTGCATAAAACTCCCATTAACACTTTAGAAGATTTAAGAGAGCGAATAGTTGCCTCGTGTGAAATACGGAATGCGCCGGGAATATTTGAACGAGTGCGCAATTCGATGAGAAAACGGGCGGAAGCATGCCTATTAAGTGAAGGTGGCCATTTCCAGCAATTTTTATAAAACAATTTATCATTATCAATGTTAATAATAATTAGTTTCAATTTGAATTCAATTGTTTTAATCAAGAACTGTGCGTCTGATGAGAAAAGCGCAATAATCCACTGCATTTAGTGAAAAATGAGCTGCATCTTCAGACCAATTCATACAAAAGCAAATGTTGATTTTCCAGGTAAGTTCGGGTGTCCTTAATAAGGTCTCAAAAGTCCCCGAAGTGGTAGTGTAAGGATAGAATTTGGCAACGCTGTAAAGGGCTAAAATCGTGCTCGGAGACGAATTTTTCGAGATATCTCGGCTTTCATTGCCTCTACGACAAAAATACATTAGGCCAAAAAGAAATCTATGGAAATTCTCTATAAAAAAGATAGACGGTCTTTTTTTCGTATACGCAATAGTTTTCTTGAAAAATTCCAATGAGTCATCTAAAATCAAAAAATTTATTTGTGGCAGTTTTTATTGCACGGAGGGTTAAAACATAAAAAAAAATCCTGGTTGGCTGTATCCTTGATACAGCCGTAAGTTGTACGTGGATACGTCTATGCATAAGAGGATATTCGGGCATTTGGAAGAACAATACAAATTAATGTTTCAAACTGAGTTTATTAAGCACAGGTCGATGAAACGAATAGTATGAAATATAACAAAATAGGTTGACTTTTAAATTACGTGTGAAGGTTAAATCAAGATGCCCGCGCGCTACGTTCACTTATGCACCGACAGATGGCGTTAGTGCATAAGCTCCTGTTCACTAAATGTCTCCCGAAACGAAAACATAGACGTATCCACGTCAAAAACAACGCATGCATCTCTGAGCGAATACGACGGCGGTGCTATTCTGTTGGCGGCCCAGGATACTAACAGTAAGTTGGAGGTGGTTTCTCAGGGGTTGCAAGAGACAACACGACTTCAGGTGAAGTCTTTCATGCATTTTGCAGGTTTTCTTATTTATATTTTTACCTTTTCAAATAACGGAGATATCGCATGTTAATGTAATTCTGGGACACCCGGTATATTCCTTCGAATTTATAATGAATTAATCGGATGTTAGATGACGTACGGCTTCGTGCGGTCATCTCTCGGACTAATATTAATAGAAGAAACTGAACGAAAGAAATTTTTCTCCTCAAACCAGGCAGAGGGAAGGTCCAACGAGAATTTTATTCTTCACGAAGCTTTGATCACTATAAAGATATTCGAGATCACATATTGTTTCTGCACGCATTCTGGGTATGACACTACATCTGCTCTGTTTAATAAAGGCAAGACTTCAGCTTTGAAAGTGATGAGAAAACGGCAAGACTTGAAACTTGTAGCTGAAGTTTTCAGCAAGACTGGTACTTTTCCTGACATAGTTACTTCGAATGGGATAAAATTTTTGCTCGCAATCTATAACGCTCCAGTTAAAGAAGTTTCCATCGATAACTATCGGTATTCTTGCTTTATTAAAGTTGTGAGCAAAAGCAAACCAGTGAAATTGAATTCATTACCACCCACTCATGACGCAGCTCAACAGCATCTATTTCGTGTATATTTTCAAGTACAGAAATGGTTGGGTAATGTATAGAATCCTAAAGAGTGGGGATGGATGTTGAAAGATACCATATTGTGGCCAAAAACAACATCCCAACTTCTTGCGCCTGATTGCCTTCTGAAGATGATTTTCTGCAACTGTACGAAAGGTTGTGGACCATTGTGTGGCTGTCGGAGGTTGGGACTTAATTGCTCACTAGTTTGCGGCAACTGCCATGGAAAATTTTGCTTGAATGCTGAACCGATTGAAAACTCGTCAGAAATAGAAGCCGTCACTGAAGCAGAGACTGAAAGTTCTCAGATTGACTCGGATTTCCTCGAACGAATCGATGAATTTATAGAAGGAGAAAACGGACAAGAAGTAAATAATTAATTTGAGATCATTTTAATAAGTATGACAGTCGTGGATCAGGCCTACCTGGGAAACCACATAAAAAAACGCGCCTAGTACTCAACCTCAAGGTTGGTGTGGAATAGAGTACTGAAATTATCCATAACATCCCATAAGTTCAAATTCAATGCAAGATTTTCAAGAAAACTATTGCGTATACGAAAAAAAGACCCGTATCTTTTTATAGAGAATTTTCATAGCTTTCTTTTTGGCCTAATGTATTTTTGTCGTAGAGGCAATGAAAACAAAGATATCTCGAAAAATTCGTTTCCGAACACGATTTTAGCCCTTTACAGCGTTGCCAAATTTTATCCTTACACTCCCACTTCGGGGACTTTTGAGACCTTATTAAGGACACCCGAACCTACCTGGAAAATCAACATTTGCTTTTGTATGAATTGGTCTGAAGAAAAATCCTAAATGCAGTGGATTACAAGAGATTGTTTTCATGTAGAATTGACCAGGCTATTAGAAAAAATATACTCATGGAAAAATTTTAGTGGTGTACTACTTTTTTTGGTAAAAAATAACAGAGGACATGTTTGCAGGGACGCCACTGGTGGAGCAATAAAATAACTTTTCTAATTAAAATATGTGGTTTTATATTCTGTTAACACATACCAAAATTGAAAATAATATCTAAAGTACTTTCTGAGTATTTCAAAATTTAAGCCGTTGCGTACATATGCTCATATGAACTTTTCTTCATAAAATGACCTAAGGAATCACACTCTGAAATATGAGCACTTCATTAAGGAACGCCCTGTATGTGACGTAATATAATGTGAAAAAGCATTGATAATTTTAACTTAACTCTCTCGGTAGGTATTTAGCATTTTTACCGGGTCTATAAAAAAATAGATGAATATTTCTGCAGTTATAAGGTTACTATTTGTGTATATGATATATAGAATGCATAATTTTAATGATGCTTTTAGTGGATGATATATTACATTCTACAGCTTTAAATTGATTGTCTGACTTTAGCAAATTACCAGTATTAATAACAACGCTAATTAATAAAGCGATTACTGTGGACGATTGATTATAAATTGATGTCTTAATAATACATGACGAAAGAAATGAGATAAATTAAAATATTTATCGATAGCATAAGTACATGCATAAAGATGCATTAATGCATTTTGGTAATTTTGAAACAAGAAAGCCGGTAGGAGTATATGTTCCGCAAAGTAATAAATTACAATTCGGACGATATTGTGCAAAAAGTAGAGGTCAAATGCGGATGAAATAAAGTGAAATGTAGCTTTTATGTAACACAATACCACATGCGTTGTGTTTTATTTTATTTCGACAAAAATGTGATGTAAGGAGATTTATCAATAAGATTATTATCCAGTCTTAAAGAAGTGTAAATGAAAATATGATCTCATTTGCATGGAGAAACTCGTGAGTAATTCCTAAAAGGAAGAAAAAAATTATAAATTCAAGAAAGGTCCGTTTTATATCCCACAAATAATTAATTATAGTCACTATAAAATTATGATTTCTATAAGACGTTTATATAAAATGAACGGAAACGGCCAAAATGGTAGAAAATACTGTTAACATTTCGATAATATCAGAATATCATTACAAAACATTTATATAGTAGTCGGGGAGCCCGCCCGATCCTTGGGGACAATGTTTTTCATGAAGATTAAAGCCTGAGGAACAATTTAAGACATGTTCTAAAAAAAAAGTTGGCTGCACTTTCAAAATGGCGTCTGTTTAAAAAAAATTGCAAATATGGTTTTTGTCATTTAACACAAAAACTAAAAAAGATGCAAAAAAACTTTCAACAAACAAAAAACAAAGTGCATAAAATTTTCTATAATTTTGTTCCTATACTGAAATGAGTCCAAAATTAAGAAAACATGGAAATTCATATATCGGTAAATCAGGTAAATCACTTAGAGGAAATAACTGTGACAATTATTGTAAGGCGTATAATACAACTTTATATTATTAACATAACAAAAATAAAATAAACTGAAAAAAAATTGATAATAATAATAATAATAACATTATAATTTGCAGACATTTATCTCGAAAACGGTAACAGTGGTATCTGGAAAATGGTAACTCCTATCCAAATATTGTATAGGAACAAAATTGTAGCAAATTTTATGTACTTTGCTTTTTGTGCTGAAAGTATTTCTCTATCTTTTTTAGTTTTTGTGTTAAATGACAAAAACAATATTTGCATTTTTTTTAAACGGACGCCATTTTGAAAGTACAGCCAGTTTTTTTTTTAAGACATATCTTAAATTGTTCCGGAGGCTTCCATCTTTATGAAAAACATTGTCTCCAAGGGAGGGGGGGGGGGTGCACGGACACTCAGGGTTGGCTCCCGTAGTATAGGTATTAATCAAATAAAATACATTTTTACGCAAAATTTGTAATTACTTAGTATTTTGTATATTGTTAACATGTCCAGATTGAGGTTAGAATGTGCAATAAACTGCAGTGACGTAGCCAGGGGACCCCCGAAATTAATTAACATTTATATAATTGATAGACATGACATTTAAAAAATTATTACCTACATTGATTTTATTTTCGGTTTTAGTCGAAAATTTTTTGGCCGATTACGAATCTTGATTCTAACCAGCCCTGTTGCAAATCGTAATTTCCTGCAATTTATTGCAGCAATATTGATAGAGCGGAGCCTTAATCCAGTCAAATGTATAAAAACTTTTTGAATCATAAGTAAATTCAAATAGGGGCGAGCGTAAAGGCGACTTCAATGTGAATGTCAGTCGATATTCCGTTGAAGCAACGTCGAGCGTGGTTAGTACTTGGATGAGTGGCCCATCTTGGGAAATACAGCGTTCTCGTCCCACCTTCTAGCGGCTTGTATATCAGTGTTTACGCGGAAGCTACGTAATTTCAGACGAGGATTACGTAGTGGATATACCATCCTTCGGAGGGGATGTAAAGTATGTGGTCCCTTGTCTATTAAATATTAGGCAAGTAAAAGATCCCTACTCTTCTTAAGGGAAGGGGTTCGGCCGGTCGGTGATAGGTCCTGGTAGCGGAAATAGGCCGACGTTGAATAGTTAAAAAAAAAGTAAATTCAATTTTAATTTGTTTTACCAGCCGAGCAAAATCCATGTTAAATTGTATAGTCGCCAGTTACTAGAAATATAAAATTTTGAATAGTTGTATTCCCCTATTCTTGACCCTGAGAGCGAAAGATTTTGCATCAGAGTTGTAAGGGGTCAAATTGACCCTAGGGTCTAGGGTCTGGCGGGCAATGTTGTTGATAGTAGGGGGTGGTAGGGGTGACTGATGGAAAATTCATACCCTTGGTTCTTGTACACTCACTAAACCAAAATTTTATTTTTATATCCTTTAAAATGGTGTTAACGTAGTAATGGGAGTGATAGTGGGGGTGGCTGATGCCAAAAACATTTTTAAGACCTTAGCTTCTCATGTATATACTAAATCCCAGTAGTATGAACTCTTACTTGCTTGCTTTACCAATTTATCCCCCATTTACCTCCCCCCCCCAACCCGGGGGGGGAGAATAAAATCAGAATATAATTCAGTTTCAGATCTCGTTATACTACATACGTATACATACAAATACAAGTACAATAAAAATTTCAAGTCAATATTATAAACTGTTCCAGAGTAATCGTGCGCACAATAAAGTTACAAACAGACAAATTATTTTTTGGTGAAACTTAAAATCTCGACGTTTCATAACATTCTAAGCCTATTTGAATAAAAATTTTCAATTTTGAAATTTTTTTAACGTTACTGTACTTCCACGATGTGGAAGCAACAAAAAAATTGACTCGTAAAATCTAATTTATTTTTAGTAGGATACCTAGTAAAATTTACATTTTTATTATTTTTATTATTAGGCTTCAATTCTGATTATCAAAGTAGATCAAAATTAGCATATCTTCATATGTTTTGATATTATTTGTTAGAAAGTTACTTTGAGGGGCAATCTTTTTGGAAAATCTTTTATCAAAACGACTTTTAAAGAGTTTAATTAATGTTCACATAAATTTTATATGAAAAATTATATTAATAATTAATTTTTAATATGTTAGTACCTAATAACAAACTTGTTTTAGATCTCTCGAAGTAGGATATCTGATACTTTGATAGTTATTCACAATTTTCAAGTTGAATTTGCAAAATGCTTGAATCATCATATCGTATGCGCAAATATACAAATTAATTTACATTTCAAAAGAGGTTAATTTCTTAACTGACATTCTTAGACTTCTGCAGTCCTCAGTTCTCTTTGAAATAATAGTCCGCTGGACAATTAACGTATTTTTACGTGATAAGCACATTGCTGAAATTTTGAACAGAGGATTGTATATAAAGCACTAGTTGTAGTATTACGCCTGTAAAAAATGTCAGCGTTTTTGGCGGTGCGGTAAAGATCAAAGACGCGACATTTTTTTAGTGCAGAGTATATCTGAAGACTATACTAGATTGGCCTACCGCGCCGGTCTGGCATGGTTGCATAAAGCGTGGGTAACGGTTCTAAGTCGTCAAGAATATCAGTACTTTTACATAATGTATACAATGCTAATTTTTTTTACAAACAATTTAATTGATACTAAACTCGCAAAAAAATGCCGGCCAATCATTGGATGTTGCTAAACACTTTGGCAGGCAAACATAAATTTAGGTTATGACAATAGACCGACAGCTTATGTGGTGTGCAGAAAGATGAGGCAGACGTAAAGAATGAAATGTACGCGTCGAGTCATCTGAATACACATTTATTAGTGCATTAGTGCACTCCTGGAGCGAAAACCACTCATAGGATCGACTCAGTGCAATAGGAATTTTTGATCAGCATGACTAACTACAAAATAGCAAAGTTTCAGCCAATCCCACCGAAGCATGCCAAAATATGACATATATATATTTTACCTAACCTAAAAATTGATAAAAAAAATCTGAAAAAAATTCTAGAGCTTTATTGGACTTGAATAAAAATATTTCGACCCTTGCAATTTTTTGCTAAAGTTAATAGTTTAAGAGTAATAAGTTCTTGAATGTCTAAAATGACGCAAATTACCTAACTTTGACAAGCTGTATCTCAAAAACTGTCCATAGGATTGGCTCGATGTGATAGGAACTTTTGATCAGCATGACTTGAACTACAAAATACCAACATTTCAGCCGATTCCACCGAATCAACATTTTCATGGGTTTTGTTCCGGGGTCCTTTGTATTGTTCAAATAGGCTAGAATGTCATGAAACGTTGAGATTTTAAGTTTGAGCTAAAAAAAAATTTTCTGTCTGTCTGTCTGTCGGTCTGTCTGTCTGTAACTTTTTTTTTGTGCGCACGATTACTCTGGAACCGTTTAAGATATTGACTTGAAATTTGGTACACGTAAGTATGTACTTTAATGGGATCTGGAACTATAGATTATATTTTCATCTTATTCCATCGAAGGGTTGGGGGATAAATTGGCGGTAAAAAGGTAAATCATGTAAATAAGAGTCCATAAAATTGTTATTTGGTATATACAAGAGAAGCGAAAGTCTCAAAACATTTTTTGGCATTAGCCACCCCCATTACCACCCCCACAACATTATTAAAGGGGATGAAAAAAAATGTGATTTAGTGTGTGTACAAGAACCAAAAACCTCAAAATATATTTTTTTTCATCCACCCCCATTACCACCCCCTATCTCCACCCCCACCCACTACCGATGTGGGATATCGCTTTATGAGTTTTTGGGGTAGACGATTTCAGATATTATATTATTAAAGTTTCATGAACAATTATTTCCACATACAAAATTTTTTCGTTGTGAGAGACTTGGATAGAGAATCTGGATGTGGAAGTAGTGATTTCTTGGGCAGCGGTTTTTTTTCTCAAACTTAAAATCTCTGACCACGGTTCGTCCCCCTGACGTCACGAACGTTGTATTCCTCTAGAACGGGGATGCGAAACGCAAAATATTATGCAACTTACGGAACAGATAATTTTGTTAACATTGGTCGTACTGCGCCGATTCCGATAGCGACCAATAGCAAATCGAGTGATCGATTGGCGGAGGGTGTTCACAAACTTCGTACCGTCGGAGTCTCGAACCGTACAGTAGTAATAATTCATAATCTACGAACGATTCGTGCCACCGGAGGTGTAATTGTGATTACTATTTCTGTGAGGTAAGGTAATGTATTGTTTGTGTTATTTTTATTATAATGGCAAATAAATTATTCTAGATAATAATAATTATCATCAACAATGAGTAAGAGAATCATGAAAATTTTGCAATTAGCACAAAAAGATAACCTAAATCAGACCCCGGTTATGCCAGTTGCTTCAAACAGTAAAACCAGCTTAGTAGACTATGATAGCTCTGAAACAACTTTGACTTCTGTAAGTACGTTTCATGATACAACAATTGAAGCAACATGTAATGACAAACAAGACCTGCGGTGTCAAGATATAGTGATTGAAACTGTAATGTTACCGGAAAATATCACGGCTCAAGTTTCACCTGTTTATCAAAACGTATCTTCATTCTCAAGCCAGAATTTCACGACTGAAACTGCACTTATGCATCTTGAAGATGGTGCTGAAAAACCATCAAATATTGTACCTATGTGTCATGAGAGAAGTGAAGATAATAATGACAAGTATTATTTTTCTGATGAAACAGATCAACCTTTCTCGAGCGATGACTCTGTGGTTGATCGAACATACTTTCCTTCTTCGTTATCAGATGAATCAGACGTTTCAAGCGGCGTGGAGAACAGCCTAACAAATAACGTATATGGTGAGGACTCCGATTTTGAAGAACAGGATGAAGCGAATGGAAATGAAATGCAGGATGAAGTGGATGAAAATGAACTGTGGACAGATATTCAAAAAAGGGAGGCAGATTTCGAATTTGAAGGACAATCAACCTCTACAACAAATATCGACTTATCAGAGATCAAAGAACCCATTGATGCATATAAATTATTCGTCTCAGATGAAATTCTCCGCCTGATAGCTTTCGAAACAAATAGATATGCAGATCAGTCACGGAAAAATTCAGCAAATAATATATGGACGGATACAGACGTGGAGGAGCTAAAAGATTTTTTTGCCATTGTAATAGCTATGGGGTTAGTACCATTACCAGCTCTGCATCTGTATTGGTCAAAGGACGATATATTTGCCAACAAATTTGTCTCCTCGATCATGCCTCGTGATCGTTTTTTGATGCTTTTGAAGTATTTACATTTTGCAGACAATAGTTTTGTGGACAATAATCGACTGCACAAAATTCAACCGCTTATTAATATGTTGTCATCCAGATTCAAAGACGCTCTTATTCCAGGAAAGGAAATTGTGGTTGACGAGAGTATGATCCCATTTAGAGGAAGATTAATATTCCGCCAGTATTTACCTAATAAGACACATAAATACGGCGTGAAAATTTACAAACTGTGCACATTAGAGGGTTATACATATAGTTTTATAATTTATACTGGTAAAGATACTACCCAAAAAATATTCCACACACTAAGTTTATTGTGTATAAACTTCTGGAAGGTCTTGATAACCGTAAAGGCAGAATATTATACGCAGACAATTTCTACTCTATTATACCACTAGTGAAAACACTGTACAAAAGAAACATGATGTATTGTTGCACACTGCGTTCCAATAGGAAGGGAATACCCAAATCATTTTCCAAAAAACTCAAAAAGCATGAGGTTTATGGGCAAGAATGTCACACGATCAGAGTAATTATGTGGAAGGACAAAAGGCCCGTTATGATGATAACTTCAAATCCTCTTCATACCGATAAGCTTGTTGAAACAGGAAAGAAGAATAAAAACAAGGCTGCAGTAAAAAAGCCTGGCGCCGTGTTAGATTACAACAACGCCAAAAAAGGAGTGGATCTCAGTGACCAAATGTCCTCGTACTTTACTGTCTTACGAAAAACAATGAAATGGTATAGGAAGGTAGCCTTTGAGCTTTTATTTGGTACATCTGTTGTCAATGCCTGGGTTATATACAAAAGAACTACGAACAATAAAATTTCAATGTTGGAGTTCAGAAGAGCTTTGGCAACTTCATTAACTGCGAGAAAAAATACCAAGGAAAAGGGACCCAAGAAATCTATACATATTTTTGTCAAGCCAGAAGGTCCAGGCCGTAAACCACGGAAGAAATGCGTAGGTTGTTACAGGAAGCTGCGAGCAACTTTACCAAGCATTGAAGCCGACAGGAAAACAAGAAAAGTGATAAGTTTTTGTGGTGGATGTGACGGAAACCCTGGTTATTGCTTCGACTGTTTTAATGAAGCCCATAGGAATTGATACTTTTCTGTTCATAAGTCTATTTTTTTTTACTTTTTCACTACTTTTTTCTATGTCAAATGTATCATTTAAATACTAAATATATTTAAAAAGGCAACCCCCAAATCCAAAGCCAAGGCTGTGCGGAAGGGGGTTACACATACATCCACACCCACTGGTGTTGTCAATACCGGAGCTGGAAACCCAGAGCGCGGTAGTACTGGATAAACTGACTGGATAAACTGCATTTAGAAATTCTGCCCCTCAATTATGTTTATACTATTAGCCAGGGAGGTAAAGACAGATTTTTCGCGTTTATATCTATAAAGCTAGATTTTTCCCCATGGTAGCTTAGACACTATCAATGATGAAAGTGTAAGTCTACCAGGCTTTTAGTGTTGCAAAAATGAGTAAAAAATGAAACATGTTACACTAAGTTGCAATCAATCTACAAGACTGAAATTTTACATACTCACAGACGACATAAAAACATACCAGAAAATAATATTCTACCGCATCGGAAGCGTTTCCACGCAAAGTGTGGAACAACAAACATTTTTTACTTATATCTACAATTTTTGCATTTTCCGCCTCGGAATATCAATCTACAAAGCTGATTTTTTTTTGTCTACAAGCAGTTTAATTATTTCGATTAACAATCACATTCTACCTCCGCTGAAAGTTGGCTAAATCTTTGATAGACGTTGCCAAAATGACAATACATAATCAAATCATGACAATTATATTCTTCATTAATATTAACGAATAGACAGTTTTCTTATAGATGTGTTAATAATGTAATATGTTGCATCCCTTAAAATTTAAGGTTATGTTACTAAAAAGTAGGCAGACTTCGACAGATCGAATGTCTGAATGAATGTAGTGTATTTGCACCTACTCGAAAAAGAACCTACCAGAAGATTCCAAAGTGACATCTGGAATTCTCTAGAGAATGGTGGCGTCATCACAGAACAATCGAGATCTGTCATTTTTAGGTATAAAAGACCAACCGCATTCTCGGCGAGTAGTTCAGAAAGTTCAAAAAGTATAGAAAGTGAGGTTAAGACTTCAAGGATAAACAAAGTGATAAACATTGTGATTTTAGTCAGTAAAAGTGTATTTAAATTAATAATAGTATTGTGAAGTATCCAGTAAATATTTAATAAAGTGTGTTAGTGGACATCTCTTGTTATAATTTTTGGAACCCACGGAATTTGCGAGGGTGGTTTCCTAAGGGTGGAAACACGTCACAATTGGTGTCAGAAAGCGGAATTTTATGACAAGAGGGACTCTGAAGTTGTGCTGGAGTGTTCGAGACGTATTCTCGAGGTTTAGTGCTAACACAGTGGACTAATTTACTGGACATTGTTCGAGGGTTATTTTCGGACAGGAAAATAGTGTTAAGTGCATTTTTGAGACATTGTAGAACATTTTATTAGGACATTAGTGTGATAATTAAATCCTTTGAACTGAGAAGTGATAGAGACACTGAAAAAGACTCATTTAGTGCGTGAAAATTTCTAGAACTTTTCTATTTGGACATTAGTGGAGATTATTAAATTCTCTGAACTGGATAGTGACAAGAGACTCTGGATAAGACTTTTTCGTGCTATTTCGAGATTTGTCTGGAAAGTTCTGATATTGACGTGACAGTTAAATTTATTTTATTTTAATTTCATCGTATGCCCGTAACAACAAGAAGTATGGCATCCGATAAACAAATACAGGACTTATTCGAACAATTCCAAAAAATGATGGCGCAGCAACGGCAGGAAGACAAAGAAGAACAGGAGAGAAAACGTCAAGAAGAGCGAGATGAATTAAAGAAAATTATGGAAGACCAGGAAATAAGACGCCAAGAAGAAAAGGAAGAGCGAGAAAAACGACGTCAGGATGAAGAGAGAAGACGCCAAGAAGAAAAGGAAGAGCAAGAAAAACGACGTCAGGATGAAGAGAGAAGACGCCAAGAAGAAAAGGAAGAGCAAGAAAAACGACGTCAGGATGAAGAGAGAAGACGCCAGGAAGAAAAGGAAGAGCAAGAAAGAAGACGTCAAGAAGAAAAAGATGAATTGAAGAAAATGATGGAGGACCTGAAGATACGACAGCAAGAGGAGAAAGAAGAGCAAGAAAGACGACGTCAAGAGGAGAAAGAGGAACAAGAAAGACGCCAAGAAGAATTAAGGAAAATTCTGAATGAACAAATGAAAATACAACAAGACACTATCATTTCTGCCAATGAAGTACTAAAATGTGAAGTTAAAGATGAGATAAACAAGGTAGAAGAAAAAGTAGATAAGGTAGAAGACAAAGTAGATGTAGTTGAGACCGAAGTCAGTCAGATCAAAGGAAAGATGAGTGAGTTCGAAGGAGAAGTGGAGCGACTTAAACGACAGTTGAGAGATAGAGGAAGCCAGCAGGTGGTATCATCAGGTCACCGGTTAAAACCTCCCTCCTTTGACGGCCAAAGCTCATGGACAACGTACAAGAGGCAGTTTGAGGCAGCAGCATGTGCGAACAACTGGGATAACGAGGAAAAGGCCATGGCATTAGTTCTGGCGTTAAGGGGCCAGGCCTCAGAATTACTTCAGACTATCCCGGTGGAGAAACAAAGGGACTTCAAAGTCTTGGAAGCTGCATTAGACTTGAGGTATGGCGATCAACACCTTGCCCAATTATACCAGGCTCAGCTGAAATCCCGGATGCAAAAAGCTGGGGAAAGTTTACAAGAATTTGAAGCTGCGATAGAGAGACTGGCACACCTGGCGTATCCAAATGCACCTAAAGAATTCCAGGAACAATTAGCCGTGGGGGCCTTTTTAGATGGTATAAGGGACGAAGAGGTCAGGCGAGTTCTGAGGCTGACGAGACACCAAAGTAGTAGCGAAGCTTTGGTGCGTGCACTCGAAATAGAAGCCGCTTACAGGGATACTCCAAGGTCGAGAGTGCGAGCTGTGACTCTCGAAGAATCGCAACCAGAAATGAACCAGAACCCCTTGCTGACTGAGATGCAGAAAATATTCACCAAATTATGCGATAAATTGGATGGCCTCGGAAAGCAGGAAAAACAACAAAATAAAGGAAAGCCGAGCGGAGGTATTAAATGTTTCAACTGCGGCAAGGTGGGACATATGAAACGAGACTGTCGACAGCAGAACTCGGAGAGTCGAGTAAATGCTGTGAATGTTGAAGAGAAGCAGGAAAACTAAGGATAGCCAGCACCAAGGGGGCTGTGCTGGCTAGGGAATGCGGTGCCCCCAGAGAAATAAAGATTTCCCAGCTCCAAAGAATTCCAAGTAGTCTGTTGTTGCAAGGATATGTGAATGGAAGAAAATGCGTGTTTACGATTGACACCGGTGCTACGTCTTCAATAGTGCGGCCAGGGTTTATATCAGGCTTGCAGATTGACAAGAAGCAAAATGGAGTAATCATTCGGACAGCCACGGGGGACAGGGCTGCGGTCCATGGAGAGGTCAACTTGGAACTGCAGGTTGGACGGTTGAGGTTAAATTACAAGGTCATTGTGGCTGACATTATGGATGATTTCATTTTGGGTCTAGACATCATGGGAGAGCAGGGATTTATTGTTGACGTAGGTGAGCGAGTCTTAAAAATTGGAAATGAGGAATTTATTCTGGCAACCGCAGATGACCAATTCCATAAAGCGAGATTGTTAACAACACAGACGATCAAGATTCCTGCTCATTCAGAACAAATGATCGATGCTGCCTTAGAAGGAAATCCTGAAGGGTACCGTATTGGCCTAGTTGAAGAAGACGAATCGATTAAGTCCCTAGCCAATATTATTGTGGCGAGAACTTTAACCCGGACTAAAGACAAAATCCCAATTAGAGTCGTTAATTTAAATTCCCACTCGGTGACAATTAAGGAAGGCAAACCGATTGGCTCCTATGAACCGGTCACATGGGTAGCGAGGTGCGAGGAACAAACAGAGGGAAGTTCGTCTACGAAAATAGACCAGGAAGTTTTGACCTTGCTGAGTACCCAGTTGGAGTATTTATCTGAGGATGAACGAAGGGAGGCAATCAAGTTTCTAGAAAAGGAAAGTTCAGTATTTGCCAAGAATACAGAGGCCCTTACAAAAACAGACATAGTCCAGCATCGGATAAATACTGGCGACTCACCCGCTATTCGACAACCACCTAGGAGGCTTCCATTAGCAAAACAAGAAGATGCCTCGGCAATGATAGACAAGATGCTACAAGATGGAGTCATTGAGGAGTCGACGAGTCCCTGGTCATCGCCAGTAGTTTTGGTTGCCAAGAAGGACGGAACATTAAGATTTTGTGTCGATTATCGAAAATTAAATGATGTCACGAAGAAAGACAGTTACCCATTACCACGAATTGACGACACGTTAAGCACGTTGGCAGGCTCACGATGGTTTTCTACGTTAGACCTTGGGAGTGGATACTGGCAAGTGGGGCTTCATCCTGATGATAAGGAGAAGACAGCGTTTTCAGCAGGCAGTGGTCTTTATCAATTTACTGTGATGCCTTTTTGACTTTGCAATGCGCCAGCTACCTTTGAAAGACTGATGGAGTTCGTGCTGCGAGGGCTAACCTGGAGGACGTGCCTGGTTTACCTTGACGACGTGCTTGTTATGGGACAGGACTTTACAGAACATTTGAAAAATCTTCAAGAAGTATTTGGGCGAGTCAGGAATGCCCACCTGAAGTTGAACCCGAAGAAGTGCCTGCTATTCCAGAAAGAAGTCAAATTTCTTGGTCACGTGGTGTCTTCGGATGGAATACAAACAGACCCCGACAAAATTTCTGCTGTACGAGATTGGCCAAGACCATCTAACGTTCATGAAGTACGGAGCTTCCTTGGCCTCTGCACTTATTACAGGCGCTTTGTGGAAGGGTTTGCAGAAATTGCGAAACCATTACACCGGCTGACAGAAGAGAAAGTGCAGTACCAATGGACACCGGAATGTGAAACGGCATGGAGAAAATTGAAGGCAGCTCTATGCACTGGTCCTGTGCTAGCGTACCCACAACGGGAAGGACTTTTTATTTTAGACACTGATGCCAGCAATTCTTCGGTCGGATCTGTGCTGTCTCAAATCCAGAATGGCCAGGAAAGAGTGATCGAGTACTTCAGCAAGGTGCTGTCCAAACCAGAAAGAAATTATTGTGTAACCCGGAAAGAGTTACTGGCCATCGTAAAATCAGTGGACCATTTTCATAAATATCTTTATGGAAGACATTTCAAGATTCGGACCGACCATGCTGCATTAAAATGGCTGTTGCAGTTGAAAACCCCTGAAGGTCAACTGGCTCGTTGGATAGAACGGTTGCAACAGTATGATTTCAAAATAGAACATCGACCTGGAAGATCTCATAAGAACGCAGACGCTTTATCTAGAAGACCATGCAAGGAAGATTGCAAGCACTGCCGCCACGTTGAGAAATTGCAGGGTACGGTGGCCGTCAACACTATTAAAATAGAGGTTCCGGACGATTGGACAACCGAAGCCCTGAGACAAGAACAACTGAATGACACAGAAATTGGGGCTATATTGAGAGCAAAGGAGAAAGGAATTCGACCAGCGTGGAAGGATGTTTCGGATAAGGCAGTTGGATTGAAGGCTTTGTGGGCCCAATGGGATTCACTTAAAGTCATGAACGGGCTACTAAAGAGAGCTTGGGAAAGCCTGGATGGCAGGGAAGTTGTTATGCGTCTAGTGATTCCCAGGTGTCGAGTACCGAAAGTACTTCAGGAAGTACATAATGGAGCATCCGGTGGGCATTTCGGCGTTAATAAGACCCTGAATAAAGTACGAGAACGATTTTATTGGGTAAATAGTCGTCAAGATGTAGAAGCTTGGTGTCGCAATTGCAAAATTTGTGCAGCAAGTAAGGGACCGCAGACTAGAAGTAGGGGTGCAATGAAACAATATAACGTCAGAGCTCCTTTCGAGAGGATTGCGATCGATATAGCCGGCCCATTCCCAGTAACCAAGGACGGTAACAAGTATATACTGGTTGCCATGGACTATTTTAGTAAGTGGCCAGAGGCCTATGCAATTCCAAACCAAGAAGCAGTCACTGTTGCCAAAGTCTTGGTAGATAATTTGATATGTCGGTTTGGTGTACCCCTGGAGCTGCACTCAGATCAAGGGAGGAACTTTGAGTCAGGGGTGTTTCAGCAAATCTGCAAGTTATTGGGGATACACAAAACACGGACCACAGCCCTTCACCCGCAATCAGATGGAATGGTGGAACGACATAACAAGACCATGAAAGAACATCTCTCTAAAGTGGTTCATAAGAATCAACGCGATTGGGATCTCCACATACCGTTCTTCCTCATAGCATACAGAGCTGCTATCCACGAGTCTACGAAACAAACACCAGCCCGTGTAGTATTTGGACATGAGATCAGACTGCCGTGTGATTTGATTTTCGGAACACCAGGCAGAGAACAGCTTCCTGTGAACAGCTATGTGGATGAAATGGGTGAACGGCTAAGAAATGTTCATGAGCTGGTTAGAGACCAAATCACCATAGCCAGTGACCGAATGAAGGCTCGATACGACCGTAAGGGTAGTTCAGAAGGGTTCAAGGCAGGAGATCTGGTTTGGCTGTACAACCCACAGCGGAAGAAAGGGAAGTCACCGAAACTTCAACCTCCTTGGGAAGGACCTTATACTGTTATTACCCGAATTAATGATGTCGTCTATCGTATTCAACGAAACAAAAAGTCCAAGATGAAGATCGTACACTTGGATAGACTGGCGAAGTATGTGAAAGAGGCTGAATTGCCTGACCGGGACGTTCAGGCTTAAGGAGGGGGCAGTGTAATATGTTGCACCCCTTAAAATTTAAGGTTATGTTACTAAAAAGTAGGCAGACTTCGACAGATCGAATGTCTGAATGAATGTAGTGTATTTGCACCTACTCGAAAAAGAACCTACCAGAAGATTCCAAAGTGACATCTGGAATTCTCTAGAGAATGGTGGCGTCATCACAGAACAATCGAGATCTGTCATTTTTAGGTATAAAAGACCAACCGCATTCTCGGCGAGTAGTTCAGAAAGTTCAAAAAGTATAGAAAGTGAGGTTAAGACTTCAAGGATAAACAAAGTGATAAACATTGTGATTTTAGTCAGTAAAAGTGTATTTAAATTAATAATAGTATTGTGAAGTATCCAGTAAATATTTAATAAAGTGTGTTAGTGGACATCTCTTGTTATAATTTTTGGAACCCACGGAATTTGCGAGGGTGGTTTCCTAAGGGTGGAAACACGTCACAATAATAATCTCTTTTATTTATTCTATTTCTATTATGATCTATGTTTCAGTAAGGAAATTTATCTTTCAATTTATATATTTTTTATGTTAAAGAAAATATATTCAACATATTAATAAATAATAAATTCACGATCCTATGTAAATCTAATTGTAAAGTTTATTATTATTCGCCAATGTTACTGTCAATTAAATACTAAAAAACCGCTGCCCAAGGAATCACTACTCCACATCCAGATTTTCTATCCAAGTCTCTCACAATGAAAAAAATTTGTATATGGAAATAATTGTTTATGGAATTTTAATAATATAATAAGTGAAATTGTCTACCCCAAAAATACATAAAACGATATGCCACAGTAGTGGGGGTGGGCATGGATGAAGTAAAATCAATTTTTGAGGCTTTGGTTCTTGTACACACTAAATCACAATTTTATTTTTTTCACCCCCTTTAATAACGAAGTGGTGGTGGTCATGGGCCAAGAAATTTGTTGAGACCTTAGCTGCTCTTATATATACTAAATACCAATTTTGTGGATTCTTACTTGCTTGATTTACCTATTTACCCTTGTTTACCCCAATTTACCAATTACCAATTTACCTCAATGGAATAAGATCAAAATATGATCTAGTTTCAGATCTCGTTAAAATATTTATGTGTACCAAATTTCAAGTCAATATCTTAAACGGTTCCAGAGTAATCGTGCGCACAAAAAAGGTACAGACAAGACATTCATTCATTCATTTCATGACATTCTAAGCCTATTTGAATAATACAAATTTTCAATTTTTTTTTTGCGTTACTATACTTCCACTGGCCATGTAAGTAATTATTACAAGTCATGATTTGAAAGTCCAATTAATATTTCGGAAGGAAATGATGGTGTTTCGTACAAAGTATTTCCTAGGACGAAATCAGCTACGAGAGTAAATGTGGAGATTCAGATATAAGTAGCGAAGAATTCGACAGTTAATTTGATTATCAAAATACTATGTGTGCGCCACAATTCAATTATGATAATTAAATCTAGTTTATTAACATATTGTGTGTTATTAATTTATACAGGGTGTTTCGAAAAGATTGGGACAACGCTTAGCCGTAGATATTTGATATCAAAACAAGTCGATTTAACTCAAAAAGTGGTCCAACTCTTTTCGTTTTCAAGATAGAGGGTGGTAAAGTAAAAAAAATGTATTCGTAATTTGTCTCTACCTTGGAGACTAGAATACGTATCTACTTCAAAGTTGGTAACGACATGTTTTTCGGGTCGCTAATTATAATGGTGATATTGCCGATGTCATATTTTATAGATGGCGCTAGTTACAGTACTTTTATGTAACACTTTAAGCCCTAACTTTTTTGAGGTTAGGTTTTGGACATCGTCTTCTATTATAATCGAAACACAATTTGGTTTTCTAAAGAAAAGGTGTACTTGTTTAAACACGATAAAATGCACGCTTTCAGAGAAATACGCGATTTACAACTTTGTCACACACAAGTTCGAAGAAATTCAATACCCCGGGTGTTCTGAAAAGATTGGGACAACGCTTAGCGTATACTCTTGACATCAAAACAAGTCGATTTAACCCAAAAAGTTGCGGTTTAACTCTTTTCGTTTTCAAGATACAGAGTTGTATAGTAAAAAATTGTATTCGTATTTTGTCTCTATCTTGGAGAATATACGTATCTACAACAAGCATTATTGACGATTTCAAGACATCATACTTGACGTACACCTACTAGATAAGAAACCGCTTTTAGGTACAATTAAATTTCTTCGAACTGGTGTGTCATAAAGTTGTAAATCGCGTATTTCTCTGAAAGCGTGCATTTTATGGCGTTATAACAAGTACACCTTTTCTTTAGGAAACTAAATTGTGTTTTAATTATAATAGAAGACGATGTCCAAAACCTAATCTCAAAAAAGTTATGGCTTAAAGTGTCACGTAAAAGTCCTGTAACTAGCGCCATCTATAAAATATGGCATCGGCAATATCACTATTGTAATTAGCAACCTGAAAAACATGTCGTTGCCAACTTTGAAGTAGATACGTATAATAATCTCCAAGATAGAGACAAATTACAAATACAATTTTTTATTTTGCCACCCTGTATCTTGAAAACGAAAAGAGTTAGACCAATACTTTTTGAGTTAAATTGACTTGTATTGATGGCAAGAATCTACGGCTAAGCGTTGTCCCAATCTTTTCGAAACACCCTGTATAAAAAATTTCACATAAAACTATAATAATATATGCATATGGATAATGCGTGCAAGTAAAAAAGTTACTTTCGATTCACTGAAAATAAACTTGCTTTATCTCTCACATTTCTATCTACAACGTTTTTATACCATCTGAAATTTTTATATATGCTTTTTACTATTAAAAATTGAATAAAAAGAAGGAATTGAAATGAACTGTAAAATTTGTATGCACTCGGGAAAGAAATTCAGAACGTTACAAATCGTTTAACTTTCTTTATGCTCTGTAATTTCAGCAACGTCTAACAAAGATTTAGCCTTCTTTCAGCGGAGGTAGAATGTGATTTTTAATCTAAATAGTGCATAAACTGCTTGTAGACAAAAAATCAGCTTTGTAGATTAATATTCCGCTGCGGAAAATGCAAAAATTCTCCGCGAACTGCAATGGTCCAGAGCGCAGCGACCGCGGTCACGAGCTTGTATCCATTGCATCTACCAAGGCTTTAGCAACATGAGACGATCGGTAGACTGTATTTTTTTTATGTGTTATTCAATAAAGTATTCCAGAAAAAAATTCAGTCTTGTAGATATAAGTAAAAATGTTCGTTTTTTCCACACTTTGCGTGGGTGGTAGACCTGACATATCAACGCTTCCGACGCGGTAGAATATTATTTTCCGGTATGTTTTTATATCATCTGAGAGTATGTAAATCTTGTAGATATATTTATGCAACTTTCTGCAAAATGTTTAACTTTTTATTCATTTTTGCAACACTTATAGATTGGTAGAATTGCACCTTCATCATAGATACTATCTAAACTTTCTTGGGAAAGAATGTAGTTTTATAGAAATGATTTCACGAAAACTGTCACTACCTCCCTGGCTATATATGTAGTTTATAGTCCTTGCTCCGAACCCCCTCTTATTTTCATCTATCCTAACGGCATTATTACACAAGCTATACTATTTTGAAGCAGCTGCCCTTTACCAGAGAAGGAATCTTCAAAACATGGAAACTATCTGAGAGGAACTGTTTAAGTATGAACATAATTATGCACTGAAAAATTTATGTTCAAATGATAGAATGCGCATGTAACATGCAAATATACATTATCAGTTCGGCAGGCAATACTTTTTTTATTGTTTATGAAGTGGACAACTAATGCACAAAGTTTCAGCTTTGTATATATCACGTAAAAATATCGTTTTGGTAACGTATTTACAGTTAATACACTGAATTGAATTTGTGATAGGTTCCATCTTGAAAATAATTGTTTATTTTCAATTAAACACATCTCTTAGATGTATCAAACAGTATATTAGAAATACTTTACATACGGCTTTACATACGGCTACTTTAAATACGGCTTATTAAGCCTTTATCAAGAGTAATACAGAATGAATACTAAAGTTACAGAAGAGTTATAAAATTATATGTTATAAAAATGTTTTAGTTTTTATTGTTGTATTGTGTTGCTATTATTTAACAATATTTATATGTTATTTCAATAAAGTCCCTATTTTTTTTTAATATTTCATTTCCCTTGACCTTTATAATGTTTCAGAAATTCGAATTACCCGCTATAAAACTTTTAAGTTTTAAATTTGACAACTTTTGGGCACAAGGTTTGTAGAGTGTTTGGGCTCTACAAACCTTGTTTTGGGTACAAATTTCAAATATAGTTAGTACGAAATAAATGTACACCACGGCAGCAATAGAGTTGTGTGAAAATTAATAGAAGACGAAATTTATATTTTAAGTAAAGTTGCTAAGCGCATTCGTCTTGGCGGGAGCTCTTTTAAATCCCAAAGGTTTTATTACGGTTTTATTATAGCCTTATTAAGCCTATGTGATCTTCGCTAAGTGAATTTGCGCTTATGTAAGGAATAAATTATGATTTGTGATAATCTACAAAGAGGCTAAATTGACTTCATATAGAGTAAAATGTTCCATTACCATTATTAGAATATATATGTAGTTTAATGAGAGAACTGTAAATGACAATTCGGTTTTATTTAATTGGTCGGTCATACTTCTTTGTGATAAAAATATTCAACTTCAGTTTTACAACCCCAATTATTTATAATTCTCAATTTTGCAAGCAGTCTAATTTTTTATTTGCTGATTATCGCTTATATGTAAATTTCTTTTATAAATATTAATTAATTATTATTATTTCTGAGGCGCACTTGTTTCTCTTTTTTATAGTTTTGATGACAAACTGACGTTGTTTTGAATTTTTTTGTCACAATTTGGATTGATGTTTGTTTAAATCACTTTAGAAGAATTACCGCTCTTATAGCTTCTCACATTTGATATGCATTTATAAAGGTTTTAAAAACGTTTTTTATGGAAGCCTTCTAGCTGTCTTCTAGAAATCCGTAGAGCTCATAGAAAAGTATATCTGGCTTTAAAATAGATTTTAAGAAAGGTTTGTTTTTGTTTGCTTTATGATACCCATTCCAGTACTCTGGCCCCTTGCACTAGTAGTGGTGTAGAATTTCGAGCGTAGCACGCTTATTTAAGGAGAAAAAATTTTTCGGAATCGAAAGATTTGGGACCTAGACCAGCTGATAGAGAAATAAATAATGTATTATATTCCCGGTTGACGACCTTTTCCCTTTGTCGAGACAAAATTTGTGAGTATTCAATTTCAGAGATCACAATTTTTTTTATTCTGCGCACCTACAAGTAAAAAAAACATATTATTTGGAAACTACTGCACAGATATGATTTTCATTTTTTTATGATCAAAATTAATGATTAAATATCTTAAAATAATTCCTTAATTAGTAATTAACATTTATTTCTTTTTAACTGTGTCATATTAATAATACTCCATTAGTACCGTTGTATTATATCTCCTTTTTCGACGCACTAGTTCACGTATCTATCAATCTCTATCCCACTCGCAATGCGCTACTTGACTAATGAGACACGCGCGTGTTCAAATATCTCTGTAGCCTTTATTTGTGAAACGCGCCAATATGTTCAGGGAAGAGGTTGATATAAAAAAATTTGAAATCTTTATTGTGAAATAAAACGTTGCGCCTTTAACATTTTTATCAATTATTGCAAAACATATACTGTTTTTCAAAATCTCTGATCTCTGAAATTAAATGCTCATAAATTTTGTCTCGACCAAGGGAAAAGGTCGTCAATCGGAAATATAATACGTTATTTATGTCTCTATCAGATGGTCTAGGTCCCATATCTTTCTACTCCGGAAAATTTTTTTGAACGATTTCAACCTAAATTCCGCTCCACTATAGCTTGTACAACCCTATCGCTGATTTGGTTTCATATTCTTCTGGACTCAGTCTTGCTTGTCCATATATCGCCTTGTCTCTATGATCCAGAGCCTCATAGTAGCACAGGATGTGGTAGGGTGTCTCCGTTGCCCTATTGTTTTGTCTGAATCTTAGTTCCCCGTTGAACATTCCCATTCTGTGTAGGTGTCCTTTCAAGGACAGTGCCCTGTTAGTAGTTATGCGGAGCTGATTCCTGCTTAGTAACAGCAGTTCTTTTGTCTTCTTTCGAGATGATCCTTTGATAAAGGTTGTTCCATGTTGTTGCCAAGTTCTTTTGTCCGAGTATTCTTTGTGCTGATTTTTGACCTAAGAAAGGTTTTCAAGAGCGAAACTATGACGCTCTATGGAGTTTCATAAGTAAATTTAAAAAAAGTTTAAACAACCTACGTAAGAGGGAGGGTCCTTTTAGTCTACAAGCTGCTTTATGATGGTGTTACGGATATTGTTACAGGAAAATAGGTTTTTAAAGCAAGTTTAAGACGGGTCACATTGTATACATGTGCGAAGGGCACTTAAAACTTACATTTATTTTTTCAATAGATACAACAATCTAAACTCTTTGATTGACAGCCGTTTTGTGATGTTCTAATTTCTTGAAGACCAGCTATAATTTTAAAAGTTCTACACGACCACTATTTCTTAACCTATATAATAATGAAAGCAACTGCTATTTCACTTCTCCCCAATGGAGTAGGTGTCACTTTTTATGATAAAGTCGTTTTAGCAAATAGTACAAATAGTGTACATACATGTTATGCTCGAAAAGCGTGCACTGGTTATACAACACCTCCAGCAAAGGTGCGTCATCACGAATTACATTAACTTTTTTTAAGTAACTTAGATACAAGGAGTCTGAATGAGCTATTGTCTGATTTAAATGATTTCAAACATTTAAAACTTAATACCTATTAAATAAATAAATAGTTAGTCTGCAATTGCTTATCTCGTAAAATATTTCCAATTACCTATTTATATGTGTATATTGAAGGAAAGACTTTATTTAGATGTATACCAATTACTACGATCTGAAAATCTCATTATGTAAATGTAAAAACAAGAATGTTAATGGATAAGCACCTAAATATTCCCATAAATTAAAACATAATAGTCGAGCAAAAAGTTTTTTTCAAAGATTGTTTGAGGGGAGGTGCAATATTTTTGTGGAGATGTAATTTCTATGTTATCAGGATACAGTGTAAAGTAAAGTTTTGTCCAATGTCGGAGTGGAACGTTTTCTGGAAATTAAATTTTAATTTTGAACAATGAGATTTTGTCTCGTTTTTCTTTAATACGTCAGGTTCTTTTCATCGGATCAGATCATACAAAAAATCAAAATATTTGTCAATAAATTATAAACACAACTACATGGGCCCAAATCCGATCTGCCTTTTCGTTTTTTTTTGTAAAAATAAAAACCACGAAAATATCTAATTTTACGTAAACCGAAATTACTAAAGAAATAGTTCATCTTTTGTAATGAAAGGTGAAATTATAGGTCCTGTAGGTATAAATTATTATGGAAAACTACAAGTAAAAATATTCATTACTTTCCTTAAAAAACGAGTTTGTTAAAAAAAATTTGAAAAATTTTTTAATGAAAAAACTGCCATTTGATCACACTAAGATTTTTTTCCCCTTAATTTGTAGCTTTTTGAACGAGCTTTGCAATGGTGATAAAAATTATTTTTTTGTATTATTTTAAAGTTCCATTTCGCACCCTTTTTTAAAATGCATTTTTTCGCAAAGCAATTTTTGTATCGAAAAAATGTATCCTGCCAAATACATTTGCTATCTGTGAAAAGTGCTCCAAAAAAACGAACAAATCAAAAAATTGGACCCTTCTATGGTAATCAGAAAGTGAGATATCTTTCACGTTTTATGCATTTATTTCTGTACATATTTTGAGCTCAAATTGGCACTGCTTATTCTCTAATCAGTGAGACTTTATTAGTGAATTCACAAAATAAATTTTAATCGTTAATATACCTACAATTACGCAAGTACAAGCGCACTCGTGCATCAATACTGCGACTGCTACGACAAGAATAGTTCCCCCACACTTGTTACCAAGGCTTCGAGATTCTAGGAAAACGTGCGGAGATGATATCCATGAATTCTACTCATTCATCTAGAGTGCTCAGACAAAGTCAAACACGTTTCGAGAAACATCAGAAAATGTCATTTTTTGTAGGTTCCTGCTAGACCTAAACGCTTAAAACGCCATTCGATATCGTAGAGCTTTCCCACGCATGTGTTAATGATGATCTGATCGTTTAGAAATTACGTGTTTTGCTTTCTCTGCCATAATTCGTCGAAAGCGTAAATGTCTCATAACCATAGCGCAATAGTTAAAGTGAATAATAAAACTATCAACTCGGCAAGATATTCGCAAGACTGTGCATGTCTCCAAAACTATACAACCTGTACGTCTCCGACTTTCTCGAGTTTCCGAATTCACATCTTGCCAAGTACGCCGATGACACGGCCATGTATGTGCACTCGCACGAGCAGCTAATATACTGTTGAAGGCCCACATTTCCTGTGCCACGCCGTATTACGACAAGTGGAAGATTCGGATCAACGCCGAGAAGTCGGAGTCGATTTTATTCACGCGCCGCTTCACCAAAGACCGGATTTTAGCGCCACTTTCGATCGGGGGTAGAGAAATTCAATTTAAGCGGTGCGTGAAATATTTGGGGGTAAACCTAGACAAACGACTGACGTTCAACATTCACATTAACGAGACAATACGCAAGGTCTACTCCATGTCCAGGAGTATCAGCTCCTGGCGCGGTGTAGCGGACTCAACAGGACCAATAAAAAGTTGTTGTATACGATGGTAATCAGGCCGGTTATCGAAGCTAAAAGTTCTAGAACACAAATTTATGCGCCTCATTTCAGACTCTGATATGGGTACACCTTCCGTATAGACCTATATGCACGTTGCCACGACAATAGCGGACTACGTCCAAGAAACGTCTCAAAAATTCGACTTGCTTACACGCAATATTACCCTAATCAGACAGAATAATGCCATACTTTTCGACATCAGACATCCCCTACCATACCAGGCGTTGCCTATCTTCCGGCGACTCTCCTAGCCACACTTCCCTCTACGACAACTTATTTCTCCTCAACTTTACATCTTTTCAATCCCTCTTTCTCACCTTTCATGTTTGTACAATTTTGTTCTTTTACCCTTTTTCTTCCCTTTTTTTCTTTCTAAATCCCCGTAGGGGAAAACTTATCTAAATCCTAATTTTTTAAACCACAATTTTATTTCTACCCTACCTTACTTGTCGGCGATCAGACCACAAGGACGTCATTTGTTCGAACGGGTTTTTTTCGTTTAGATTGTTTCCCGTATCAACAATCAAAATTATGAAGTGCGTTCTCCTACGATTTTAGTGTTCTCAGTGTTGTGTTTATTTTTAAATTATTTTTAGATCAATATGGACACATTAAAAAATTTTAACCTAGTTTTTAAGTCTGCCTGCGGCAGACAGAAGCTACTAGCCCCTCCTCGAATTGACTTCCACGCCAAACCGGACCTGCCCCGCCCAGCCTCACACCCGCCTCGGCGATGTTCGCCGTGGTTATCTGGCTGACTCCGGGCTAGGATCCGGCGAAGCATATATATTTGTACTTAAATGTTAAATAAAATAAATATTGTTGTTGTTGTTGTTGAGAATTCCTATGCGGAAATCCTCGGTTCAAATCCTGAATCTATAGATTTTTTAATTTCTAAAATGATATAAAAAATTAATGTTTATCACACTTGCAATGCTCGTTCAAAAAGCTACAATTTAAAATACAAAAATTCTTAGTGGGACCAAGTGGCAGTTTTTTATGAAGCTTCAAAAATCTCGTATTTAAGACGCTGTGCAAACATATTTCAAGTCTACGAAGATGCATATTCGGCAATGCCCTACTGCAACTTTCATATGTTTCGTAATAGTGTTATTAAAAATGGGTTCTAACAACATTATTTTAATGTAAAATTGATATACGACATGACCTAATTCACGTAAAGTTCGTTCGAATCTGAGAAACACAGTCAATATCTTGAACATCTTCGTATCTTCTTTTAGATGACCACGCTCTATATTTCTTTTCTCTGAAAGTTTATCAGATGTCCTTCCTTGGCAATATTGTCAGTTAGATTCTACGTATTACTTTCCGCCGTCGTTTTCTTAATTAATTGTTTTCTTAGGATCACCACTGTATATATTTCCAATAAACGCATAGCCGGATTCATCCCTGGTAATGGTGGTAGCTACATGCCAAATATTATTATCCTAAGTCACATTTTTTTATTATTATTATTATTATTTTTTTTTTTGGCGTCCACTCTGTAAATTTTTCACTAAACGTATCTTCCATTTCTTCATTGGCAACATTTTTCTCCATCTACTCGTTTTGTAATAGCTCCAGTAGACACCAGACACCAGATAGAAAATAGGCTGACGGAGTTAAAAGACTTTTATTTTCGTTTCTACACCGTCAAAATACTTTGCTCTAAAATTATATTCAAACCTTGCTATTTCACATACGTTCTAAATTTGAAATACAAATTTTAAAACTGAGAAAAAGTTATCTCATTTAATAGGTATTCGCAGTCGACAATCATACACTCGCATTTATATGAAGGTTAGCTTAATTGAAAAAAAATAATCTCTCATTATTGTTTTGTAAAAGCTCCAATGGACACCAGACACTAGATAGACAAACAGGTTGTTGGAATAAAAAGACGTTTATTTTCGTATTCTACACCGTCAAAATAATTTGCTCTAAAATTATATCAAAATATAATATGAATAAAACTTTCCTGTTTACACGCATCTGCCAACTTCTACCTTGCTATTTCACATATGTTCTAATACAAATTTTAAGACTAAAAAAAAAGTTAGGTATTCGCAGTCAACAAATGTACACTTATATGAAGATTAATTTTAGTTTGAAAAAAACCTTAGCTTCCCTTATATATACTAAATACCAACTCTTACTTGCTTGATTTACCTATTTACCTTTACCCCAATTTACCCCTCAACCCTTCAATGGAATAAGATCAAAATATAATCAAGTTTCGGATCTCGTTAAAATACATATGTGTACCAAACAAGTCAATATCTTAAACGCTTTCAAAGTAATCGTGCGTACAAAAAAGACAGACAGATCGACAGACAGACGGACAGAATTTTACTTCCACATCCAGTGGAAGTATAGTAACGACAAAAAAATTTTTGGAAATTTGTATTGTTCAAATAGGCTAGAATGTCATGAAACGTCGAGATTTTAAGTTTGAGCGAAAAAAGTTTTCTGTCTGTCTGTCGGTCTGCCTGTCTGTAACTTTTTTTTGTGCGCACGATTACTCTAGAACCGTTTAAGATATTGACTTGAAATTTGGTACACGTAAGTATGTACTTTAATGGGATCTGGAACTATAGTTTATATTTTCATCTTATTCCATCGAAGAGTTGGGGAATAAATTGGCGGTAAAAAGGTAAATCATGTAAATAAGAGTCCATAAAAGTGTTATTTGGTATATACAAGAGAAGCGACAGTCTCAAAACATTTTTTGGCATTAGCCACCCCCATTACCCCCACCCCATTGTTAAAGGGGATGAAAAAAAATGTGATTTAGTGTGTGTACAAGAACCAAAAACCTCAAAATATATTTTTTTCATCCACCCCCACTACCACCCCCTATCTCCACCCCCACCCACTATTGACGTGGGATATCGTTTTATGAGTTTTTGGGGTAGACGATTTCAGATATTATATTATTAAAGTTCCATGAACAATTATTTCAACATACAAAATTTTTTCGTTGTGGGAGACTTGGATAGAGAATTTTGATGTGGAAGTAGTGATTTCTTGGGCAGCGGTTTTTTTTCTCAAACTTAAAATCTCGACGTTTCATGACATTCTAAGCCTATTTGAACAATAAAAATTTTCCAAATTTTTTTTTGCGTTACTATACTTCCACGGGACGTGGAAGTAATTATGCTACCCATAAGGGGAGAGGAAGCATGTAATAATAATTTACTTTTAGATATGGAAAATGTTGCTATTTTATTTTCCATAATTTCAAAGTTCAAAGTAATCACCCACCGGTTATTATGAAGTTAAGTACCACAAACATTACACCCGTTATCCTTTGAGAAACCCTGCGCTGGACTGAATGATCTCTTACAAGAAAACAAAATCTTGCCGGGATTT
Organism: Rutpela maculata; assembly: GCA_936432065.2. Classification (NCBI taxonomy): domain Eukaryota; kingdom Metazoa; phylum Arthropoda; class Insecta; order Coleoptera; family Cerambycidae; genus Rutpela; species Rutpela maculata. The sequence continues at coordinate 36,314,466 of OW386288.2, read as the reverse complement.
GGAATCAGGCCTAAGCCATTTAAAATGTCACCAAATAAAAATCCTACAAGGATCGTATTTTTTAACAGCATGTGATAAAGGGAGATTAGATGGTTTGTATTTAAGTTAAATAATATAAACGCACCGGTGTACCTCACAAATATTAGTGCTTCATTTGTAACAAACAAAACATCTTGAGGTCGAGAAAGAAATTGCTTATCAAATTAAAAATAAGTTAAAATCAGAAAAGTTGTTAGCCGTAGGAAAAACTAAATAAACTTCTGAGACACACTGTATGTAGTTTTGTCCAACTAGTGCATAACGCTCATTAAGAAAAATGCACATTTTTCCAAAAAAAATAGCTCGTGTGCGGGATTTACATCACCTTGTACAACATTTCAACAACTAGTTCATTGACAATAATTATTATACTCAACAGCATATTATACATAATTATGGTTTATTAATGAACGGTTTGTTCTACAATTACAAATCATATATTGGCTAACGTAACAAAATTATAACTCAACTGAATACGTTACTAAAACTGAAACATAAATAAGATATTATTTTGCAAGAAACGATTTCCATACTTACTTAAAAGTAACACCATTCACAATTCCCTTATAACCTTTAAACGTTATGATTTTATGCATAGAGAACTTAGTTAATTACAAATATTTGGAATTAGAATTCATAACATATTACTTGATTTCCCAATGCAGTTTTAGTAGTAAATGTAATAGCATTTTGAATTAATTATAACCTGTTTCTCACAGTAGCTAGGTATATACATATAATGACATCTATTTATAAACTTTTGAGGTTTTTAGACTGACGACAATGAATTTATTTTGATAAGAAATCAAAACTATAATCAAACTAGTTATGTTATTACTTATTACCAAAAGCTTTGGGGGCGGTCATATAGCGCTATTGCATAATTACTTTGGTCAATTGACCGTCCCCAAAGCTTTTGGTTTCCAGGTGTATGAATTTAAAAAAATATATTTTTACTTTTTAGTAGATTTTTCAAATAAAAGCTTTTTCTTAAAATTATTTTTTTTATATAATATTATTTTTTACTTTTTAGTCCACTTATTTTACAAACAGACAGACAAAACCCTTTCATTTGCCACCGCCATCCACCCCTTCCACCCCTTCCTCATCCCGTCTTCTCACCTCTCTAACACTACTTCCCACACCCTTTCCCACCTCTTTCCACCCCATTCCTTCTCACCTCTTCACACCTCTTCCCACCCATTCCCACCTCTTACCACCCACCCCCCTTTCCCATTTCTTCCCACGCTTCCCCACCTCTCCCACGTTCGCCATACTAAATTTAGAATGAAGTCACATACTTTATCGTATTTTACCCGTCAAACCCTTTCATTTGATACCCATATTAAGGGGGTTGTGACTAAAAAGCCGATCCGCCATCTTGGACGTCCGCCATATTGTATTTAGATTGACGTCACATTGTTTATGGTATTTTACTCATCAAACCCTTTCATTTGATACCCATATCAAGGGGGTTATGACTAAAAAGCCGATCCGCCATATTGGATTTAGACCGATACTGGCTCTGCTGTGTTGCATTGTCACCGGACTTATACACGTGTGCCAAATTTCGAAGCTCTAGCTTAATTAGAACTAGTCGAAATTCAGCTTGAAAGATTTGACCTAAACAAACAAACATACAAACATTGCAAGTTAAATAAAAGATTTTAAAAAGGAATATCGTTTTAAAATTTTTCACAAGGAACATAGAAAATTGAGGCTAGATCAAACAAATCAATGTTGTAATTAAAATTTTGAAATGTAACATCAAGCACGCTACATAGTTCCTACTTAAGATCAGTTTTGTTTGTATTATACAGTGCGTTCATAATTGCTTTTAAATGGACTCTTCTCTTTCATGGTGTTATTTGAAAGAACACTTTTTTGCATGTGCACCGTCACATATAGTACACGGAAATTAGGCAAATTTATGTGGAATAGAAGAAAAAAATTATAATAAGCTGAAATGTCTATAATAATTAGCTTATATATTGTGTAAGAATACATATCAAAAAAGTTTCCACCCCTAAGGGGTAAGCTTCATCCCTATCTCACCCCCTTTAGGGACACCGCACTGGTTTTTTACAATATCTTTTAAACGCTTTATATTAGGGAAAAAACATAAGTATAGGAAAAGGTTTGTGCTATGTATCGATATTTCTATTACTTTTTATGTTATTAAATCGTAAACTATAGGTTAATCAAAAATGAAAGTCTGATTATATTGAATACGGTATTTAATCGAACATAACGCAGCCTGATAATATTTCAAATAATCCAACACAATCCTAACTGCCTTATTCATAAACACGCTAGAGAGAGAGAGAGAGAGGTTGTTTTGACCTGCCTATGACCTAGGAGTGGGTGCGGCTAAAGAAAACTACATTGATATGCTTTTTATCCCTGGTGGGATGATTCAGTACCTTTTCAGCAGAGGGTCGTAGGATGACTCAGTACATTTTGACATGTTTTATTTTTCTTTTTTTTTTCTTTTTGCATTGACTAAAGTAAAGGCTAACTATACTTTTAAATACAGAAAGGGCATCGGTTATATTGTGGTCATGCATTTTTGTATATAACTCGTTTATTTTTAATTTTTGGAAAAAACTCTGTCCGTGCCTTATACTGGTTATAGAGATTGATCGACGGAATACTTAATTTTCGATTCTTATTAGGAAACTGTTCGGTATTTGTAGAATTTATCGAAAAAATCAAGTTTTCCAGGATTTGTAGATTCGCTTTTGTTTTGTCGAATTTCTCACAAACGTCACCTAATAGACTTAATCGAGCTCTACAATCGCCATTTTTGAAAATCAAAATCGGTTCAGAAGTTATCAATTTCTTTGGAAAATCATACTCGGCCTTGGAAAAAATACTTGCGGTTGACAGATCCGGGCCGCCAGCAAGAAGCTTCATTTGTGGCCGTGTACCTTTGATCCCAACAAGTCTCATCAAAATCGATCAATATCTGGACAGTTATCGTGCTTCCTAGCCCGCTTTCGAGAAAACCAGTTTTTTGCAAAAAAAATTCAATTTCCATTTGTTTTTCGACATAGTCTCCGGTATACCTATCTGTAGATCGTTGCTAGCGGCACCATCTCGTTTTTGAAATATCTCGATCCGACTGCCCGTTACCGAGTTATTTAATTTTTCCCGAAAAACTTGAAACGTCTATATCGGTTACTTCCGGTTTCTGAACGGAGCCGAGCTTCCAGCGTTAAGGTTTTCTAAAGGCCTCCGATCAACCACCCAAGTTTCATCGAAATCCGAAAACGGATTAGGGGGGCTGAGCGTGACAGACTGACTGACCGACGGACGGAAATTTCTAAATTCGCTCTCGAGTCGATAGATACAACTTTCATTTCGATCCGACGTTTGTTTTCGGGCTTCGATGGTCCACTGGAAAAATGCAAAACCTATACCACATTTTTTTTGTTACCTACCGCTAAGTTTGCCGTCGATTAACGTAAACACCCTTAATAATCTGCAAACGACCCATAAGACATGTTTTATAGAAAATTTAATTCTCAATATTTTTCAATACCTCTAGTTTTGTCGTAGAACATCACATTTCCAAAATATTATTGAAAAATCAGCACGGTGTCATTATAAGGGTGAAAAAGATATGAAGCTCACCAGTTCGGGATGGGAACTTTTTGATCCTGTATTCCTACCCCCTATCAACTGTCGATTCAGAAAATATCAGCTTATTATAATTTTTTTCTTCTATTTTTGCTAATTTCCGCGTAATAGTATATTATTACATTAACTTTTTGAGAATTTTAGATATTTGTGAAAGTTTGTGTTAAATTCAATCAAAATTCTTGCAAAAATCGTTCTGAAGTGTTCATTTTTAAATGACTTTAAAAAAATTAAAGGAGGAGGTTCTCAATTCGACCTTTAGGTGTGTTTTTTTATATACAGTGTCTGCCAAAAAGTCTGCGCCATACGGGAAACTCTGTTGTTATTGACTTTCTGAAAATTTCTATTCTTGATAAAAGTTAGTGCGTGTTCTCAAATGAAAAGAGAGCTGCACAAATTTGTGCTTATGTCGAAAAATCCAAAATGGCGGTTTCAACATGGCGGATATGTTTCATCAACTATCGTCGAATTCGAATGAAAATCGGTATCTGTGGGTTATTGAGGTTGCAGATTACAACTATTCGGTCCAAATATATACTAATATAGGACTAAAAAGCAAAAAATAAAATAATAGTTTAAAATTTTTTTAAAAAACACGCTGTTATAAATATTGCAGCAATGTATATGCCTAAATGTACCCGAATGAAAGTTACAGGCTAAAATTTAAAAAAAAAATAAAAAATCGCATTTTTTTCGTTTTTTTTATTGTTTTATTTTTTGGTGTATTTTGTAAAAAAAAAATTGACTTCTGAAGGTGCCATTCCAATTGGAGATTTAATTCTCTACAACTTTTATAGTTTCTATTGACGCGTTTATAGGAAAAATGCATAGTTTTCGAGCAAAACTCAAAAATGTGAAAAGTGGACCTTTTTACTTCTCTCACAAAAACGCACCCGTTAAATGGTAGCACTCCGCGGTTTTCTCATATTTTGGGGTCAATTGAACATAAGAAACAATAAAAGTCGTTTAACGTTTTGGTTCCTTTCTACAGTACATAGACAATAGACTATAAACCAGAACCCATAAACCTTAAACCCGTAAACACATGAACCCAAAACCAATTCGCCCGAAACCCATAAACCATAAAACAATAACCTGAAAAACTGTGAACCCATAAATTCTAAACCCTAATCTCATAGACTGTAAACCCGCAGACCCAAAAAACATAAACTATAAATCCTTAAACCCGAAATCCGTAATCCGACCCATAAAACCATAACTCCTAAACCCATTATCTTTAAATTTCAAATAAATTTTTTTAATTTCTTTTTTTCTGGTTTTTATAATTTTTAATTTCTTTTTTTTTTGTTTTTTTATTGATTTAAGGATTTGCAGGCTAATAGTTTCAGAATTATTGGATATTTTCTGGTCTTACTATAGGTGTTAAGTAATCGCAAAATTAGTTTAGTTTTATTTTAGTTTTAGGTTATTAGTCATTATTATTATTATTATTATTCTTTCTCAACAATTGTTTAGCATTGCATTAATACTTAATTTATTTTGAATCTCCACGCGCAACACTGTCAATTCTCGTTCGGCTTGCCTCCCGTATGGGCTGACAAGAGGAGAAATTAATTAAACTCGAAAACGGTCCGCGTCGCTCTCTAGAAGAAGTGTGTTTTTCACCAAAATTAAAGAAAAGAGAAGATCTGTTTTACTCTCCGCTCGTGTGCATGCATTTAAGGAACTCTTCTAATCATTGGGGTAAGTCAACACGTTTATTGACAGTCGTTAATATATAGAAATATTATTCAATTTATAATTATCAGTCTGTTGAGCTACTCCATAAACTTTGTCGCTCTCACATTCATTAATTTGCCCTTAGGGCCACCGATATTTAACATTGGTCCTTCGAGCCGGATTCCGAGGTGAGCTTAGGAGCAATAGGAATATTCTAGTTTAATGCATTTCGCCCATTTTTTGAGGTTACTTAAAAATATATATTCTCTAATCCGTTAAAATTTGTTGAGTAAGCAGATTTTATCTCAAAAAGTTCCAAAAAATAACACTGTGGCAGTCGGAAGATAGTGCAGAAAAAGTGACATTTTCGATCCCCATTTAAACGGGCATAATTCCCTTAATATCCATTATATATAAGATTTCTTAATTTGGATGTACAGGGTGGACCAAATAGATGGGATTTGGGGTTTCCTCTAAAACTAGGCAGTTAGTCAAAAACCGATATAGGTCTTGAGCTTGATTTTAGAGAAATAAATAATGGCGCAAACCGCGATCGTCTATCTTTTTCGATTACCGAGCTAAAGCGTTTTTAGAAAACTGGCATATCTCAATTATCAAGTGTCGAATCGAAAAACGAACACATTCCTAATACACTTCGTTGAGTAGAATCCGTTGCTGATAAGAAAATTATGCGTGTCTAAGTTTTTGAGATATAGACATAAGTTTTGTTGTTTTAAATGGAACACCCTGTCAATTATTTCATTGTTCGATCACAATTTAAATTAGCTATCCAACTATAAGTAAGTAATTTATTTAAAATAGGAATCCTAATATACATATATTTAAACTACACTTCAACCAAACTAAAATACATTAATTACTATTGCTATTATCACAGAATGACTAAAGTATATATGTAATTGGAATATTAAAATCAAAATATACAAGTATAAGAAATACAAAATCTAAAGATATAAAAATGCTTTAACAGTTTATTAAGATTTTAATTAATAAATAATAACACTATCAAAGTTCTCTAATGTGCTTAATCAACTTATATTTGAACAGTTTAACTGAAGGGCTGTTTTTAATTTCAAGAGGTAGTTTGTTGAATCGATCAATCCCTTTGAAGAACAAGGAATTCATGGACCTTTTTTTTATGTATTTGATTTAAATGAAGATATCCCTTGATCTTGTAAGATGGTCATGGATTTCATGATTAAATGTAATGAATTCATTAAAGTAACTAGGTTGTAGTTTGTTCACAATTTTATATATAAAAATCATTGCACTTAGGTACAATTTGTCTGACACATTTAGCCATTCAAGAGTCGACAGCATGGTATCTATTGGAGTGAATCTATTGCATTTAAGGATTATTCTCATACTCCGGTTTTGTAATTTTTGTAGTTGGGAAATTTTATTTAGGTCAAAAAGATAAATTATAGTTGCACAGTAGTCAAAATGTGGCTTAATAATGGTGTTATATACTGTAATTTTTGTTGTAATTGATATATGATGCGAGATTCTAGAGAAAAAGTACAATTTTTTAACAACCTTTTTATATATGTAATGAAAATTACTATTGAATGTTAATGTATTGTCAATTTTGAACCCTAAATATTTCATTTCAATCACAAACTCGATATGTTTACCATTAATTGTTAAGGTATGGAAGTTCATATCAATTTTATTTTATCTACTATATCTATTTAGTTGTTAATATCATTGCCTTGGTTTTATCTACATTCAATTTCAATTTATTTACATTAAGATAATTGTTCACTTTAGCCAAGACAAGATTCATGTTGTCTATTGTTTCCATCAAATTTTGATCCTTGCAAACTAACAATGTATCATCAGCGAATAGGTTAATAAGATCACAATCTATAAACAAGTTGATATCATTAATATACATAATAAATAAAAGCGGACCCAAAATACTGCCTTGTGGTACTCCATGTTTACTATACATTTCACTAGAAAATGAATCCTGCATTTTTACTACCTGCTTTCTGTCTGACAAATATTCTCTAATCCAATTTAATACATTACCTTGGATACCATAGACTTTTAATTTTTTTATAAGGATATCACGGTCAATAATTTCAAATGCTCTACGTATGTCTAGAAACCCAGCTACTAGTTATCAAGATCAACAAAGTTTTTAAATTTTGTTAATGTTAGTTGCAATGCTGCTTCACACGAATGTTTCAGTCTAAAGCCTGATTGGTTACTTATTAAGATATGATTTTTTTCAAAATGTCTAAGCAATTGATCGTATACAGCGAGTTCTAGGATTTTTTTAGGCGTAGGCAAAGTATTGATAGGTCTGAATTCAGATGCTTTAATTTCATTTGCAACTTTGTGGATAGGGTGTACCGTGCTAGTTTTTAGGTTTTTGGGAAATCTACCATATTGAAGAGAAGTATTTACAAAGTGCAAAATAACATGACCTATTGAACCAATAATTTCTTTTACAAATTTGGCATTTAAAATTTCATATAAGTCAAATTTAGCCTCCAAAGATCTGATCAATTCAACTAAATCTTGCAATGTTAAAGATATGAATTCACTAAGTTCCAAATATAAATTATAGTTTACATTTGACCAGGCAATATCTACATCAATACTCAACACTATCTGATTAATACTGTTAATGAAATATCTATTAAAATTTTCCGCTGTGTCCATGCTGTCCCACTGACCTCTATATATTAAATGGATAGCCTATACCATAGGGATGCGCGTGAAATTTTAACCAAAATTGAAGAATTCAATAAAGGCGAAAGTCGTCTGCTACGGGGCTTTACGTCTTGCGCAGTATACCTGTTTTTAGTTCTGAAGTTAGCAACATGTTGATGGCAACGCGTTGCTAACAAAGCAGTCCGGCAACGATCAGGTCGGAAATAAGTTTTGAGACATTATTGGAAAAATAAAATCTATCATAAATACATGATTGCCTCAAAACTTATTTCCGTTGCCAAAAATTAATTGACAACGTGAAGTTGGCAACGTGTTTCCAGCAACGAGTGGCTAAGTTCACTCTTTCTACTGCGCAAACTCGGCAGCCCCGTGCGCAAATTGTATTTGTACCATTTTTCAGCTCACACATCGGCTATCCATTTAATATATAGAGATCAGTGTGCTGTGTCGAAATATTTTCAATTCTTCATTAATTTCAAACTGAACACAGTTTATCTCCGGATTATTATTCATATTCACTAGTTTTTTTTAAGTTTTCCACATCTTTTTTGGGTTGTTTATATTTCTATCAATTTTATCATGGTAGTATTTAGTTTTTTTTTCTTTTAAAAGATTAACAACAGCATTTCGTAATGTTTTATAATGCTGCCAGTGGCCATTTCTTTCATTATTCGTGCATCGTTTAAATTCTTTATACGCTCTGTCTCTATCTTTCATTCTATTGAACACTTCCTGATCGAACCATGGCAGTTTGTTTGTAACTGTGAAACTTTGTATCGGAGCAAATTTATCCACTACATTTTTACAGATATTCGAAATTTCATCATAAATATTATCGATGTCCACAGAGTTTAGTGGCCATTAACAAGAAAGGATCCATTGAAGAATTGGAAAACAAAACATTAGCTACGTCTCGAACAATAACTCCTGTCATGATTGGAAATGCAACAAATAAATGCTGTAAGGAGAAGGTGTCCAAAATGCATAGATATCAATGAAAGACAATTCGAACATTTATTGTAGTTTAGTTTTTTCTATTTTTGGCAAAATTATTTTATATTATACGAAGTGTTGTTGTTGTTAATAGTTTTCCCTAGCTCCTCACAAATATATTAAATTTTTTGGAAATTAATCACTTTCTCCAAAGATAAATATGACATATATCGTTGGTTAAGTTGTGATCGAATAATGGAATAATTTACAGTGTGTTCTATTAAAAAAAATACAAGTTATGTCTATATCTTGAAAACTGAGGCATGCAAAATTTTTTTCTTATCAGCAACGGATTCTACTCAAAAAAATGTCTTAAGAATGTGTTACACGATTTTCGATTCTACACTTGGTAATTGAGATAGAGAGATCATCAAAAAATGCCAATTTTCCAAAAACGCTCAGTAGCTCAGTAGTCGAAAAAGATAGGCGATCACGGTTTGTTTCTCAAAAATCGAGCTCAGGACACCTATATTGGTTTTTGTCTTATCTGCCATTGTTTTAGAGAAAACCTCAAATTCCATCTAATTTGGTCCACTCTGTACTATCAACCACAGAAATATCGAGAGACAATTTAGGACCACCGTGTATATTTATATCACTATCAACAGATCTTGTTTGACACCTTATGCATTAAAATATTTGATAAATATACTGTTTATGGTAATGCATTGCTTCAAATTTTGCATAAAACCCAAGGAAAGTAGGCCTTACGTATGCTAGTAGACAGGAGAAATCAAATTTTCCATGTTAATCTCAAAATACCTAAAAGAAGGTAATAATCGTAAATAAACAAATATATTGTGCGTATTTATTAAGTGGCAACTAACGAGTACTCCTATTTTATGATATAAACGAGACAAATATATCTCAGGAGTATTGCGCTTGACTTGATTTATAAATGGGACATGATAACCTACACTTTTACAGAAAATGCGAGACATAATTCACGCTTCTTTTTTGTCACTCTTCCGGTCACCATACCATACCTTCAGAGAATTGTTGTGTAATATTGAAAGTAGTCCATCTTTCGGTAGCATATCGAATGAAAGGCGACCCGTTTAGTGACTTACAAGAGCATCCGCCCCTCTAAATCAGAAAATTATCACAAGACCTATTATAAATACTGTACATGGCCACGAAATTGGTATCAGTCTTCTGCTAACTGATTCTTTGTGTAGCATCATGAAGACAGCCGTAAGTTACCTTAGTTTATCACCGAAAATAAAATAATTTACAGTGTGAGCAATAAATGCATCCTCTGGGTGTGTGTTTCAGTGAAAAAATGTTATACGGAAAGTGATGGACACTAGACTAGTGATTAAATATCGACTTTTCGTATTTAAAAAGTTGAAACGGATTTAAATGACAAAGTTACCGTGAACGTTTGATTAATTATGTCAAAACCATTAGATTTAATAATGCGAGCAGGCTACGAAATAAAAAACATACTTTTTGGCAGCATAGGGTGACCATTTGTCATAAACTTAGTATTATTCAAAAAACACAAATTTTAACTGATAATTAAGTCAAACCCCCCAAAAAAATTATAAATGTTAAAAGACCCACACAATTATCAATTATGGTGTATAAGCATCTAGTGACCTTACACTGACGCGCTTCAATATTCTCAACATCCAGATTATATGCTTAATATGTTCTCTCACCATAAAAGCGGGATGTTGAGAACGTTAAAGCGCGCCAGTGTTATGTACACTAGATACTCTTGTACCACAATTTGATAACTCGATAAACTTGACATTAATATCACTTCTTTTTTTCTATGATTAGCCATTCTATTAACATCAAAAACCTTTTTATTGTTTTTTTTTTGGGTATATCACTTCTTTTTGTTTTGCTTTTTGTAAGTATACATATTCATATATTATTTAGTTATTACTCAAGCAAAACTATAATCTATTTCTGAACATGCTCATACAGTGTGCTTCACTTGAAATAGTAACACCCCAATAACTTTTTTATTTTGTTTCCGATTTGAATCAAATTTTACTTAAGTATGGAACAAATTAGAATATACTAAACATTCGTCTCCTATAAATGCAAAGCCAAAATATGCGGAGAGAATCAAAAAATCATATTAGGCATTTTTTTATCGGAAAATTTTGTTAATGAAACTTGTTCAGAATTGTCCAAAAACCTTAAGTCCAAAATTTAATCAAAATAAAAAAATATATAAATTTTGATTAAAATAATGTGCAAATCCGAAAATATCATTTTAACAGGCTATTTTGTTTAGAAAACTGTACTATGACTTTTTTTTTTTAAATGAAACCCAAGCTGCCAGGTAGTTGCTAAGCAATTTACAGTTTTTTTTTAAATAATTCTTTTCAAAATTTTTAAAATTTTAATTTCTCATTTTTTTATTTTGATCAAGTTTTGGGCATAAGGTTTTTGTACAATTCTGAACAAGTTTCATTAACAAAATTTTCCGATAAAAAAATGCCTAATATGATTTTTTGTTTTTCTCCGCATATTTTGGTACCGCAGGTGGCTTTGTATTTGTAGGAGGCGAATGTTCTTCTGGTCATAAGTAGATCCTAATTTGTTCTATACTTGAATAAAATTTGATTCAAATCGGAAAAAAAAATAAAAAAGTTATTGGTGAAACACACTGTATATTAATTTTGTGAAATTAAATTTTCTTTAAAGGATTATAGTACAGTAAATCATTTGACCCGTGAATAATTCGTACAAGAAATTTTTCGTTTGTATCCTGTAAGGGAGTGCCCATAATTAATAATTAATGTTTTCCACAAAAAATATTGTTGTCGCCATGTTGAGAAAATTACGTTCAAAATAGATTTCCTTCAATTATTCACTTTCTGACCTGAAATAGTTACTAATATTGTAGAAAATGAAGAAACTTTTATTTAAACTATTTTTCTCTACTGTTAATATTTCACGATTTACGATTTTATCTAGAATGGTGAAAATTTGTTCTTCGCTGCAGATTTTTGTAATTATCTTTGCGTTCGTTACTCCTACATAGTAATGAGTTGTAGATTATTGAAAAAATTTCTTGAATTGTGTAAAAATCGTTGTTCTGACGATGTTAATACTCATTATTAATTTTGCATAATCAATAAAATCGACTTACATTAGTGTTGTATATTTAAAAGAATGAGCTTTTTCCAGATTTCTCAAGTTGTCACTGATCTGTCTACACACTAATTTGTCTGTATTGCTAATACTTTACGATTTACACTCGAAAATCTGGAAATTTATGTTTCATTGCAGATTTTTCCAATTTTCTTTGGTCCCATTGCTCCTACGTGGTAATTAGTTATCATCAATATTGTAGATATAAAATGTCCTAAAATATTTGTTTAAGCAGTTTTCTTCCACTATCAGTTGTTTAAAAATTACAGCAACTCGATATTATTTTTCAAACTTGGAGTTGCCATAAGTTTAAAATAGTTCACCATTGTCGAAAATTGTTTCAATAAAAGTTTTGGGAAATTTTATAATCTAAAATATTGCTAATTACTACATAGGAGCAACGTGGGTAGAGATAATTGCAAAAATCCGCAGAAGAGCACATATTTCCATCATTCTAACTGCTGTAAATTGTAAAATATTAACAACATAGGAAAATAGTTTAGATAAAACTTAGTTTCTACAATATTGCTAATTTGTAATTTTAGGGTAGAACAGGAAAGAAGGTGATTGAGAATAACCTATTTTGCCCATCATATTTTCAACATGGTAGCCCTAACGGCCACGACATTTTTGTGGCATTAATTAATGATATTAGCAACCCCCTGCACTATACAAACAAAAAATTTCTTGTAGGGATCATTCACGAGTATTCCCAGATTTTTTGCCCTACAGACTGTATTATTACTAAAACTTTTACTCTCAGGTTAGAAATTGAATAATCAAAAATTAAACGCAAAAACACTGGCCAAGATTTTTCGTTCTCTTAGAAAATCTTTAGGGAGCTGTATGAATTACAATAATTAATCTATTTTTGAAAAAAAATCACATTCACTGAAAAAACTAATGTAAAATGTTTGATATTACCTATTATATTCATACCATTTAAAGCCCATCTTTTTCTAGACAAATATTTTTCTCATTTTATTGCGTGGTAGATCAATATCTACACATTCTTTAGACAGGCAAGCGAAACTTTTATACTGATAAGAAATCGCCATTTTTTATATATACTGTTACGAACAGACGTTCGACGTGTCTCTCAATACAGCGACCTACCCGTCGCTTTGATAAAGCGATTACGTACTCAGCTCACTTTTTTAAATAAATGTATTTCATAGTATTCCAAACTAAAAGTACAATTAAAACATTTTTTTCTTGGCAACACCATCAAATATTTCAACAAAGAACCAATACCTCGCTTAAAAATATATATAAAGAAGTTTAAAATTAATATAACATGTTCACCTTCCGTATAACATAATCCATTTTCTTTAAAAATATATGTAAATTAAACTAAAATTGTAAATTATTTTATTAGGCCGATCTGACAAGAGCAAGGTTACTGATCTTTAATCAAATAAATCTATTTGATAAATCTCTCTACCATCTTTTTCTGATTTCTAGGCCCTCCTTGTACTCTTGAGCGTCTCCGCCGCCTTTGCCGGGGAAAAGAAGATCACGAAACGTGGTGTCTTTGGCGAATCCCTCGGCATTGGTGCTGGGAGCGTCGGTCTTGGAGGCGGCATAGGACATGGTGTTTCAATCGGATCCGGCATTGGATCTGGAATTGGCATTGCTGAAGGAATTGGAGGTGGATATGCAGGTGGATACGGAGGTGGATACGGTGGTGGATACGGTGGTGGATACGGTGGTGGATACGGAGGTGGATATGGCTATGGGGGCGGCATTGGAGGTGGAATTGGAGGCGGAATTGGGGAAGGCATTGGGATCGGTGGAGGTGGATTAAGCGGAGGAGGCGTTGGAATTGGTGGTGTCGTCAACCTTGGAGCAACTGTATCTCGTCACATCACCGTCACAAATAGAGTTGGAGTTCCCGTTCCTCAGCCTTACCCAGTCCCTGTCGAGAGGAGAGTTCCAGTACCTGTGCCACATGCCGTACCAGTGCCAGTGGATCGTCCTTATCCAGTACATGTACCCAGACCGTACCCAGTTCCAGTTGAGAGGCCAGTACCAGTTCGTGTAGAGAAGCCAGTACCTTACCCAGTACAAGTACCAGTGAAAGTACCTGTGCCCGTTCCATACAAGGTGGCCGTACCTCAACCCTACCCAGTGCCAGTACACAAACCAGTGCCTGTACCTGTTGCAACTCCCGTTTATATTAAAAAAGCGGTACCAGTTGCAGTACACGCGCCTGCGATTAGTTTGGGATCAAGCATTGGTTATGGATCTGGTATCGGTTATGGATCTGGTATTGGTTTAGGATCCGGAATTGGCTTAGGATCAGGAATTGGCTTAGGATCTGGACACGGTTGGTCTTTAGGTGGAGGAGCATCGTATGGTGGTTCCTATGGCGGATCTTATGGCCAGGGTTGGTAATTTTTAAGAGGAAGCCTGTGATTGAAGCACCATTTCGTTCATTTATACATATGCCATTGTTTCATTGAAACTAGTCCTAATATATTTTTCTGTTGTAGTTTATAAAATAAAGTTATTTTTATACATTAATAGAAATTTCATTGTTGTTGAGTGCCATGAAATTTATTACGTTCAATAGTGGGGAGATTCAAATAAACGATTGTAATATTAAAAACTAATTTGAGCCAACCAGTCGTAATTCAGAACTATTTTTTGAAGATATAATGGTGAAAAAGAAAAAAGTTTTCTAGATGTTCTAAAAATAATTTATCAAGAAAAATGGTCATTCAAATTCCATTTAATATGAAAAAGTTATTACAATAACATTAAATTTTACATATAAGCGGTGTATTTTTTCAGCAAATTTTACATATGAACAAAATTTTTTAAAAAGCTCTTGCACCATACAATGTATCCCGGATGGACCTAAGTACACCCATAATCTTTCTTGTTTCACATTTTAACAGAAAAAGTAATTATTTTGCTTACCCTGAGAAATCCTTAACCACAGTTAACATTTGAAAGTAACGTAGGTACAGGAATCGTGAAATTCTGCATTTTTGTACATAATTTCGGCATTTTGGCACTACAAAATGGGCTGCTGCACCCCACTTAATTTTTTCGATGGGTGCATCTAAAACAAAAAAATATGACCATAATCTACATGATAACGTAAACCTTTTAAGAGAAAAAGTTACAAATGCAATAGCCAACATAAATGAGGATACCATTAATTTAGTGCACCAAAAATTAAGAAAATAGATTAAAAAATGTATAGCAGTAGGAAAACAACACAGATCAATTTTTCTATATACGTTTTGTTATCATGTTATTCAATGAATGAATTACGCACTTTGGTTGAATTTGTACAATTGCAATTGCTTTAATTAAAGTCATTATAAAAATATCAACTTTGAGGTACAAACATATCTGAAACTTCATTTACATTAGAAACATCTTTTTCCTGAACATATCTCCTCTCAAAGAACTCACTCACTCACTCTCTTGGCACAATTTCATATTTCCTTATTTCTTGGCCATCCTGCACGTTATTTCGAAATTCCGACTGTAGCTAAGAACTTCTCAGAATTAGCAACATTTTTCATGAAGAATGAAAATGCAAAATAAGAAAGATGACATATATTTAGGTACATCTGGGGTCACACCGCACAGGGTTGTTTAACTGACATTTTTTTAATAAAATTACAAAATATGAAAGAAATTTAGACTGAAAAATAGTGTATGAAGTAAATACCAATGATTACCACAGTATAGTAAAATACAAGTAGCAAGTAACATTTAATTTTAATATAACTCGCATGTGAATTTTTGAAGTTACAAATTATTCCAATAAAAGCTGAGTGTTTAAAGAAAAAAAAACAAATGATTTTCACCTAATTATGCAGGGTGGACCATTAATAATAGGCCATAGTTCAAAAAGATACAGGGTGTCAAAATTGTAATTTTTTTTGCAATATCTCAACTACCTATTGACCGCTCTTCTCCTAATTTGGTAAGGAAACATTTTTTTATGCTAAGAAATAATAATTTATGTATTATGTCACGCTAGCCCGTGGAGGGCGCCTCATGAACTAACCTGATGATGAATATTTTTTCTCTTTTTTTTACGAAACATAGTGGCATTTTTGACTAGAAAATCTCATGCAGGAGTGATTTCTACGTGAAAAAGGCACACTTGATAGAACTTGATAATTCCAACCGTTTCCGAGAAAACTTCCGGGTAGATCTCAAAATTGCTTTGAAAACAAATCCAATTTGAAAAGAAAAATTGTATTGCTTTGGTGACGTCTTAGTTCTATCATGTACGTACAATTTCATTAGTTTGATATTTTGACAGAATTAAGACGTCACCAAAGCTCGCTTTTTAATAAATACAATTTTTCCTTTTCAAATTGTGTTTGGTTTCAAAGAAATTTTGAGATCTATGCGGCGATCTATCGAAAACGGTGGGCATGATCAAGTTCTATCAAGTGTACTTTTTTTACGTAGAAATGGCTCCTGCATGAGATTTTCTAGTCAAAAATGCCACTACGTTTCGTAAGAAAAAGAGAAAAAATATTCCTCATCAGGTATAGCTCATGAGCCCCCCCCCCCCACGGGCTAACGTGATGTAATACATAAATTATTGTTTCTTAGCTTCAAAAATGTTTCCCTACCAAATTGGGAGAAGATCGGCCAAGAGGTAGTTGAGATATTGCAAAAAAAAGAGAAAATAATTACAATCTTGACACCCTGTATCTTTTTCCACAGTAACAATTTACTAAAGCATGTTTGGTTATATCCACATATTTTGGTCCAAAGAATCTATCCTTGAACTATGACCTATTATTAATGGTCCTCCCTGTATTTTATCACGCAATAGACGCAAGAGTATTATAGAGTGGTATAGTGCAGAGTTGCTGCAGAGGATGCTTGTCTACTCTCTACATGTTCGATTCCCGCTATCCGCTATATTAAAGGACAAATTCTTGTAATATATCTATTTATCAAAAGCTCAAGTAGGATAATTGTGCAACCGTTTTGACTCATCTCCATTACTATCAATCATAATCATATGGACTATATATAGAAATAATGTGATACAGCGTGTGGGACACAATAAAAATGAAGAACAGGATTTCGGTTTGTCATTTTTATTAGGCCTCATAAATTCTTTAATTTTCTATGTTCTCATTTGATACTTCTTAATGTGGCGCATGAGGTATACAAAAGTGCAAATGGTGTACTATGTACAGTTCTTTAAACCTTAATTAGTTTTGCGCCTAACTCCAGAACATGTGTTCGTAGTTGTATCTTTGCTACATTTTAGGGTTTGTGGTACAAATTCCTTATTTTTTATAACAACTTCTTTAAGAATAATTGGTAAATACAGATACTGTCACATGTTCCATTAAAATAAATGTTTTCATCTGTCTTTTGTAATGACAAATATCAGAGATTTTCTTGAATTCATGAATGATTATCAAAGTAGGTTAGGGTTTCATTTATTTCCAGTTCATTAATTTAGTGATATCTATTATTCAAATCTTAAATACACCATTTAAGATTTGAATCTTCAATAGCAACTTTCATTTCTTCGAATTTAATCCAACGTTATGACATGACTCATAAGTTCTACTGAAATAAATAAAATGTGTATTCAAAAATATATATTTTTTTGAAATTATTTGATATATTTGTATGATTCAATGCGTCATTCGATCTATGAAATGAAATAATCCTCTTCTGCAATGTGTACTTTGTCTCAAAAATCTGGTTAAAATTCACAAAACTCGAACTAAAATTAGTTTAAAAAGGAAGATAAAATGCCACAATTTGAGCGAATCATATTATACTCTTCGCCGATTTATTGAAATGTTTGTTTGTTAATTGTTACTCAGAGATTAGAAACGTAATTTGGATTCACAAAATCACGAAAATATAATATTAAAAACCTGTTTTAGTTCATGTATTTACCTACCATAAAAATGAAACGATTAATTTGTAACTTAAATTATAGGTGATTTGATATACTGCTTGTGACGTTCTTCGGGCGGTTTGAGGGGAATGAATTGCGAGTCTAACGCATAACCATTATACCGTCATTTATTACTTTTATATGTGAAAATATTTATAATATAATATAACCAGATAACAAGATTTTTGTCTGATTACAAAACATAACAATTAAAGAGGCATTATTTTTAAATTAAAATATTTATTGAAAGAAAAATGTACAGTGTGGACACTCTAAAAAGTAATTAAAAAAATGTGACATAGGACAATAATATTTGACACGTAGCTAACACAATTACCAAGAAAGAAACATACTGCTGTACATTTAGTCAAAATATATAGTCTGGTGACACTAAAAAAGTAGTTAATTAAGAAAACTACGGAGTGAGTTGAAAAACTATACTGCCTGGTCACCCAAAAGGAAATACAAGCTTGTACAACATATCAGAATTTCAAAACTACGCTGGGCGTCTCTCAGATTCGAACAAACTTTTCATAGATTATTTCATTTATTTTAGATTAAAATATTGTTAGATGGTATTTTTAATAGGACTTTTACGAAACAAGTGAAAGTTGCAGTAGGGCGTTACCTGCTGTGAATATCTACTGAAAAATTAAAATTATTGTATACTTAATCTCAGTGACAGCGCGTGAAAGTGAATCGTGCCGTATCCGAGCAAAATGGTTTTTTTTAAGAAGGGGAATGTGTCAGAATATATCAGACTGACTAAAGCCTCTCTTCCCAGAGTTCGTCTGTCAAATACTCCGAAAGCACTGCGGTCTCCTGGGCTTATTGTGCTCTCCCTGTCTTATTTATATTGCCCATTTTAGTGCTAATGTGCCACTCACAAGGTGATATAGTTGAAACAATGGATCTTTGAACTGACGTCATCATTCTCCTTTTCCTGAACTAATTCATTCAAGGATGACAATGATATCGTACCATAGGCGTAGCAAATTGATATTAAGTTGCGTATTGGAAATTAATAAGTAATAATAATATTAATAATTGTAAATTGGACTAGACTACGATACTGGGTATTGTCAGTGGGTTCAATGAGTAAATATAAAAAATCAAACATGTACAATCTAAAATGTTATAAAAGCTTTACATACATTTTTATTATCTTTTCACAATATTTCAATTTTAATTATACTTTCATTTACACTTGAGATAAATAAAATATTAATTTTTGAAAATGTTTATTCATTCATATATACAGTGTGTCCCATTTTGCTTGGAAACATCACCATAAAAAGTTTATTTTAGGTCCGATTTACATCGTTTTTTTATCATTTTTAAAGTGAATCTCTGCATTCTTGTGATACATTACATTTTATAAAACATAAAAACTCGGCCTACTGCGGTTTTTTTACGGAAAGGGTGGAAAATGAAAAAATCTTATTAGCGATTTTTTAATTTCTAATCTGACTACTCCACTGTATTTGGCAACCGCTCAAATAAATTTGTATCAGACTTCGTGAAAGAATACCCATTTTTGGATTTTTCTAATAAGAAATAAAAATTCAGAAATTGCAAATGAAAATCCACCGTTGCACGGGATTGTGTATTTAAAAGAGTGCCTTAACTCAAACAACTGACAAAGGAATGTTTCATCTAAAAATACTAACGCTCTTTTAAAAGGTGAATTTTTATTCTCTTTGCATTTCCTGAAAAATTCGAATCTTTTAGGAGTAATATTTGTTTTCTCCATTAAAGCTTGTCTGTTGCCATTTTTTTTAACTTAAATTCTATATGTAGAAGGAGTGTTTGTAAACTACCATAGCTTATGTCAACAATATATTTAGTACTAAGTTCTTTTTGCAAGGTGTTTTATGTAACATGCCTTTCTGGTACGCTTTTAAACGTTCCCGTACATAGACAAAGCCGGTTACCAGTAAGCAGGCAGCCTGCTTTCTTTGTGTTCTTATCCTTTTAAAAGCGTACTTAATTATTGGCGCTTATAGGCGCTGACTACCAGTAAGCAGGTTGCCTGCTTTCTTTGTGTTTTTACCCTAATGCACGAGACTGTGCAAGACACACATTCTTACGTCCATTTCAGGCAGTTCGACTGTAAGAAATGAGACGCCAACATACAAACGATAGTCTTTGCTTGCTTTCCGCGTTAGTGACGTCCGTTCAGAGATAAATTGCTTCGACTATATAGGTCTGAAAATGGGCGAATTTTGATAGTTTATAGGTCTGTTTGTGTTTGCCCGTAAATATTATATCTTCTGCAGTCCAGCGCCTCGCAGTTATATATAAAATATGCTTCACAGTTTCTGGTACCATACCATATAGTCTGCAGTTAAGGGCGCCAGAAAACTTTCCGATTATGTGCAGGTGCTTCTAAACAGGAAAATGTCCTGTCAGAAGACTTGTTATGGTTCTCAACTGCATCTTGTTCTTTGTGAACAGTTCTTCAGTTCATTTTGGGCATGGTCCATTAATAAGTGTTTTCCCATGTTGACTTCCTGGAATATTTCTCCGGTGATGATTGTGTTTTTGACCCAGTCTTTCATCACATTTCTGGCTGAGTAATATGTTAATCAAATGGTTATTCGCAGTTGGCCACCCTCGACTTCAACTTCTACTCGTTATATAACTAAATTGGCCTAAATGTTGAGAAATTTGAGTTTGATAGAACTATAAAACTGAACAATGAAGCAGGCAACTGCAATTTTTTACTTTTAATTACCTAATTCGCATAAAAATATGTGTAGAAAGCTACGAATATATAAAACAGGATGGGTGCGAACTAAGACAGTTAAACCAATTTCTTTAGTGATGTAACAATCTCGATATCTTCATATTTTTAATGTGATTTAATTTATTCACTATAGAAAAATTATTGCTAGGGTAAAATCGTTATTCATTAAGGATGGGAAACAAAAATCTCAGGTAGGTGTATTTAGTAGTATATTGTGTATTTAGGTGTGTAAGGAATACATTCCCGGACGACGATGCAAATTGTTGGCCGAGGCGCTGAGGCGCTAGCCGAGGCCAACAAGCATCGAAGACCGGGAATGTGCTTTCACAACTATTTTTTCTAAAATCACAATAAATATTATTATAAATTAAGGAATTTGTATTAATGCATAACATTTCTTCATTACAATCTAACTGCTTACTAATAAATTCAATTTTAATGTGGGCTGGTTTGTCTGCGCGTATTTATTTACTGTCTAAAATATACATAAAAAAAACCGTACGGGAATGTTACTTTCCCGGCCTAGGCAGGGAATAGTAATTTACGTTATAAGTCCGGTAGGTGACTTATTACAGTACGAGTTGTTTTACGGACGAGGCGACGCAGGAGCCGAGTCCGGAATATAAACGAGCACTGTAACGACACCTACCGGACGTGTATCGTATAGTATTTTATTTCATACTGTCTTTATAATCCTTTTTAAAATGAATAAAAAGTTATAATTATTGAAATTTAAAAAATATTAGTTCGTAATCTAACAATCGCATCACCTTAACGATGTTATAGCCATTGTTTTCCCTAGCTAATTATGATTGTCTTTAGTTTGTCACTGTCAAATAAATAAAACCATATTTTTTGCATTGTTTTGTATTGTGGGGATTTCGGAAGAGATTTTAAATAAATCTGTGGAAGCAACAGGAAAATTAATCCCGAAAAAATCATCAGATAGATATCAAAAAGAATGTGGATTGTTTTGTCAATGGAAACAAGTAATGTAATAGTGTTGCTAGGTAACACATTACAATATCAGATACTGTAATGTTCGCAGGTAACACATTACGGCATCAGATACTGTAATGTTCGATTTACCGGCCGCAAATGAGTCCGGGAAATAGTCATTTACCGGGCAGTATGAAATAAAGTAACATTCCCGTACGGTTTTGTTGATCGTTGCTTGGCAACTGATCTTTTCCGGTCTGTTCTCTGATAGTTTCTTAGTAACGGACTAAAATACTGGAATTGTGCATTTTTCGATCTGAAATCACGCCGAAAATGTAGACATTGCCGATCGATTTCAAAAAAAAATTATTTTCCTGAACATACAGGCGAAATCATTCACCCACAGAGATTCTTCTTTGGCAAATAGTATAGTGCAAACTTTCGTATTTATACCCATATCCTACTTAATATGAGTGTTTTCTACTTTTTACTTCCTTTTCTTACAAAAAGGAAGTAATATAATAGCGAAAATCACTCTCCGAAATTTCTTCGAATTTTCACTTTTCATATTATCTAGCACGGTGGCCTACAACCAAATTTAAATCAAAGTTGTTACCACTCGATTTTTTTTTAACACATTCTTAAATACATAAGGATGCACTAGTATATCCTTATGTATTTGGACCCTCTAAAACAGAATCTGAAGTCAGAATTGTCAGATTCCCTCGTTTTTCACCCTTAACCCTAGACATGTATTTGGACCCTCTAAAACAGAATCTGAAGTCGGAATTTTCAGATTCCCTCGTTTTTCACCCCCAACCCTAAAAAACACTCCCAAAGCAAAAAAAGTGGTCTGGACTTCGGATCAGCCCAGCGTATCCTTATGTATTTAGACCCGCTGAAACCAAATCCGAAGTCCAGACCTCTTTCTTTCATTTTGGGGGTGTTTTTTGGGGTTAGGGGCGAAAAACGAGCGAATCTGACAATTCTGACTTCGGATTCTGTTTCAGATGTTTCAGATATATAAGGATACACTAGTATGGTCCGCCGAACAGACCATTTTTTGGGGGGCTGTTTCTTTGGTGTCAGGGGTGAAAAACGAGCCAATCTGACAATTCTGACTTCGGATTCAGTTTCAGTGGGTCCAAATACATAAGAACACACTAGCCTGGTCCGCAGACTAGACCACTTTTTTTGTGTGGCTGTGTCATTAAGCAAAAAAAGTAAAATACTTGTAAAAAAAAAATTCTGCGATGAATTATTTTAAATAAGGTGGAAATTGGTTCTATATACATCTAAGAATGGTTAAAAAAAATTCTGAGTGGCAGCAACTTTTATTTAAATTTGGTTGTAGGCTACCGTGGTAGATTACAAAAATTAAGGTCTTTCGTAGGGTCATTTAGCAGTATAGGGGGTTTCCCAGTTCCTCATTATAAAGTATAAGATGCCAATAGCCCCAGAATAATCAGCTGGATTGGGTCAATAGCAACAGAGATATCCACATTTGAATTGAATTCACATATGACGTCACTTCTTAACAGATAGTCCGTTAGTACCGAGAGAACATATAACTGCCTTCTTTGCTTCTATTTGTATTTGGTTTCTTTTAAGAGATGTTTGTAGTATATTATATTGACTGAATTTTTCATATTTACTTGAATGGCTTTATCGTTTGTTTTATGTGATGTCATCAGATTCTTCAACATTAAGTCCCTAATCTGAGACAGACTCTGTCACTTCAATGTTTGCATCTATTTGAAATTCTTATCTTTTTGCTTTCGATAAATATCCCCTAGCTTTTGAGAAATATTTGTGTTAACCTTTTGCTAACCACATCAACGATATTGTGACCACTTCATACAGAAACTTAGGTTTTATAATTAGAAATACGGGGGCGAGCGTAGAGGCGACTTCAATGTGAATATCAGTCGATATTCTGTTGAAGCAACGTCGAGCGCGGTTAGTACTTGGATGGGTGATCCATCTTGGGAAATACAGCGTTCTTGTCCCACCTTCTAGCAGCTTGTATATCAGTGTATACGCGGAAGTTATGTAATTTCAGACGAGGATTACGTCCATCCTTCGGAGGGGATGTAAAGCAGGCGGTCCCTTGTCTATTAAATATTAGTCAAGTAAAAGATCCCTACTCTTCTTAAGGGAAGAGGTCCGGCAAAATTTCCAGGTTAGGGGTTGCTCGTCTCCTGGCATCGGTGATAGGCCCTGGTAGCGAAAATAGGCCGGCGTTAAATAAATAGATAAAAAAAAATTAGAAATACCGAAGAATTTGTAGCCAATAACACCCTAATAATGATGTTCGACGCATTTGTCAGAACAAAGTTAGAATACGCTTCCATAATATAGAGTCCAGAAAATGCCGTACATAAACTTTTCCGTATCCAGACGGGCAGATATCAAAAGGGAATGCAGCAGCAAAAAGAGGAGAAAACATCGTCCCTAGCACAGCACAAAATAGACTTCGACAAGACCAGAGTAGTAGACAAAATCGAGCGTCGTACATCAAGAATTACCAAAGAGGCCACAGAGATTGAAAAAAGACTCCAAAATCTTAACAAACGAGATGACAAGCAGAGATTACCGCACTTTCGGGCAGATATATAATGGAAAACACAAACAACCCACGGTAAATGAACCAATCTCAGCAGTATCGTCAGCAAAACCTACGATTTCACCTCTGCTCTGTAGTGAAAATAATCCGTTTACGTAGATGGAAAATAAAATGGGACCTAAAACTGTGTCTTGCGGCACTCCGTATTTACTTAATATTGGGTCACTCATTTTGTTATTTAATCTTACACGTTGATGTCTACTGGAGATATAACTTTGCCCCTAAAGCCTTCTAATGTTTCCAACAACAATTTATGGCTAACAGTATCAAAGGCTAAAAATATACAAATAAAGGGTTTACTTTCATCCAGAAAAGAACAGATCTTTGTAATTAGTGCCAATATTGCATCATGTGTGGATACTTTTTCTCTAAATCCAAACTGGTTGCTAGAAAGCAGTTTGTAATTGGCTTAGTTCATATGTATTTGTGGACAAAATACTACCATAGAATTTTGAGTAGACCTTTTGTGCTTTTCAAGTTAGGATTTATTTTATTTGCCAAATTTTCTCCCATTTTGGTGAACGTTTTATAAAATGTGCTGTCGCCTTTTTATTTGTAATTAGATTACCGTTTTCATTTTTTATTGAACTTATAGTGTTATTATTGGAATTTGTTTGATTAATTTCCCGTAAGGTTTTTCATGGGCTGTTCTAATCTAATTTATGTTTATTTATTTGATTTTTATAATATGCATATTTAGTTTGTTGTATTAAATTTGTAAATATATCATTGTAGGTTGTGTACTCTGACTATTAATGCTCATTATTTGGATTTTTTTGCAGTGCTTGGAACATTTAATTTTTTTGTGTATTGATTTTACCAAGCCATTTGTAACCCAGGGTGTTAATTTCGTATCCTTTCCTCTTCCAGTTTCTTTTATAGATCTGTCGACTTCTTTATTGCTTCCAAAATACTATTAATAAAATTATTTGTTCCAGAAACATCAGCCTATACGTATACAGTTTCCCAAGTCTCACAACTTAGAATATTTCAAAGCTAACTATAATATAAAATTTCTACATATCTTGCATAATTAGTACCAATTTTAATTTCTTTATTGCAGCTTAATATAATTTGTAGCATTGTTGTGAAATGATCGGTAATATCTGTTGATAATATTATTGGTAGCATTTTTTCATCTATTTTATATCTGGATCTAATAAAAATGTGATCTAAACAAAATTCTTGATTGTCTGCCCTTGATAGTGGGGATCTGATGCGAAGTGCACACTTGCTTGTCCCCTCACTCAAATTAAATTTTCCGTCATCATAGTTGCCTAATTTTGCAAACCTTATTTCAAATTCTGCACATATTCACATTGGTGCCCACGGTATCCCAAAAAAATTCCTCCAACCTAATTTTCGCTACCATTTTCAAAGTTAGAAGGTACAAAATTTGAAAGGAGGCTGTACAAAATTGTGCAAAATGTGTGCAAAATTATGATGCATAATTGGGTTCAATTATTCACAGTGGGGCAAACTTACACTATCCTCGTTACAACTAAACCATTGAAATGAAAAGGTTTAAGTTGAAAATTTATAAAAACGATACAGACAGTAGCAATAGAGCCTGGGTGTATTATGTAATTTAAAATTATTCAGAAGGAATAATTTTTATTCTCTTATATAATTGTCATATTTTAGTCTATACACAACACTGAAACATTCCTAACGCACTGATCGGTTTATATGGAAATACATATATTTTCACTTTTTAATGTTATAATTCATTCGTTTAGGCATATTTCCCATATACTTATATGCAAATTAACCAAAATTTACATAGAGAAATAAATTTAATAGTTTTCGGAAACATCTGTAAATATTATAATACGACGGATAATTTTGGTATCCCTAAATATTTTTTTATGCATTGCATATTTACAGTAGAAAGCGGAAGTTCCACCTCAAATTCTATATAAAAACTCGGAACAAAATGTACAAAATCAGTCAGTAATCTGCTCCTACATCTCAAACAAAGCATCATGAAGGCAACTGTAAGTGCATGAAATTGTGTTAAAAAGTGTTTATTACTTTGTGTGGCTATAGCTTACTCGCTTAGTGAATATTTTAAATTTGTGTTATATAAAGGAATACAGTGAAACAATCAAAACAAAATAATTTAAAAACTTTATTTTGTTGACCACTTTCTTGTTCTTCTGAAGAGGGAGACCTGTTCGAAATTTTGATGTACCCTGATAATTTTCGCAAACATCATTACTCTCTCGCCTGAGATGATTTTATGTAGTTTTAATCATGATACTATGAAATATAGGAGAGTACGAGTACCACTTTTGACTTGCTGTGCGCATAGCGTCACTCACTAGTCACTTTCAAATTAATCCCGCGGCAACCGCGTGTTCGATGTCTGTCTAAAAATACATCGAAAATCATAAGGCGTAGAAAGCTGAAATTTGCAGACAGATATTTTACTTTTTAATATCATAAAATTCAAAGACATTTGTCAGCATTTTTTCACAATAAAGCCGCTGTGGGTTTAAATGTTGATGAAAACACCTCCAATATAATTGATGCAAGCACGCATGATCTCTTGAGCAGTTGGTTTATCAACGGGTTAAAAGCTATCAGTATAGAAATAATAATAATATTTTATTAACCATTTTCGATACATTTGGTACATATGGCAGGTCAGGATATAGCATCTGAAAACATAACACAAACTTATTTAGTGACAACAGTATAAACATATTACGTAGATATATACATACATATTACAGATTCTATCTACAATTAAGAAGAAATATAAAAAAGAACTAATATATAACAAATACACAAACATATAAGAACATTAAATACTGCAATAATTGGATTAATTTTTAAAATAATAAATACATTTATGGCCCTCTATGACCTCTATATTCGTTGCTATTTCATCTGTTTTTATTTAGTATCAAATTTTAATTTATTTAATTAAACACAATTAATAATAATAGTAAATAATGTACCACTTTAATTAATCTTATTATGAAACAGTGCATTTGTCTAACGTTATTGAGGAAAATAGACAAGCAGTCAAGAATGAAAAATATTTATTCTATTATTTAATAATTTTAACAATTTTTCTTAGAGATAAAGTGCCGGATTCTTTAACGTTTCTCTTAAGAAAATACATTTTGCATCTGTAAAATAAAGTTTTCGCAATATGACTTGGTTCAATAGCGCAGAACATATCAATGTGTTTTCTCATGTAATTGTTACAAATATTTAATCACTCTACTGATTTGCTCAAAAATCTAATTCATTTTTTAACATTGCAAGAAAATCTGAATTTGATTTCATTAAACAACGCTAACGAACGCACATAGTTTTTATACCATTCTCAGCGCTGTTCCGTCCGTCAGGGCGTTCCGTACACTTAATTACAATTCTCTCGAATATGTTAATCCTAGAAAAAAGTTTCAAATAAGGAAGTTAGTTCCATCTTTTATCTTCATATGTCCTCATATACTTGGTATCTATTTCACTTGTTATATTCGCACCTGTAAATTTTCACAGTTTATCAACATAGCCTTAAAAAATAAATCATATTTTCTACACTTATTAAAATTTGACCTTCCTATTAACATATTTTATTAATGAATATGGAGTCATAATACGGTAAATTTGAGATTAATTAGTTGTTCTGTTTTTGATTTAGAGCGAGTTCACCAAAAAAAATAATTGTATCTATTATTTTACAATTTCCTCACATTTTTGACTCTATCTTTTGGCTCGACCAAAAGAGGCGTGATTTCTTATTCAATCGAAGGATAAGCTTCTAAACACTTCAGTTAAGATAATTTTTAGTTTA
The DNA here is from genome assembly GCA_936432065.2 of Rutpela maculata. Lineage (NCBI taxonomy): Eukaryota > Metazoa > Arthropoda > Insecta > Coleoptera > Cerambycidae > Rutpela > Rutpela maculata. The sequence goes on along the minus strand of OW386288.2, from coordinate 36,286,250 downwards.
CATCTAATATAAAAACCGCTGCCCAAGGAATCACTACTTCCACATCCAGATTTTCCATCCAAGTCTCTCTCAACGAAAAAATTTTGTATGTGGAAAAAAATGGTTATGGAACTTTAATATTAAATATTTGAACCCATATAACGATATCCCACATCAGTAGTGGGGTGGGAGTGGTGACATAGGGGTAGTAGTGGGAGTGGATGAAGTAAAAAAATATTTTGAGGTTTTTGGTTCTTGTACACTATGTACACACACTAAATCACAATTTCTTTTCACCCCCTTTATTAATGGAGTAGGGGTGGTAATGGGGATGGTTAGTGCCAAAAAATTTTTTAGACGTTATAGCTTCCCTTGTATATACTAAATACCAATTTTATGGACTCTTACCTGCTTGATTTATCTATTTACCCCTTTAACCCCCAACCCTTCAACGGAATAAGATGAAAATATAATTTCCAGATCGCATTAAAATACATACGTGTAAGGCACGGTCAATAAACGATACGGTTGCATCAATCAGCAGCTTTAGGACGAGAGAGACGCGGGGGGTGGGAAATCGAATGAAAGCCATAGACATATCTGATTTCCGTGCAAAAGACAGAGACAAAGATGCTGATAGTGTCTACAGGTGACGTAGGCTGTAGACCCTACCGGAATCTTTGTCTCTGTCTTCTGCACGGAAATCAGATATGTCTGTCTCTTTCATTCGATTTCCCGCCCCCCGCGTCTCTCTCGCCGTAAAGCTGCTGATTGATGCAATATCTTAAACGGTTCCAGAGTAATCGTGCGCATAAAAAAAGTTACAGACCGATAGACAGACCGGCAGAGAGAAATTTTTTTCGCTCTTAAAACTTAAAATCTCGACGTTTCATGACATTCTAAACCCATTTGAAGAATACAAATTTTCAAATTTTTTTGTCGTTACTATACCTCCTCTGGATATGGAAGTAAAATTGACCGCAGAACTAATTGACTAATTGACTCTTACGTGACGTAACAGCGGAGACAGCGGAGAAGGGAAGGTATGCATGAGAACGAATCTCTATTTCATAGTAGCATGAGTTTTAATCTTCTTCAGATGATGGCAATATCATTTGCAAAACGCGTGTAGACTAGGGTTCAGAGTTTTGGGGTTTGCGAAAACTATTTCACTGTCGTCGTGGGTGGATTTAGTCAACTAATATAATAATGTCGAGGACGCAATTATTATTAATTATCTGTAACATATTTATTTTAAACGTTTGATAAATTATCAAATATTGTGTCAGTTTCGGTTCATAAAGACATATCTATTCATTTTCGTTTATAGTATAAAAAAATATATGTATACGGAGTGTGGCCATAGTGCGTCCAACAGCGATATCTCGAGTTCTAAGATAGCTAGAAATTTGATTTAAGAACATAAATAAACTGGATGGGTTTAACTGGAGATTATTTTAGAATATACAGGGCGATCAAATGCGATTCTATAGCGTCAAGTGCTTTCTTTTAGTGGAATTCCACGTATATCAGTATATTTTGAGGCGTATTTCTAGCCTTCTTCCGCTTCCACATTATTAGTGACTGTCTTCCAACCATCTGCGTGTAATGATTATATTTTTAAAAACATTCAAAAACATCACACACGTAGTTCGTAACTGGTATTAACATATACTTTTTTAAAACCTATCTATATTTATATCTGTAGGGATTTTTTCAATATATCTATGTGTAGATTCCAACAACAAAAATTGATAGATCAAGTGATTGGGAGAGAATTAAAAATAATACAGGAGTGGAAGGGGGCTGGAAACAAAAACTTTACTCGATTCGCCGTGTATATTTGAAAATAATTTCCAGTGATGGACTTTTATATCAAGTTTACTTCAGCTATCAAATTTTTAGCTAGCCGCAGAACTCGAGATATAGAAAGCGGAACACTATGCCGCGCCCTGCATAATATTAATTGATCAATATCACTGAAATATAAATATACATACAAGTCTTTCCACCATACCGAGTGATGACATTGTTCTACCATGCTGTATTCAGCTGTAAGTTAACAACTAAACAAACTGTAGAAATTAAACAAAAATCAAAAACAAATGAAGGTCACAGATATGTGGGGAATAGAATAACAATTAGAAATGAATTATCAAATTAAGTCGAAAAGTTGTGATGGTTTGAATCTGATGCTCATTTAGAGCGATCCACTTAAAATGAATCAGAGGGTATGTGTTAACCACCATGTGTTAACCATCACATGTCTCAAAGACAGTGTTTCCATTCATCACCAAGATTTATTATGTATTAAATTAAAATGTTATGTTTTCGATGGTGAAACCATTCATTTTTTTTAAATAGTATTTATTTGTGAAGAAATATTCACTGCGAAGTTGGTTTTTTCGGACATACCACATTTCCAATCATATGCAGACGATACAGATTATAGATATCTCGGAAAATCCATGCAAGTGAGTTGCAAAACCCCACAAATCCAAAGTTTAATATCAAAACCCGACAACTCAATTTTGTTTATTTAAATTCTGAAGTTACCATTCTGTTTTTACAAAAGAAGATTTGTTTCTTGACTTATCGGTGTGATTCTTAAATGACTGCGAAATATTTAAAAAATAAATCGATGGAACATATCTGTACAATTTTTTGCGATTTTCCAATATTTGACCTCAACGGATTTTGTCGGGTTTTAAAACTACAAGATTCAATATGTCATGTTTTGTTTCGTGAAATGTTTTCCGCAAATAGGTTCACTCTTGCTTTTAAATTTTATTTATACATTTTTCTCTACATTATCGCTTATTGTTAACGTACCTTGTAAATTGTAATATTATATTACGTAGTAGTAAAAAACATGAACACACCACGTATATAGTAAACAACCAACCATCAGTTCCAAAACGAAGCCTGTCTGAAATATATTGACTATAACCCTTGCCTATCTGTAAGTATTTCAATTTCCCTACTTTTCAATCAGGTAACAATTACATACAAAGATTGTACTTAATTTACCTCGTGAAGGAACAAATCAAGCACACATAGCCCAATGACGTAATTACAAAATAATTATTACTGGCAGGATCTAAAATTAAAAAGAAATGCCTACGAGGTAAGCCAATGATATATTACAAATGTACAAGTAAACACATTCGCTCTGGAAACAAACTAAAAATGTACTAACATACGGTAGTCTATCAAAAAGTAACTCGTTGAATCAAAGCTGTGCACTAAATATTATAATTTGTTGTTAAAAAATTATTATTTTGTGTTCAGCAGATAACTTTCAAAGAAAAACGTTCGTTTGTTTCATATACCATTGGTGCAAGTCTGACCAAAATAGAAGATCAACAAGAGCTCCCACTACGAAGCGACTTGTCGAATGTTTTTTTCTTTGAAAGTTATCTGCTGAATACCCAAAATAATAATTTTTTAACAGTGATGTAAGCAGAAATAATAGGTATTTATTTTTAAATCATAATTTGTTGTATTTAAAGTTTTCTTTGCTTAACAAAGCAAACCTCAACGTAATTTTTAAACTTCTTAAGTTAAAAATAAGGATTAAATACGTGTCAATGAACATTCATTATTATTATGCTGTCTGCATATAACTCTAGTAGCTCTAGATAGCGCTCTTTCTGGAACCATGAGTGGATAATATATATGGCCGGGACATCGGCAATAATGTATTGCTCTCTTTATCGTTCCTCGTCATATTACAGCTCAGAAAGTCCTGAGAGGTGTTAAGAGTATGATTTGCGGTAGGATACATAATATTTTCATTGATATATATGAAAAAGGTATATACGGGTGGGCGTGCACCTTTGACCAATGAAATATGCCCAAAGGCGGAGATAAACATATTGTGTAATATAAGACAAATAGTTCAAATATATTTCTGTCGTACAGAGTCGAATTCGCGTTGGGTGCACAAGAATTTTTATTTAAAGTAATTTGGGTAGGAAAACTGAATGCGGTTGTAGTGATTCCTTAGGCAGTGGTTTTTAATTAAAAGAAAAAACTATCTGTAGGTACATAATGTATATTTACAGTGTACAGGGTGTCCTAGTTAACGCGTTATGTCCGATTTTCTCGGTAGTTTTTGAGATAAGTATTTTTTTTCCGGGGAATCGATGCCGCTAAGAAACATAATTGAACATCAAAGAAGAATTGATCGTATTATTTATGTTCTTAATTGACTATTAAAGGAAAGTAAAAAAAGGCATGTAAATTTTAAATATCACTTCCGGTTTACATGGCAATGGCGTTCTTTTTCTTGAAAATAGAATATTAATTACTTCCACATCCAGTGGAAGTATAGTAACAAAATAATTTTTGAAAATTTTTATTGTTCAGATAGGCTTAGACTGTCATGAAAGGTCGACATTTTAAGTTTCAGCGAAAAAAAATTTCTGTCTGTCTGTCGGTCTAACTTTTTTGTGCGCACGATTACTCTGGAACCGTTTAAGATATTGACTTGAAATTTGGTACACGTATGTACTTTAACGGGATCTGGAACTAGATTATATTTTCATCTTATTCCATCGAAGGGTTGGAGAGTAAATTGGGGTAAATGGGGAGGTAAACAGGTAAATCAAGCAGGTAAGAGTCCGTAAAATTGGTATTTAGTATATATAAGAGAAGCTAAGGTCTCGAAAAATTTTTTGACATCAGCTACCCCCATTACCCCATTTTTTAAGGGGACAAAAAAAAGTGTGATTTAGTGTATGTACAAGAACCAAAAACTTCAAAATATTTTTTTACTTTATAGTCCAAAAATTTTTATTGAAAAATTACCAAAAATCCTCGCTATGTTGGGGTGATTTCTATTACGAATAACTGGCAAAATAAGGATACATATATTACTTCCACATCCATTGGAAGTATAGTAACGACAAAAAAATTTTTTAAAATTTTTATTGTTCAAATAGGCTTAGAATGTCATGAAACGACGAAATTTTAAGTTTGAGTGAAAAAAAATTTCTGTCGGTCTGTGACTTTTTTTTTGTGCGCACGTTTACTTTGGAACCGTTTGAGATATTCACTTGAAATTTGGTACACATATGTACTTTAACGAGATCTAGAACTAGATTATATTTTCATCTTGTTCCGTCGAAGGGTTGGGGAGTAAATTGGGGTAAATTTGGGGTAAATAGGTAAATAAAGCAGGTAAGAGTTCATAAAATTGGTATTTACTATATACAAGAGAAGCTAAGGTCTCAAAAAAAATTTTGGCATTAGCCACCCCCATTACCACCCCCACCCCATTATTAAAGAGGATGGAAAACAAAATTTGATTTATTGTGTGTACAAGAATCAGAAACCTCAAAATATTTTTTTACCTTATCCACCCCCACTGCCACCCTCTATCACCACCCCCCACCCCACTACCGATGTGGGTTATCGTTTTATGGGTTTTTGAGGTAGACGAATTCAAATATTATATTACTAAACAATTATTTCCACATACAACATTTTTTCGTTGTAAGTGACTTGGATAGAAAATCTGGATGTGGAAGTAGTGATTCCTTGGGCAGCGGTTTTTTTTTATTGTTAAATTAGTGTACAATATCGATAATTCTATCATTTCCAATTGAAATTAAAATTTTGTGGACATGCCTATTGAAAGTCGCATTTCGGAGATATGAACTTTACTTTGCTTTTTTTTAAATTAACACTCCATATATGTACCATTTGAAACGCCATAAAAAAAGCTTTGTTTTTATAATATGGTACTTATCTTAAACAAATTTTGTCTAATTTACTATAAATTTACAATTTATCAAATTAGCCATGGAAAACAAAAGTATGTAAATTAAAATAAACAATATGTTAGTTCTATCTAATTTCACTTTATTTTAAATAAAATGGAGAATATCAATAATTGATACAGTGTGTTTCACTTGAAATGGTAACACCCCAATAACTTTTTTATTTTTTTTCCGATTTGAATCACATTTTACTTACAAATTAGTATCTACTTATGACCAGAAAAATATTTGCCTCCTACGGTACCAAAGCCACCTGCGGTACCAAAATATGTAGAGAAAATCGGAAAATCATATTAGGCATTTTTTTGTCGGAAAATTTTGTTAATAAAACTTGTTCAGAATTATCCAAAATGGCCAAAATTTAATCAAAATTAAAAAATTAAAAACTTGAAATTTTAAAAATTTTGAAAATAATTATTTAAAAAAAAAACTGTAAATTGCTTTACAACTACCTGGCAGCTTGGGTTTAATTTCAAACAAAATTGTCATAGTACAGTTTTCTAAACGAAAAAACCCATTAAAATGATATTTTCGGACTTTGACATTATTTTAATAAAAATTTATATATTTTTTATTTTGATTAAATTTTGGACTTAAGGTTTCTGAACAATTCTGAACAAGTTTCATTGACAAAATTTTCCAATAAAAATATGCTTAATATGATTTTTTGATTTTATCCGCATATTTTGGTACCGCAGATGGCTTTGCATTTGTAGGAGGTGCATTTTTTTCTGGTCATAATTAGATCCTAATTTGTTCCATACTTAAGTAAAATTTGATTCAAATCAGAAAAAAAAATTAAAAAGTGAAACACACTGTATATTTTTCGGACTACCATGACTTAATGTAAGAAAACATAAAACTTAATATCTACTATAGTTTTTAAGAAAAATACTGTGTCATATATCATTGGAAAGATTTTTCTATGGCCTTTCAAATGGTGTAAAGATATATTTAAAAAAAACCAAGGTAAAGCTCATATCTCCGAAATTCGACTTGTTTGAATTGTTTTGCTGAAATGATGTTTGGAAAATACATGTGATATCCCATAACTTTTATTTTTGAACTTATTTACGTAACTCCCAAAATAAAGAAGTTAAATGAGGTTCTAACGTTTGCACAACCACCCTGTACTGTTAACTATAATAAGGAACTTTAGTCTAGTTAATATAAAAAAAACGTTCTCAAATAAATTAAATATGTTCTGATAGAACATATTAATAATAATAATTTTTTGTTTTTGTCTTTGGTGTTTTTCAAAAAAATTGCTGCCCTTGAATTTTGCCGCTAGAGCCCCTATATGCCCCCCCCCCCCCCCCTAAATAAGCCACTGACTGCGCTCCGTCAGAAACCCTAAAATACCTATATGCATGTTTGGAGCATATTTAATGTCCGATATATCAAAAAATATTACAGCTAGATCTATCAATCCTTATATGTTTGAAATCAAGGATAAAGGATCTAAAAGAATATGTAAAAATATACAGGGTTTTCATTTAAAAAGCAACCCTCATTGTTATATCACGTGACATATGCAAGCAATTGTTTTTTAATTGCATTTAAAAAAATATGCATACAACCCTACAACTCTTATACGAAACTTTTTTTTATCTCCAATAATAACATAAATAAAGGGGGGTCAAAATATAGTTATAATTCGTCCGCTGTCCTGGATTCCTAAATTTTTAAAAAAATTTGTAACCCGCATCCCCGAAAATCTCCAGATATCGATTTTCATTCGAATACGACCAGAGATAACGAAATTCATCCGCCATCTTGGATTCCTAAATTTTGACCAAAAATTCGTAACCCGCATCCCCGAAAACCCCCAGATATCGATTTTCAGTCGAATAGGACCATAGATGACGAAATTCGTCCACCATCTTAAATTCCCAAATTTTGACCAAAAATTCGTAACCCGCATCCCCGAAAACCCCCAGACATCGATTTTCAGCCAAATAGGATCATAGATGACGAAATTCGTCCACCATCTTGGATTCCTAAATTTTGACCAAAAATTCGTAACCCGCATTCCCGACAACCCCGAGGTATCGATTTTCAGTCGAATAGGACTATAGATGACGAAATTCGTCCGCCATCTTGGAGTCCTAAATTTTGATCAAAAATTCATAACCCGCATCCCCGAAAACTCCCAGACATCGATTTTCAGTCGAATAGGTCCATAGATGACGAAATTCGTCCGCCATCTTGGATTCCTAAATATCTTAGCAGTATGAGATTCCTCGGAAAACCTACGTCAGACTGGATTTTGAACCATAAACTTATCTCAGAAACTACCGAGAAAACCGAGCATAGCGCGTTGACTGGGACACCCTGTACATTTGGCTTGGTAATAATTTCGAATAAATTGATTTCTGACCTAACTAAAAACCGCATTCAAATTTTCATAATAAAATTTGTAGGAGTGTTTATACAAAACGGTCCTCTTTATTTGGCACCTTTTATTTATGTATTAACATTTTCAAGAATTTCATCTATTAAGTCATTCCAATAAGATAAAATAATTTATAAATAAATTTAAGATTACAATTACCAGAACTCCTAAATGCTTCCCTGGCAAGCATTCATTCGCGTCTGGTCTCCATGACAACAAGTTCCTCCCTAAAGTCTGAGAGCGTGTAAAGCTATGCGAATGCCGAGGCGAGTGCCATCTATTGACGGCAAAATTGGAAACTATTTATTGAATCTATGTTTGAAAATTAAGAGGTTATATTTTATCCACGTAATTAATTAAGGACTATCTAGGTCGTCACGATTTCGTTTTTTGTAAATTCCAATTTTTCGACGTCAATTTTTTCGTTGATCACGTGTTTTTGATTAAAACAAAAAATTAAAAACGTGACGAACTAGAATATATATTTTAATACATACGTACAAAATTTGAAGTTTCTGTCTTCAAAAATAAGCCGAATAATTTGTTTCTTCATTTCACTGATCGCAGATTATACTCTTAAGCCAGTCTACATATTATAATGTCTAAGGTTTGAACTCGTCTTATTTACTACTTGCCATAGAAACCATCACTAGATTATGTTTAAATTGGAGAATTCTGCGTAGTTTCTACTGAATTTGTTTCAAATGTACTGTTTTGAAAATATGAGTCGGTTTGGAAATATTTCTTTATATCAGATGAATGATGAAATTGAAAATAGAGGTCAGTAAACTCTAAAAAATGACAAGAAAACGTCTGAAGGCTAGAAACGTTTATACAAGTTTGGAAAAAGTGCATCCTAAGCAAGCTACAAGCGCTCTGACATGGTGCCTAAATAGTAGTTTTTACTGATTATCTTAGATACATATTGGGACAGATTTTGTTCCCAATTTTACATTATTAAGGTCTATGATTTTACAATATCAAATAAAAATAATTTTATTAGTAGACGAGGAATAACCTTTGTTTTACCTATATTTTGCACATAAACATTTTCAGTAGTTTAAGACTTAATCACGATTGCCTAGCTAACTGCTTAAAAATTGAAATTTTGCAATAGGACATTTTCGAGAAAATGCGATTTTAGTGACATATTGCAGCTTCTATTTGTAATGCATGTTATGAACAGGATACAGGTTTCAAATTGGGAAGATTTTCGTAAAAAATAAAATTAAAATTAAAAATATAAAATAATAAATTTAAAAAAATCTCCTAAAACAAATCCTCCTTGAAATAGGCTTATCATTCATTAATAAAAACGGTACGGTACGGTAAAAATCACTATCTATGTGCCATTCTCAAGCCCTATCTTCCTCGGGAAGCACTGTCGACCACATTTCTTAAGAATTATTCTTGCTATTATTGCGTGTAGTATGAGCTTCTAAATGAGAGTTATTTTACTAACACCCTGTACACCAACTGAAAAAATTCTTCGAAACAGCAATACCCATTTTTCACTGTTGTGACATTATGTATTTTTCGAGTTATATATACTTAAATATTTGTTATTGGTGGAGAAAGTTTGATCATCTATCTGGTAAATAATCAAAAATTAATTTGCTAAAAAGTTTTTCTTCGCCTTTTTTTTATCTGGTTTTCCTTGAACTATCAACCGTTATATATTGTTCTCTCTCCGACTGATGTGGCCAAAAAATTACACAATAATGAAAAGTCGCTTTTGGGGATATATTTCTTGGAGAATCGAATTGTTAAACGATGAGCTGTCCAGGGAATTTGTACCAAGCATCCTGAAGGCATCAAATGTCGTCTGTCTGCTTTTCTAATGGTCAATGTGCCAGACATAAAAAAATATGGAGAAAAATTGGGTTCATTGTTCAAATTCAGAGCTGCTGTAATTTTTAAGCAATTTACCGTGTAAGAAAATTATTTCAACAAAAGATTTAGAATATTTTTTAATATTGCAGAATATTGGCAATAACTCATTATTACGTAGAGATAACGAGGACCTGGATAAATGAAAAAAATTTCAGTAAAGCAATAATTTTCGGCACTGGAAAATCGTAGATTAAAAAATATAACAACAGAAATTTTTTTTTATTTAAATAAAAGGTTTTTTATCCCCACAATATTAATAATCAATTTTAAAATAGCACTAACAGGAAAGGAAATAATCGAGAAAAACCTATTTTGACAGTCATTTTTTCAACAAGACGACAGTAGCGGCAGTGATATTTTTATGGACAACTTTATTTAATGATTCTGGCAATCTCCTACATTTTAGAAAAAAGTTTTGTAGGAATTATTCGCTGGTCAAAAGACGTAGTGATTAATATTATTAGAAATAATTGATAATTGTACCACTCTCTAATATAATGTATTACAAAATATCACTAATTTGAAATATTTATTACGCATTGGTATTTTTTGCCGATTTATTTTATAGTGTTTATAGATCTATTTAAATACTTTCCAGGTGTTCCTTGTGATTTTGGGAATCTCCGCTTCGTACGCCGGTATAAAGAAAACCACCAAACGTGGTGTCTTCGGCGGATCAATCATTAGCGGTGAGAGCCTAGATGTAGACCACGGACATAGCGAAGTCGTCGAACATGGTGCTCCTCTTGAACATATAGATGGCCATGGAGCGGCCTTAGTTGAACACGCGAGTGTTGATGCTAGTCTAAGTGCTCCTGTCGGCCCAGAAATTCATCATGCAGAGCCGATAATAGAAAGCGGAGTTGGACATGGAGGTGGAGTTGGATATGGAGGTGCAGTTGGATATGGAGGTGCAATTGGATATGGAGGTGCAATTGGATATGGAGGTGGAGTTGGATTCGCAGGAGGAGTTGGACTTGGGCATGCTCATGGGGCAATCGCACACATTGACCTTGGAAGAATTGTCCAACAACACGTACATGTAGTAAATAAAGTAGGAATTCCCATTCCCCAGCCTTACCCCGTCCAAGTTGAAAGACAAGTACCGGTACAAGTACCTCATCCTGTAGATGTACCAGTGGACAAGCCATATCCAGTACATGTGAAAGTCGACGTGCCTGTAAAAGTATATAAGGATGTCCCCGTACCAGTTGAGAAGCCCGTACCAGTGCAGGTGAAACAGCATGTTAGAATACCTGTTGAAGTGCCATATAAAGTATACCATCCACATCCTGTGCCGGTCACTATTATAAAGAAAGTTCCAGTCCCTGTTCCACATCCGGTTATTGTTAAAAGGCCCATACCAGTAAAAATTCGTGCCCATTTAGAGCCAGTACACGTGCATGCACATGCACATATTGATGCTCATCATCATCATATTGATGCTCATCATCATGTAGGTGCTCACCATCATCATATTGGTGCTCACCACCATCATGTTGATGCTCACCATCATCATCATCCCTGGTAATTTAGAAATTGTAGAAAGATTTCATTTGTTATTGAATGCATTGCAAGCCATTACACTCTTTTGTTGACTAGTCATAATACCAATAAATATATATTTTATAATAAGTAGTTTTTTTATACGTATATAAAAAAGTATACATTTTAAATGTATGTGACATGTGACCAGCAAAAACCAAATAACAATATCATAATACCTTATTAATTAGAGAAACTAAAATAATTTTCTCTTAATAACAACTTGTTGAAATCCTTCCGTCCTAATTTTGAGATATGACAATAATAATTTGATTCTAAATTAATCCAAATCTAAAGTCGTACCTTCTGCAAGAAAGAAGAACCCTTATATTCAGGTTGATATATTAGATGTTTTATATTTGCATTTAACTTAACTAAACTAACTTAAAAATCATAAAATCCTTTACTCCAACTAGCCTATCCCGACACAGAAAAAACACATATTTAAGATGAGCAAGGGAGAAGAAAGAGAGAGTCAGCCTTCTCGTCCTGACGTATATCAGGACATTTATTGTTTAGTAATAAAAAAATTGCGAAGCTAACCTACTCAGATAATTCATGACAAAATTTTGGTTTCTTCGAAAAAGCCCATGATACAATAAAAAAATTAGCTATTATATTGGCTGAGGAAAGAAAATACATTAAAGGTAGTTGGATATTATATTATAAGATTATTATTTAGTATGTCACCTGCTCTTCTGTATTTAGAACACTGTATTCAGAACACCACACTGGAAGAAAATATGATCCAGGTCATCTATAATATTATAACTATCATAATTTTATGAAGGCAGAGAATTTATTTTACACATATGAGCTGAAAAAGATGGCCAAATTTAAAGAGTATTATTGCTGTTATATATTTTCTTGGAAACAGACAATTTTCAAACCAAAAATTTAAGTCATGATGAATAATTATATAGTTTGTAGGATTGAAGCGACAGAACTCCTGCCACAACTTTAACCTTACATTTCTAAATTTGGATTTTAAAATGTTAAAAGGGTCAGACATACATGTTTTTAATTCTAATGGAAATCCAGAAATGATGCTTTCCTTGGCTAAAATGTCAACAATTTCATTATTTTAAGTCAATGATAGCTTCTATCCTCACAAAGTAAACCTCTTTTCCAATTACTAATATGTTCTGCAGCAGTTTCTTTATTTTTAGAATAAAAAGGTTTATTTTGTTGTTTCAATGAGGATAGAGCCGATAGGATTTTATAAAATGAAGATACCTGAATTAGATGAATAAATAAATTCGAATGTTTCTACTGTAAAATGAAACATTGTGAAGGTAATTTGATTTTTATAAAGTTGTTGGTGGAAAGTATACAGCATGCACAATTGCACAATCGGTACCTACAGGAGATTTGGAAGCCTCCGCGTAGATAGATGGTCACGGATCAGGCTTAGGTGAACAAGCGAGTCTTGATGCTAATGTAAGTGCTCCTTCGGTCCAGCAATTCCGCACGCAGAACCGATAATAGAAGGTGGCGTTGGATTTGGAGTAGGCACTGGATATGCTCACATAGCAGTCTCACACACTGATTTTGAAAAAGTTGTCCACGTACATGCACATGCACATATATTGATGCTCATCATCATATAATAATAATAATAATAATTAAATATTTAGGTTGTTAGCGGATGCGTTGCAGGCCATAACACTTCTGTTGATTAGTTATGACAGCAATAAATATATATTTTATAATAATTGGCATTTCCAATGGAAAATCTTTATTTGTTATATTCTCATTAAATAAGACTTATCCTAGAGTAGATAATATTATGTAAGAGTAGATAACATTATGTAAATATCTGTCTTCTTGCCTCCAAGCTCATGAAAATTATTAAACCTGCATGCTAGTTTCAATTGCATTTTCGACGCACTACGACACAAACAGGACCTTCGCATCTTAAAAATCTGTAACTAACTAACTTATCTGTTGATATAAACATATGTTTGGTACGTATGCAAAGAAAAAAATTGTGAGACCTTAGCTTCTCTTATATATACTATATACCAATTTTATAGACTCTCACTTGCTTGATTTATTTATTTACCTCCATGTACCCCCAACTTATCCCCAACCATTTAACGAAATAAGATCAAAATTTAATTTTGTTCCAGATCTCGCTAAAATGCACACGTGTACTAAATTTCAAGTCAATATCTCAAACGGTTCCAGAGTAATCGTGCGCACAAAAAAGATACAGACAGAACGACAAAATGACAGAGACAGACCGACAGACATAATTTATTTTTTTTTTTGCTCAAGTTTAAAATCTCTCCGTTTCATGACATTCGAAGCATATTTGAACAATAAAAATTTTCCATTTTTTGCGTTACTATACTTCCACCGAATGTGGAAGTAATATAATTTATGTGGTTGCATTGTTGTATAATATCATTATCAAATTTTTATTGACTTTTTACGAAGAAGCTTCACCAACATATAAAACAGTTCTCTGTCATAAAACAGATTTAAATAAAATCCGAAAATCTCACGAGAAATTTAAAATACAAAAAAAAATTGAATAGAGACAGACCAGAAAACAACAAAGAATATTGAATTTCACTTAAGAAATTGCTATGAAGAAGACAGACTGGAAATGGAAATCTGTGATGGCATAGGGAATTGTTAACAAATCACATTAGCAGAAGCAAAATTTAAGTGGACAGAGGGAGAAGTTGAAAAATTTTGCGATTTTGCAGAAGATTTAAAATTTAGATAACACTGAGGAGTAAAAGTTTAATTTTTAAATTGAACATTTAGTTGTTTTTTATTTCGATTAGATTATATTAAAGATTGTTTATAGTTTTATTTGTTTTAATGTTTAATGTTATTATCCCTGAATTAGTTCAAAATAGAGCTTTCCCTGAAATCCATTTCAGGATGCCGTTTTTCTCAAATAGCATTAGATTTTCACAAAAAAGATGGAGCAGTATTTCAACTTCTCCAAATTTTATAAATACTCCAGTGAAAAATATCAATTTAAGTAAATCATTTTCTTGTAAACTGCATTTTGATTTGGAACTCTTTTTCTATCATGCTAAGAGCTCAACTATTGTATTCTTCCTTAAATATCACGATTGCCAGTATTGTCAACAAAAGCTCTATATATACTACCTTATATTCACCAATCCTTAACCTGTTTGGATGGTTTTCAACTGTTCGATTTACAGTCATTATTTTGTTGGAAACTCTCTCTCTTCTCAGAGATTATTGTTTGAAGACTTGTATTTTACCACAAAAAAAGTCTCATTTCTTTTAACAAGTTCGCGTAAACCTGAAACACTGCTTTGAAACATTTCAGCAATTTCCAGTTATTTTAGTTCTAAATTAAACAGCATCTGCCATCTATCCAGTAGCCTGGGAAATACATGCTACTTTCATAAATATTTGGCTTGCAGGAAACTACTGCAAAATATTCAAAGTGATGGTAGGAAGTATTAGATAGTGCTGCTTTCAATAGAAATTACTCCGTAGGAAATTTAAACTACTCAATACAAGAATAACGCCAAATTGGCTTTTGTGTGTCAAACGTGAGAAATTGAATCCCGTTGACGATGTGGAATTATCTCTATTCGCCATTGGCTTCTTTATGCAGGGATATTTACAATTATTTTAAATCGTCTCAGAATTCACCCATCAATGTTTATCAGAGTTAGTAGAACACTTTGCACTTATAAGTAGGTACGTTATTAAAATTATATACAGCTAAACCCAACAAAGTATATTTTTAAGCAGAAAGATACATAAATAATCTTCGTATAATGGCTTCGATATTTTTACTTTCGGATTAATGATGATTTACGAACTCAAATTATTTTTGCCTTTATCCATAATGTAATAAATTAATATCACGTGAAGAGTGACCCAAAAATAGGAAAAAAATCGCTCATTTTCTGGCCTTCGAATTTTGTTTCAAACTAAGCGCTAAATTATTGTTAATAATGAGAACATCCTGAATATAAAGATGAGAATATGTTTGATTTTTGAGATATAAGGGATTAAAGCATGATATGCTTGATCCTATCAGGAAATACACAGCCCCACAAAAAATGAATACTCATCAGCTATGGCAGAGCAATCAAGATATTGTTAGTATTTTTCGACGCAGAATTCATATCTAATATTGACGAATCCGTATATCCATTGATTAATTCAGAAGAGCCAAAAACGTCCCCTATACAAGGATGAAAATAGGGAAAAATGATGCTATTGAGTTATAGAGCTTCCGTGAACGGAAATATAGTATAAGTCTATTGGCTGAATGCATGAACGAAGGTGTTGACTAGAGCTTACACAAAGTAATTGAGACACACCCTTAAGAGGGTAAAAACTACCCCAATATTATACAAAACTGCATAAAAGCTCCAATAAATGGCGCAAAAGCTTGAACCGTCTAAGCTTTTTTAATAACAATAAATCTGTTATGACTTAGTTCACGAAAACAACATCACAGGGTGCAAAACTACCCCTCATCTTGAATTATGAACTTGTCAGTGAAGAAATAGTGAATGGACCAGATATTGCATTCTGCAGTGTGTTTGGATTTGGAACGATAACCAATATTCCCACAATAGTTTTTTTACACACCTATGAAGGGGTGAGAAAACAGCGCACATTTATATAAGAGATCTCAATGTGAAAATATTACATTAAAGTAAATTCTGTCACAAGGATAATAAAGGGCGCTCTCCATAAAATGAATGTCCTAATGGTCTGTTTTCAAACTTCAAGTGAATTTTATAAGAAGGTGGGGGTACGAGGGGGTGAATATCAGAGACATCGCAATCGCTGTATCACATTAGCGAAAATCCTGTAGCAACGGTTTTCAAGAGTGCTCTTTAGGAATGTTATGGCCTCGTGATTCTTTCTCATCGCTCTAGAGAAATTCACAGGGTGTAAATCTGAGAGAATTTTACAATCACCATATTGTATGGAAAAAAATTCTGACATAAAGGTAAATATTCCTTTTCCGAACACCATAGTCTGTAGGTCCGTTTTTATTTCTCAAGTAGATTTTATGAGGGGGTAAGAGTGCGAAGGCATGAATACCGGAGCAATCTCGTAATCGCTGCATTACATAAAAAAATACTGATGTAGCGATTTCCAAGAGGGCTTTTCTCTTATGTCAGGGCCTCCTGATTCCTTTTCATGCTCCAAATGATCCCGACGGAAGTCAGGGGGTGAAGACCCACCAATCAGTTTTCGCCCCGTTCTCTTACCCCATCGTAGGTGTGTCATAAAATAGTTAAATATAAATATTCTGATTATGGTCCCACATTCATACCTACTGCAATCAAAATGCGATATCCGGTACATTCACTATTTTTTCCCTGACTCAGGTTCATAATTCAAGATTTCTTGCCCTGTGATAGATTGTTTTCGCGTACTAGGTCGTAACAGATTTATGGTTCATTCCTATTAATAAAGCTTAGAGGGTTCAAGCTTTTTCGCCAGTAATTGGAGCTTGTATGCAGTCCTCTATAATATTGGGTAGTTTTCACCCTCATAAGGGTGTGTCTCAATTACTTTGTGTAAGCCCTAGTTCATATATTCAGCCAATAGACTTATACTATATTTCTGTTCATGGAAGCTCTATAACTCAATAGCATCATTTTCCCCTATTTTCATCCTTATATAGGGGACGTTTTTGGTCCTTCTGAATTAATCAATGGATATAAGGATTCGTCGATATCAGATATGAATTCTGCGTCGAAAAATACTAACAATATATTGATTGCTCTGCCATAGCTGATGAGTATTCATTTTTTGTGGAGCTGTGTATTTTTTTATGGCATCACGCATATCACAACTTCAATCCCTTCCCTACAAACACAAAAGATCGGCCCTCCAGTGGGCCGATCTTTTGTGTTTGTCTCAAAAACCAAGCATATGCTGAAACATCTTGAAATTTTTTATTCATGATGTTCTCATTATTAACAATAATTTAGCACGTAGTTTGAAACAAAATTCGAGGGCCAGAAAATGATCGATTTTTGGGGTCACTCTACATGATTTTTTGGATTTCGAGATCAAATTCCTAATTATCTTGCAATTAGCGGGTGTATTTTATTCACAAAATTTGTAGCTAAATAAAAAAACTCAATAAGGGTTGGTTTCAAAATTAATAATTAGGTTTTACGATCTAATCGTTTTTACTCTCTTTAAATCTGAAAAAATGTTGATAAGTGGGAGATATTTTTTTCTCTATTATTGTAATATCACGCTTTAATAATGAGTATTCTAGTGAACAAAATTAATTCTATAAGATAATTAATATGTAGAAATTAGAGTGTAATCGATGACTTTTACTTATAGAACCACCAACCAAATCGAGTGTACAATAAGTTGCCTGATCAAAGTAAGTTATTTTAAATATAATCGGCAAGACTGAAATATCTGGAGAGCATTCTAACATGACTATCATTTTTTCTCCCTGTTTTAGCTGCTTGTAAAATTAATCACAAAAGAACATTTTCAAAATATTTACAAGAATAACTAAGGTCTTGTAGAGCCCTCTTGTGCCTGACTACAAATTTACTACCATTAAAGAAACAACTTATTCTTATTTTCAAATTACGCAAGTCTACAAAAAAAAGGTTTTGTTCTAAGGTTCTAATCTAATTTTCACAATTGGTTATTTCTTATTTATTTGCTTTCAACATGATTAGAGAATATTATTTAGGTATTAAGCAAATCATAACTTACACACTTTTTTTATTTATTATGAAATTTCCTACTTTCTGTATATTGTTGCCCTAATCTGGACACGCTAATATAATCCTATTATGTAATTCAATACTTCGTCAGTATTAACTAGAAGAGTACTTGTTTTGATTGATTCTCCAGTAATGTTTTAAAGTATTTACCTAACTAGTATATTAGCGTGCCCAAATTAGGGCAAGCTAATATACTTTCAACAATCTACTTTCATAATAAATTTAAAAAAGTTTGTAAGTTGTGATTTGCTTAATACCTAAATAATATTCTCTGTTCTAATCTAACTTCAGAAGGAAATACCATATCTCAAATGTGATTTAATTAATGAGAAGTATGCAATTTTTGTAGCCGTGCAGTCTAATTCATTTGAAATTATTCTGATTGTATAGCTTCCAAATGTTAGTTCACTACTATAGTACAGTCAATCTGTCATTTGACCCACGAATAATTCCGAGAATAATTCCTACAAGGAATTTTTTTTTACACTATAAAGGGGCTTGCTCCAATCATTAATTGATGTTTTCCACAAAAATACTGTGTCATGTTGAAAAAATTAAAGTCGGATTTTGTTCATTTGTGGCAACTTAATAGTAAATTTATCACAAAAAAGTTCCTGTATTATGCGGCGGCTTGCTAATTTAAAATTATTCTTTTTCAAAAATGCTGTTTTTCGTTAATGTATAACATCACTTAGATGCTCAATTTTTTGTCCGTTTAAAAAAATACTTTTTTTAGAAAAAAATTGCATATTAGAGCCGCCATTTTCAATTTTGTAATTTTGACATCAAGTTCGTAAAAAAGAAACGTAACTATATATACTACGTTTCACAAATAAATTAGTAATACTTTTTCAAATATTGAATATTTAAATTTAAGAGTGGTTTTCACCACTTGAAGGTAAGAGCAAGTATTCGAACCATATAGAAACTGTAGATGAAATTTTTTACTACAATAACCCATAAAGAAAAATTATCATTTTATATGAAATTATTCCGAAATATTATATATTTTACATCCAGTGGAAGTACAATAAAGCAAAAAATGTTTTTTTTTAATTTTTACTGTTCAAATAAGCTCTAAGTTTATTTGTCATGAAACGTGGAGATTTTAAGTTTGAGCAAAAAAAATTCTGTCTGTCCTGTAACTTTTTTTGTGCGCACGTTTAACTCTGGAACCGCTTAAGATATTGACTTGAAATTTGGTACACTTATGTATTTTAACGAGATCTGGAAGTATATTGTATTTTGATCTTATTTAGTTGAAGGATTAAGGGATAAATTGGGGTAAATGTGGGTAAATGGGTAAATCAAGTAATAAGAGTCCGTAAAATTGGCATTTAGTATATATAAAAGAAGCTAAGGTCTCAAAAAATTATTTTGCGTTAGCCACCCCCATTACTACACCCATTATTAAAAGAGGTAAAAAAATAAAATTGTAATTTAGCGTGTATACAAGAACCTGAGGTCTCAAATTTCTTTTATCTTTAAGTACTGTATTATTGCTCTTACGTAGTAATTACTTATAAAATTTCTCAAAATTTTTGTTTAAAAGTTTAGAGCAACTCGCAAGTTTCATAATTTTTTAAATTTGGAGCTGTTGTATTTTTAAAACAATTCATCGTGGAAGAAAATTCTATAAACAACTTTTGGAAACTCTTATAATTTACAATATTGACAACAGCCAGTTACTATAAAGGAGCAACGAGGACAGAGATAATTGCAAAAATGTGCAGCGAAGCACAAATTTTTATCATTCTGACGGCTGTAAATCGTAAAATATTAATAATAGAGAAAAATAGTTAAATAAAAGTAGCTTTTTTCATTTGGTAACACCTAATCTTAGGATAGAACTAACAGAAAAGGAAACAATTAAGAAAAAACCTATTTTGACTGTCATTATTTCAGCATGAAGGCCGTAACGGGCACCACAGTTTTGTGTATAACATCAATTACTGTCTCTATAGTATAAAAAAGGAAAATCTCTTCTAGGAATTATTCATGGATACCCACCATTATTTTGCTGTACAAACTGTATTACTACGGTTATAGCATGTTTCATTAAACTGTAGGTTGCAGTTGATATTCCTAGTCCGAGGAGTTTTGAGCGCGACTTATTTTCAAGTATACACATCCCAGGGTTATGTATAAGATCGAAAGGACACTATGTTTATTTTATCGACATTAAAGGAAGGCAAGTTAGAGTCCCATCAATCCTTAACTTTACTTAATATCACAACTCGTTTCCTAAGGGCATTCCCATCTTTGCGACACCACAAGATAATAGTGTTATCATCAAATAACATAAATTTCAGTCATGTCGTTAATATGTAACGAAAATAAAATTGTGCCAAGAATAGAACCTTGAGGCACCCAATGGCTTATGTTTGATTTGTTGGAATAAACTAAATTTTTAATCACTATGTTAGGCAAATCACAGAATATTATACGATTAAAACAGAATGTATAAAGATGGTCTTTACATGTAGACATCTTTACATAATCTTCTAGAATACCGAAAAATCGTTTTTAACTTATTACAAAAGAAAATAAAAGGTAGTTAACGATCAGTTTTTCAGAAGTTATCGATTCGACTACGGAATCAGCAATTATGGTATTATTGGCGAAGGCGCCGGTTTGTCAAAAATGGGTAGTGTTAATTTCCACATGAAGGGTGTTTTGTTTGAGACGGCGTTTTCTAAAAGCCAAACTTGGTACACCACTAAGAATAGATGACGTGCCAATGTGAAGAGCATACGGGGTGTTTTCGTTTTCATCAGCAGTACTTAACGAGCGCGGAGAGGGAGTTATTTTAAACAAAATATTTTTTGTGAATATATTTTTCGAATATTTTCGAATATTATCTTCTGAATAAAAATAATATATCAGATATTCCTAGATGAAAATATTTGATGAACTTCTTTCTACTAACTCTACTTTCTACTAATTTTCGTGTTGGTGGTTTCACCAGTGGCGTAGTTCTTATATGACTATGACATTATATGAGAGTCAATGACACACCGTTAACATAACGGCAACATTATACAATGTTTGGATTCCCCTGAAATTCCCTGTTTTCTGTTGTATTTTTTTGCATATTTCACGATTCCTCATTCTTTCTTTTCATTCATCATATAATAATAAAACTTATCTTTTATCGGATACTTTAGCATTTCGAAAACGACAGTGTTAGAAGCAGATATTCATGAAAGAGATTTTGCCTACGAAAACTTTCTCCGCAAGCCGGTGAACTCCTAAACACTAAATCAGAAACACTTTTTTTAATTTCCGGTTATTTATTTTTCATTCTTCTTCCTGATCATTATTTTTCCCTCTTAGATTGATCATCTGCGTGCCTATTTCATGTGAAATCTATTGTCCTTGAGGTTACGTAATAAGATTATGGTTCAAGACTGCCCAGGTAGGACCGCTACATCATAGCCTCCAGCCTATTGTCTTACTGTCGACGTCCTACGTGATATTTTTGGTATCGCCGACGAAGCGGGGAAACCTATCCTCTAAGCCGCCGTAGGAATACAGCTATGTGCCAACCTTTTTGCAACGTATCAACCTACACAGTTATAGAAAAATCTTTTATCTTTGTTGTGTCAATATTTTTGTGTGGTTATGTAGATATAATAATATTCTTTTGTGGTGTTGATTTATACCTGAATATTTTATTGTTTATTATATTAATATGTACATGCAGTCTTTTTGACGAAAGTGATCACCTTCGGTCCACAGAGATCATTATTACATTTTTTTTCCGCTATATGCCCAATTTGTGATAACTACGTACACCTATGTGAAATATTGCTTTTCTATTTATATTTTAAAGTGTTATCTTCGAATTTTTGAATTTCTTAAATATAGCTGCTATTATCTAACATTAACATATTTTGTTTTACCGTATTCCACTCAAAACCCCCCAGTGCAATCAGTTAAACAATTTCCACCCTCTTACTCACTCTCCCTCCTACTAGAGTGCGTGACTTCCATCGCCGCTCACTAAAAACTAAAATTTATTTTATTACTGGC
This sequence comes from Rutpela maculata, assembly GCA_936432065.2. Classification (NCBI taxonomy): domain Eukaryota; kingdom Metazoa; phylum Arthropoda; class Insecta; order Coleoptera; family Cerambycidae; genus Rutpela; species Rutpela maculata. Next base: position 36,263,883 of record OW386288.2, on the reverse strand, counting down.
AGCCTGTTGCGTGATAATTTGATACAAGTCTTTTAGAAAATTTTATTTGGTATCCATAACGATATGTATATTATTTTTCTATTATTTTTGGTTAGGGCTTTTTTATTAATATAGTTATATCGCCGGTAATAGGTTGCGAGACCTTATAAATTTCTAGAAGAATACTGTAAGGAGAGTGTTTCGTCAATCAATCATAGGGAGGTGATTAAAATTAGGAATACAGCAATTATATCTAAAAAAATACCCATTTTCAAAATACAACGACTAGTGTCCTATAAAATGTACAATACATGAAAATTTCAATCATCCGACGAAGAGTACAATGTTTAAATCTAACTTTTTGTCTGATCTGTCTGATTTTCGGCTTACTATATCGCACTGTGACACTATATCGACATAAGTAGTTCTACAGTGATCATTTAATGATCCATTTCCGATGTTAATTTAGATAAACTAAGATTATAATAAATTAAATCATGACAGCCGTTCATTAATTAATTATACATAATAAAAACTCGCAGTAAAAACTTCATATTAACACATTTATTTTGCTTACAGCGTACTTACCATGAAGAATGTTATAGATATTATAACAAATCCTTTTTACTATATGATAGAAAAAATAATAATAACAATAAAAGTCATTATTTAAAAATAACAAACTTTATTATAATGGTAAAGATATTGGTAGAGCAATGAAACATCTCAGTTTGTGGGTAAATAAAACGTGCTTACGATATTATATTTTAACAAAACAAGTTATCAAAATGCATAGTACAAAAAGAGAGACAGACAGACATAAAAGGTATTTGTACAAGATAATCTAAAAATTAAATTCTATAATAATTGGCAAACAACCATATACATAAAAAAGGTTATGGCATAATATTCCAAAAAAAGATCTTTAGTTGGCCAACTGGAATAATACACTCCAAGAAAACATTGCACAAAATATAATAAATAACATTTGTTCGATATTTTAAATCTATGAACAAATCTTTATAGGTAAGTAAAGGTATTTACAAAGGAAATTAAATGCTTATTAGCATGTTTAACTAAAAGTTACGTACACAGAAATACTGTGCTTGTGCATATTATAACACTTTATAGGTGTTAAACAAGTATAATGTAAAACGGGGGTAAAACTAAAGACAACAGCAAAAAGGAAGCCCTCGCTATAGAGCTACAATAATGTATAAACATTTTTACCCAAGGGCCAATCCAAACATTGTTTAAGTATTTAACTGAAAGAGAAAAGTGGCCAAGGTACTAAAACGCGTAAATCTAAATAAATCAATATATTACCAAAAATCAAATGTTACGCACAAAAACAGAGCAAGAGACATCAGGCAACAGAGTTTGCTTTTCACTAAAAAATATTATGTATAAGGCATGAAATGCATTAAACAATATACTCTAAAAACATACCAAATACAAAAAGAATTAAAAAGTTAAAATGTTATCATTAATCACCCGACAAAACAATATTGTTGACCAATCGATTTTCTACTCATTATGAGTTTAAAGACTCTACTTTAAACTTAATGCAAAAATACAAAATCTTAACGGTAATTACAACTGATTACTTTGCAACAAAATTAACAACATCTGCTGTTAGGAACATTTACATAAACCGACAACAACATTGCATTACAATAAATCAAAATCAACGAAATGGCAAGCGCGTACTAAAACTCACAAAACATGACTTCCTGATGACAACAAAACATAGAATCGGACTGAAACACGGCAAATATTTATAAAAAGAGAGTACTTACAGCCAGAAGAATCGGGGATTTCTTCGAAGTACTTACTCACGATGTTAAAATAATTATTTCTATTATATAAAACTACGTTATCAAATTGACAACTAATATTTAAGACTGCAAACAAATTCTTCATAACATCTAAATATAATTGCGACGGTTTGTTAACTAGAAGCTGGATACTGTAGCAGAATTATTATTGTCGATGCAAATTATCATCTAATAATCTCTACGTAAACTTATTTCGTAATGGGGCAGAGCCCCGCTACGAAGTAGCCACTGTTTGGGACAGATTCCCCCTCGCCCGAGCTTTAACTCTTTACCTCTTCGTTCGCGATGTCACACCAGAGCCACGAATCTACATGCCTTAGGCTTAAGTACTGCCCGTACAATACCAATTTAATGGAGGACGCGTTCCCGCGAAACCACTCAAAGTTAAAGTAGGGATATTATGAGTATTATCTTTTGGATCTACCAGCTTTTTCAGGCTGATTCTAAGGAAAGTACAGTGATGGACAAAGACTTTACTAAAATATACTAAATTATACAGAAATTATCAAAATATAGTGCAAATTAGCCCCTCTAAAAGTGGATCGTTACACAAGAAAATATCTACATAAGTTTCTTAGGGAATAAAACGACGCACTCACAGAAGAAATCTGTTTACCGTTCAAACGGAGGGTAGGTATAAAAGTTATCACAACTCTACAAGCAAGTGGAATTAAATAAAGCCGCACTTCACATAAGGTGAAAATCGCCATGATATATGAAGGAAATCAAGGTAATATAGCCCTTATATACGACAACTAGCTCTTGGCCACAAGGAATAAGATCATGGTTTATTTACTTACAGTAAATGCAGGAAAGTAGACGTATTCACTTGCGATGTGTATAGAATCAAATTATATAGTAAGGTATCAAATTTTCCTCAACCACCAAGTCAAATTAAAACGTAATTTGGCCCATTAGACACAGTGACCAAATTAACGAATTAGTCGTTGAAAACTTGTACTGAAACTCAAATAGACTCACTATTTTATAACTACGTAAACAAATTCTAACGATAGTTATTCAGGTATTAATTTAAGAGAATCAAGTTCACTCTACATGTTTATAAACTTCAAATCTCTTGACCTGAGACTGCCCAAAGCGACCTTTTTAACGATTCACCTCAGACTCTAGTCAACACATTCTTTAATTCCTGCGCAAAGTCTATAAACGGTCGGTTATCCGCCGAAGTAAAATTTCTCGGTCGGACTTAAAATATTTTTATGATGGAAAAAATATAAAAAGTGATAAATGTGGTAATTTAAGCCATTAATTTCTAGACGTCAAAAATGGACCATTACAGTATTTAGCTGATAAATTTCAAATATTTAACATCTAGTATTTAATATGAAAAACAAAAAATACCTATTCATCCATGTATACTGTTGATCTAATTCTAGTCATGCTGGTATACTCATAAAGTTAATTAATGAATGACATCATTCTGAAAATATAATGTACATTTTCCGGAAGAAATTGTTAAGATCACCAAAAAAATATACAACAGTATATTTAGTCCTATCTAGAGGATACTTCATTGTGTGACAAAATACATCATAACTGAAACACTTGTTATATTTCAATGTTAAGAATTGTTAAAAAAAATAAAATAAAATGAATATAAAATGCCGCATACTGCACGTCATAAATAAAATATTCCCTACCAGTCTCAAAGACTCTCAAACTACCGAAAAGTTTTTAGTTTTAGATTAGATTTGGATTTTATAGAATCAGGAAAAAACGCTCTCTTCTCGCACAGTTGTCTATCAAAGCACTATGTAAAGACAAACAAAAAGTATTCTAGAAAATTAGGATGGTAAATATTTTGTTGATTTAATTTTCCATGAAGAAGATCGCTTTTTGCTTGTACTTTAAACACTCAAAGAATATATGGTCCAAGTCTGCAGTGGCATTACATACATCGCATAAGCTGGCAATTCTTATTTTCTTGAGGTGCACCGTGTAGCACCCGTGGCCAAATTTTAGCCAGCTTATTTCGTTATGTGTTCTCTGAAACATGTCAAATTTTTGTGCCAAAGCAGGTCCGATGAGAGAGGGAGGTGGTGCGGGGGTGATTTTCCTTGTGCCCTGGCTTGTTTTGAGGGGCCCGGGCTTGTTTGGGGGGCGCGGAAATTTTTTTTCTGCAAACATTTTTTTTTCGGATTTCTCCCCCTCGCTCATCAATTTTCAAAACAAAAAGTTCCCCCCGGGCCCGTATTTTCTCTCCACGGCCCTGTGCCAAAGAATATATATTTGAATAAATGTATAGCATATAGGATTTGTTATGTCATGTTTTTTCCAAAAAGATTTTTTAGCTTGACGTAAAACTTATTGAACTCCCGGTATAACTAAAATTTCAGTGTAATTAATCTCCAGTAATTTAACGAACGATCTACAAGAGACTATAGATATTTATTCGCGATACATATGTTACCCAACAAAGTAAATCGCTTTATTGAATATCAAATGCCTGTTTAATGCAATAATTGCCTAATTAAAGAGTTATTACATTGGCTTTTATTAATGATAAAATCTGAATAAAAGCACGGTGAAGTGATTTTGTGCATAATTCTAGATCACCTTTAATTCGAAAGGTAGATACACTCGATGTCGGTGTTAAATCAGTAACCGGATGGACTCAAACGCAACAGATGTGATCAGTGGCGTACTGAAGGCCCTAACGGAATACGGATTAAAAGAATGAATACCAAAAATTGATCCCTGCTAATACAGTGTGACCCATTTTAAACCTGAACATCTCGATAAAAGTTGTATTTATAACTCGATTTCGACTTGATGTTTTTAAGGTAAAACATCAAAAACTGTACTTTATGGCAAAATGTCTTATTTACAGCAGTCAAAGCTTATTGTGATTTTTATTGGAGGCTAAAAATTCAAGAAATGTTATTAGTGATTTAAACAAAAAGCTAATTACTCCTGTATTCGGCACCTTCCTAAATGGATATGCACAAGACTTCATAAAAAATGTTAAATATTTTACGGGTAAATTTAAATAGCAATATTATTTTTTATTATTACAGCCATGTGAGACACATAATTTGAAGTGACTACTGTACGAGCTCTCTGTCAATCCTGGCAAAATAGAGCTAATACTATTCACAAAAAGAAAAAAAATCTTTTATGCATGCACCCTCTTTTATGGGTGCATGTTTCTCGTGCAGTGAGGTATCTGGAGTAACCCTAGACCCCAAGCTATCGTAGAACGTGAACGCTCAGACGAGGAAAGCCACAGGCACATCCATAAAGATGCACACGTCTCTAATGATATGCAAATTCATCTTAGGTCCTAAGTTGGAAATAAGTCCGAAGATTGGACTTACATTATTGTAGTAAATCTCCTCATAACTTACGCGGCATTGATATGGTGGCGCTCTCTGGGACGCTCCTCAATTAGCTCGTTTATATCAAGTTCAAATGCTAGCTCGTCTAGGAATAATAGGAGCAATCGGAACCTCCGCAACGATTGCAATGAGGGCCATTCTTGGACTCACTCCCTTGCATGTTGAACTGGAGCTTGAAGCCTGTTTAAGAATGGAATTGAAAATATGACTGGCCAAGGTCTAGGTCACACAAAGGCTCTGGCTTTACAAGCCAGAAATCAAATCGTCACTCACTCAGGGCGATGAGAAAGCCTATGTTAAAACAATTGTTAATGTACGGTAAAAACAAATTGTAAAAATCTGAAACTTAATGTTTTCGTTTAGTAAACAGTTCTTTATAATGGATTTTCATCAAGTAAAGGGCCGAATTAATCTTCTATAGATATATATAAAAGTATACCCTGACTGACTGACTCGCTGACTGACTGATCTATCAACGCACAGCTCAAACCGCTGGGTCTAGAAACTTCAAATTTTGCATAGAGGTTCCTCGAATGACGTAGGCAACCACTAAGAAGGGATTTTTCGAAATTCGATCTTTAAGAGGGTGAAAAGGGGGTTGAAATTTTAGGCTTTTTCTGAAACGATTAGATCTAGATACGTGAAATTTGGCAGAAATATTTTTTGTTGAAATCTATTAGATATTATGTGCAAGACGAAATTTTGATTTTCACTTTTTGAAGGGGTTAAAATGGGGGTGGTAGATGGTTTACAGCGCACCCGCATTTTTGAAATTGCGTAAGTCGGAAACATGATTATTCGAGCGATGGACTCTTCTGGGGAAATAAGTAGACACGTATTCGACGGTTTTCAAAAAGAGACCTTCGAAAGGATGAACGGGAGGTTAGACGGTTAGACATAGAAGCATGAAACTTGGCAGAAATACTCTTTAGTAGAATCTATTAGACACGAGTAAGACGAAATTTTGATTCTCACTTTTTCAAGGTGTGAAAACGGGGGTGGTAGATGGTCTAAAGGGTACCCGTATTTCTGAAATCGCGTAAGTCAGAAACGCGATATTCCAGCGACGGGCTCTTCTAAGAAAATAAGGTGACACGTATTCGACGGTTTTCAAAATGAGACCTCCGACAGGTGAACGGGGAGGAGGAGGTTTTTAAGATTTTCGGAAACGGTTAAACCTAGAAACATGAAATTTGGCAGAAATACTCTTTATTGGAATCTATTAGACACGAGTGAGATGAAGTTTTGATTTTCACTTTTTGAAGAAGTGATAATGGGGGTGGTAGATGGTTTCCTTGGGTTTTCTTGGGCACCATGGATGTGCAGTGGGTTATCTCTGAAATCACGTAAGTCAGAAACGTGATATTCCAGCGACGGGTTCTTTTGAGGAAATAAGGAGACCCGTATTCGACGGTTTTCAAAAAGAGACCTCCCCGAACGAGTGAACAGGGAGAGGGATGTTTTTAAGCATGAAATTTGACACATACCCGCCCATATGCTTTATTGTCTATTAAAATAAATATTGTCAAATTGCGATGCACAGTGGGTTTCCCCGAGTACTATGGATGCGCAGAAGTTTTCCTTGAGTGCAATGAATGCGCAGTGGGTTTCCCTGGGTACCGTGGGTGTGCATTGGGTTCCCTCTAATGTACTTCCTGAGTACTATAGGAGTACTCAGTAAGTATGTAGTACTTCTTTATAGGCATAAGTTAGTATGTCAATGTTCTTAATTCCACGCACAAGAAGTCTTCCACGCGAACGAAGTCGCGGGCATCAGCTAGTCATCTATATAAAGAATTGTACTTTACTTAAATCAATTTTCCAAATAAGAAATAATAGTCAATATAACCGCAATATAACCCCAGTAATTATGTTTTATGACTACTGTACGGGTTCTCTGCCAATCCTGCCAAAAAGAGCTAATGCTGTTCACAAAAAGAAGAAAATAAGCGGAAAGGGACCAGATCATCACTCAGTCAGGGTATGGCTGAGCGATAATGAGGAAGCCTATGTTAGGTGAAGAAGTTATGGTACGATAAAAACAATAAATTGTGAAAATCTGAAACTTAACGTTTTCATTTAGTAAACAGTTGTTTATAATGAATTTTCATCAAGTAAAGAACAAATCAATCATCTATATAAAGAATTATAACTTGCTTAAATACATTTTCCAAATAAGAAATGATAGTGAATATAACCTCAGTAATTAAGTTTTTATTATCTAAAATAAATGTTTACAAAGGTAGCTTTAAATTATAAATATTTATAGCAACTTTTCAAGAGACTCCATAAACACTATAAAGACAAAATTATTGCACCAATCATTCTACGGGTGGAGCGGGTTGATGCGGGTAGTTATAAATACAGATGTTCTTATCCCCAGTTCATGCTACGTACCATTCTTAAATTTGCCAAGAAAAGTATAAATCAAAATTCATAATGTCCAATATGATGATATCCAGACTAGATCTTGAGAAATATTTTATGATATTAAAGACGAATTGAAGACCCTGCTGCAATAGTGAGGTGGCTTAGAGCTGTATTTCAAGTGTACCGTTACCTGGCGGATAAAATCACCAAATTTGGAATGAAGGTACCTCGGGGTATATTAATATATGTTAGCCTAGGAGCCTTCTGGAATTTCTAAAAAAATTAATCTACAGCACTAAAATCCAAAATGGCCGACAAATATGACAAAATATCACTTAACTCAATCTATTATACTGTTAGTTTTGAATTACAGCTTTAAGCCTACTAACTACACTACACATCTAACTTAGGGTAGTTTACATATTAAATAAAATACAATAAAATATATTCTTATTATTTATTACAGTAATATATTAGTCCAAATATAACGCTAATAAGTGTTCCCAATAACAAAACTACATTTATAGTTATTAATTCAATGGAATTCAGTATGTAACATAAATAAATTACACTCGCACTTGCAAAGTGGTGAGTAGTTCAGATTGACTTTCACACATTTGCAGTTTTTGCAGTCTCCTTTGCGGGAACATTTAATCAATTCCCTGCATGATCTGGAAACCTCCGGAATTGCCACGCAAACTGGTATCCGTAACTCTGATACCTTATTCCAAGCAAAATCCTGTGAAGGAATCACTTGCTGTGTTTGTGTGCTGGTCGTCCAAATACCTGTTTGATAAGCTGCCTTTCTAATGTGTTGAAGAAACGCATTCTTAGTCGGTGGAAGTTTGTCCATTGCTTGATTCTTCTGACAGAGAAGCTCTTTTCTTATCTGGTTGATATTGCTGAAAGGAGTGGTTTTATCATATAGAACAACAGTCAGTCGTTCCAGCTTCTTGAAGTATTCAGAGTCAGCTTTCTGCAGTTGGAATGGATGAGTGGCCAAATAAAAAAATGTATCAGTGACGTCTTGAAATATTTGCGCCATGCTTCCCAAGTGGACTTCTTACTCTTACCTTCGAAGGCGGAGGTTGTGTCGCAACCAGAGAATGAGTGGAACACAGGTAGTGCTCGTGATTTTGGCTCCTCCAGGCTTGCACAGATGGCGTTGACGTGGTAAAACGTGTAATGCTTGCACATGCCAAAGTCCACCCAGATATCGACCAAAGGTTGAGTCACTATTAGATCACAGAATGTGCCAACAAGGATGACAATCACATCTGTGTCTACAATATGCACAAGAATACTCTTTGCTCCTTGGTGTAGTGAATGGAGTACATGAACCACAAGCCTCGTGTTTGCTTCTTCATGATTGCAGTTTCCCATGGGTGTGTTCAAACCGATTTGCGCAACTGCTTTCCCTGTTGTGACATATACATCTTTGCTTGGTGACTAGTTGAACTCTACAACCTTGGAAGTCAAAAAGCTGAACAATTCCTTCTTGTTTATTGAGTCATGGAAAAAGTCCATCCAATTTCATGGCAGTTTGGTGTTGCCAGATACTTTCCTTCAAATCCCCTCACCTTTTTTTTCCCGGGTAGACTCTTTGAAACTGTCTGAAATGTAGGTATCTAACCCTTGGGCATTCCCCAGCTGCTTATGAAGGGAAAGTAGAAATATCTTATTAGCATACTGATTTAAGGTGTCCACACTAGTAGTGGGCAGGCAGTGGACGATGATGGCACCGCCCACAACACAACATCACAAATCCCACTTTTTATTGTTTATGCAGTAGTGGTGCCTCGAAAAGAAAGACTTACATGTGACATTTTGTCGTATTTGTCGGCCATTTTGGATTTTAGTGCTGTAAATGAAATTTTTTTAAAATTCCAGAGGCTATTATTTATTAGTATACCCTGAGGCACCTTCATATCAAATTTGGTGCTTTTATCCGCCAGGTAACGGTAATTTCAATAAGCCACCTCAATACAAGGAGACAGCTTCTGAAATAATATTTAATTTCAGAAAATCCTGTTTTTTTCTATTTGGTGATTAGTGTACCAATTATAATTCAGATCTTGTATAGTATAAATTATATTGACTGAATAGAATCAGTGGCTCAGTGAGTTATATGTTAGGCTTGAGATTACTGGGTTCCTGGTTCGAATCACGAATGTTTAGTCTAGTCGGTACTGTCGGCAGCAGTCCACAACTTTGTTGAGGGTTATAACAAGTTTTGTCAAACTATTTCGTTCTTACATTCACCTTCTGGATAATCTTTTTCGCAATGCCATCCTTTTTTGTTTTGATAGCCGTGTATCAACAAATACTAAACCAAAAAAATAAGGTACACAAAATTTCATTGTTAACTCATTATATTTTCCTATATTTTCCTTGTGAATGAAGTTTCATAGTTTCTAGACTTAGAAATGTAGTCTAGACTCTCAAGCACAGTAGTCTACTTTAATTAAAATTAAATGATATAGTGCGATATAGAGCAGAATGCGTATGTTAAAGTTAAGGAATGTTAAAGAAATATAAACGATACTCTACAAAATCGCTATACAAGGAGACTAGTAATATTAAGATAAGGAATTAAGGAAATTGTTTATGTACTAGTGTCTTTTATGGATATTTAAACTGCCAGTAATATATAGTGCTCATACGCATAACGTATAATAATGTAGACAATTAGGTAATAAATGCTGCTACATAAAAAAGAAAGGTGTCAGATCATGATTTAGTTTGAAATTATTCAACAAACTAGTACTTGTAAAATTATAAAAATATGTTATATTAAAGCAATATTTCATAACCAATTAAAAACTACATGTTTAAATTAAGGATTGAGCTTGAAAAAAGCTTGATCAAGCGAGTAAAATTTCAATATGATTTGGCAATAATAGCACGAGAAAACTTTATTATTTGTCCCTTATGTTAAACAATGTAATATGAGAACAAAAAATATGGGTGTTGTATTTTTTCATGAAATTTCGTTATTTAAAACATCCGTATACATACAATTATTACATCATGATATTTCTGTTATACAAGATGAAACGTAAACAAGACAAATCCTTATAGTATGTTCATGGACACATGCAGAGCGAGAGCTTCCTAATTCGTGGTGAATCGGTGAACGTATATGGAAGTCAAATTGCTCCTATTTGCGTAAACTAGAAATAAGAATATCGTATTAAATAACATGCTGAAACGTACTATAGTGAGGTGGCTTATTGAAATTACCGTTACCTAGCGGATAAAAACACCTTTGGTATAAAGGTACCCTAGGGTATACTAATAAATGTTAGCTTAAGAGCCTTCTGGAATTTCTTAAAATTTTCATGTAGAACACCAAATCCAAAATGGCCGGCAAATACGACAAAATATCACATGTGAGTACATCTTTTCGAGGCGCCACTACTGCAAAAAGCATAAAAAGTGCGAATAGAATAGAAAATTTTATTCATGCTATTCATATATATATAATGTTTACATACGTCAGAGATAAAAAACTAACTACTTAATTTAAAACCAATTATATAAAAATAACACACACAGTCACACAATATAAAATAAGTAGTAGTCATAAAAACGTACTAGTTTTTATGTCTACTACTTATTTTAGAGGAAAAAACGTAAAATATAAAATTGTTAGAAACAAAAAAAAAACAGTTAATGCAAAAATGCTAAAATATAGCGTTAAATTCTAAAAGACAGACGATACAGTAGGCAAGGAGCCAAAATAGTCAAAGTAATCGTCATATGAGTAGAAGGCATTCTATAAAAGGACATTTTTTATTTTTAGCTTAAACGTGTTTACACTCATATCAAGATTTTGTAAAAAAAATTATTGATAGAATTAGGTAGGAATTTTGAAATTTACTTAGTCCATATTCGGGCAATCTTAAATTTGTTTTTGTCCTAGTGTCATGGTTATGTATGTCCTTCTGCTTGATAATTTTGCTACTTTATAATTTTTTAATATGACACAAGCATTCATATATATAACATGACGGCAGTGTTAATATATGGAGACTTTTAAAAAGTGGTTTACAGTAGTCATCATATATATTTATCTTGAGCCATTATTCTTATAACTTTTTCTGTAATTTAAAAATTTTGCTCGAATGACATGATCACCCCCGTACTATCGCTTCGTACGTCATTATGCTGTGAAAAATGGAAAAATAGGCTACTCTTAAGCAATCTGCTGTAATTTTGTTGCTGAGTTGTCTTATTATATAAATACAAGTCGACATCCGTTTTGATAAGCTGTGAATTTGGAACTGAAAGTTTAATGAATTATCCAAATGCACACCGAGGATTTTAATAGGTTCGTTAATTATTTCTGTTTTTTTCACTGCAAAATTTTCAGTTTTTGTTTTATCTTTATTTATGATAAAATAATTACTCCTTGTCCAGTTTTTTATTAAATTATCAGCTTCTTCTTCCTTACTGCATAGGTTGGAAAACAGCTCGTTGCTTAGCAAAAATATCATGTCATCAGCATACATTATTGGAGACACTTCAGTAGCACAATTGAATGACACATCATTAATGTATATTATAAACAGTACAGGGCCCAGAACTGACTCCTGTGGCACTCCATAATCAACACTAGAAATTTTTGATACTCTATCATTAAACTTAACACAGTGTTGACGGTCCGCAAGATAATAAATAAATAGATTTAAGGCTTTTCCTCTGATCTCATAATATTCCAATTTCTGTATTAGAACAACATGGTTAACTGTATCAAATGCTTTAGACATGTCGTAAAATTTTGCACTGCATAGTTCACATTTCTCAAAAGCTTCTATAATGTTTCCGTACATTTCACAGATGGCGTCAATAGTGGATCTCTTCTGTCTATAGCCGAATTGGGATCAGTTAGTAAATTGTTTTTTTAGAAGTATTCTAGTAGTCTATTTTTAAGAACGATCTCAAATATTTTTGAGATAATAGGTATAATAGAGATAGGTCTATAACTGTCTGTATTATTAAAGTCACCTTTTTTGTACACAGGTGTAACTTGTGATTGTTTTAATATATTAGGATAAATTCCGCGTTCAATACATATATTTATTAAATATGCAATAGGCTTTGCAAGAACATCACCAGCTAATTTTAAAATTTCACTGTTAAGATTATATATATATCCTTAGATTTACTATTTTTTAATTGTGATATAATAGTTAAAATTTCCAGATCATAAACTGGAAATAGAAAAAAAGATATATTTGCACTAGGTGTATTCTTTAGAAAATCTGAAAACTTTGTATTGTTAAAGTTAGTCATTAAGTTATTTACAGCATCAACAAAGTAGTCTGAGAAATAATCAGCTGTTAAGTCAGAAGTTACATACTTGTTTTCATTTTTTTCTGTTTTTGTTGATAATGTCCCACAGTGGCGCAGCCAAAAAATTCATCTGGGGGGGGGGGCACTAGAACCGGCCTCCCCAGAAGATGAGGAAAATTTTCCAAAAAATGGTTGAAAATGGATGTGTATATGAATTCCTTTATTAGATAATATTGGCATTAATTACAAAATATTTATTTCAAGGGATAATTTAGATACTGCTTCGTACTGCTTCTTTATTTTTTGGCTCATGGAAGACGGCTTGGGGGGGGGCTGGCCCCATGGCTCCCCCCCTGGCTGCGCCCATGATGTCCCATGCTGTTTTTGTTTGTTATTGGAAGTTAGAATTCGCTTTTTGTTTGATTCTAATTTAGCATGCCTTATTTTGTTTTTATAATCTTTCTTTAGAGCATTATACATCTGAATATCATTATCATTTTTGGTGGAATAAGCGATTATATGGACAACGTCTAATGTTCGTTTTAATTTTTGTAAATTATTATCAAAAGTAAAGACATTATTTTCTGAACTAGGGTTTTTTATAAGTTTCTCCCTAAAATATTGATTATAAAAGTCTGATAAAATATTAACTAAAAAGTTAGCAGATTAATTAGGATTTTGTATTTCACAAAATGTACACGTAAAATGTACAAAAATAAAAAAATATATGTAAAATGTACATGTAAAATGTACATAAAATGTATATATCTATGCAGAATCGGGAACCAGATTTGGATGAGTTTTTTGCGCATGAGATACAGTCATTCCCTCCTTCCATTTCAGATTTTGGTAAGCTTCATTTGCCAACCACCAAGGCTGGCACTGTAATATCTTGAGCACTTGAGCAGTCAGGTCAATCAGAGCGTCCTTCAACCTATGACTCCAAATTTCTGAACAGTGCCGTCATCATCCACTGCCTGCCTACTACTAGTGTCGACACCAGTATACTGATAGGATATTTCTACCTTATAAGCAGCTGGAGAATTCCCAAGGATTAGATGTTGTTTTGGGACACCTGCATTCCAGACAGTTTAAAAGAGTTTACCCGGGCAAAAAGAGGTGAGAGGATTCGAAGGAAAGTATCTGGCAACACCAAACTTCCACGAAATTGGATGGTCTTTCTCCGTGATTTAATGAACAAGAAGGAATTGTTCAACTTCTTGACTTCCAAGGTTGTAGAGTTCAACTGGCTACCAGGGAAAGCAGTTGCACAAATCGGTTCGATTGGAAAACTGCAATCATGAAAAGGCAGACACGAGGCTTGTGGTTCATGTATTCCATTCACTACAGCAAGGGGCAAAGAGTATCCTTGTGCGTATTGTAGACACAGATGTGATTGTCATTTTACTGGCACATTCTATGATCTAATAGGGACTCAACCTTTGGTTGATATATGGGTGGCCTTTGGCATGGGCAAGCATTACAGATTTTACCATATCAACGCCATCTGTGGAAGCCTGTGGGGGCCAAAATCACGAGCACTACCTGTATATCACTTATTCTCTGGTTGCGACACAACCTCCGCCTTCAAAGGTAAGAGTAAGAAGTCCATTTGGGAAGCATGGCAAGCATTTCAAGACATCACCGATAAATTTGTTTATTTTGGCTGTTCATCCATTCTAACTACTGAAAACCGACTCTTAACACTTCAAGATGCTGAAACGACTGACTGTTGTTCTATGATAAAGACCGTTGTATTCTGAACTGTGTGTTTTACTGCTGTATATGTGAAAATGTCTAATTTTCCCCTATTTATCCACATTTCCGTTTCTCCATTGTAGTTATCAAGCTTCTTCACTGGCTTTAAAGAAAGTTAACTGGCGCCCGAGCAACAGTTCTGCAAGTACCGCTGTTGCTGGATGTCAAAGTGCCTCAGTCTCACTGGGTAATACGTCTCAGTGTTATGCCGTCAGACGTGTTATACAGCAAACAATGGCCAACTAGAATTATGCGTGGATCACACAACGTCTGGTAAAACGTTGTGGATAAGAAGAAGAGATATCTGGATAAGAGGCACAAACATAAATGATCCTGAGTGGTTAAAGAAGTTGTTTTCTTTCCACCTATTGATCTATATCCGTGTTAAATGCGTATTTTTTTTATATGTAATAATAATTGAATATAAATAATGCATGATAATTATAAATATATAGCGTATTTAAAAATAAATTAGACATATATAGTCATAATGACTTTGGAGCAAAAAATGTTCACTAGTTGATTTCTTCTTGTATACCTTAATAATAACACAGTAATTAAATTATTGACGAATGCAACCACGCGAGCTCTCCAAATGTACTTCCGATATTTTTCAGTGTTGGTAAATATTTTACATAATAAAAAAAATGGTTCCAAATATCAACTTTTATATTTAATCCACATCAGACATAATTGCTCGTAATTTTGTTAATAATATATCGCGGTCTTCATTGTACTTAACAATGGATCAGCCAAGCTTAACGATATCCCAGACGAAATTCACCTAAGGCTGTCCATACACGAGCGATGTAACAATATTATACTGTTACTTTCCCGCATCAGACATGTAATAAATCGTTTTATTTTTTTGGGCTGGATTCTATTATAATTTTAATTTGAGAGTAACTTAAAAATATTGAATTCATGCTGGTGAGAAAAGTACATATCAAACTGAACCACTATTACCATAAGAGTATTAATTGGTTCACCAGAGTATTAATTGAAGACCTAAGTGGATAAAGGTGTTATGTCGCATTTTTTTAAAAAATTACTTTATGCAATTTTTGAACACCCCTGATATAGATTTAACACCCAATAAACGGTGAATTCTAAATTTGTAATATTTTATAGAAACTTTTTAATTATAAAGGCGCCATGTCATACATACAACCAGTAATTTTAGTGGATGTACACAGTTTTGGACAGAAAAATCTATTGTCATAACAGCTTGATAATGTTCTTTAATATTAGTGTAAACAAAAGAACATAACCCAAAATTATCTATTTTATGAGGTATTATTCATTTCAATCGAAGACAAAATAAATAATTTCCAACTCAAAACCGTTTTGTTTAATTTACTCAAAACTTTAAATGTGTGATATAACACCTTTATCCACTTAGGTCTTCAATTGTTGCACAAAATTCGCGTTTGTACCAGTTGTTCATATTATTATATATTTATTATGAGCATTTTGACATTTTCATACTTTATTTCATATTATTCACTAAACTATTTCATATTAAAAATTATTTTTCAATTTGTCAACCATAATCTTTTTTTTAAAATAGATTATAAAATACCATTTTGATGCAACAAAATTAGTTTTTTTTTTAAGCATTTGTCATATTACAATTATAAATACGGCAAAATGATGGTTATATACAAAATATTCCAGGAGTATGGGCCAATCCATAGGTGGTATGTAGTTTTGGTCTAAATAGCACTAAAAGTACCTGTAATTTTTTCTGTAGGATGCCCCCTTGAACAATTTCTTGCCTGTAATTTCTAATAAAATAATCAAAAAAAAGTAATAAAATTTATTCAGTAAGTAAGAATCTGCAACTGAATGCTTTTTATTGAGATGACATTTCTAAATCACTTAAAGAATTTTCGTCAACAAAGTTGCTTCTTTTAAAATCTATTAAACCGTTTTCGAGAAAAATATATTTTATTGATCTCTCAAAAAAAATTTTTGACATTAGCCAACCCCATTACCACCCTACCCCATTATTAAAGGGGGCGAAAAAAAATATGATTTAGTGTGTGTACAAGAACCAAAAACCTTATAATATTTTTCTTTATTTTATCCACCTCTACCACCCCCTATCACAACCCCGACCCCACTAGAGATGTGGGATATCGTTTATGGGTTTTTGGAATAGACGATTTCAAATATCATATTATTAAAGTTTCAAAAACAATTATTTCCACATACAAAATTTTTTTCGTTGTGAAAGACTTGGATGGAAAATCTGGATGTGGAAGTAGTAATTCCTTGGGCAACGGTTTTTTTACGTTATGTAAAATAGAACTTAACCAAACTGATTACACCAATTTTAGCTGACTAATTAAAATAATGAAATAATAGCCCTACTGAACAACGGGACAAACAGGACTTTTGCTCTTGTTAAAAATGGCAACTGAAATTTGATACATATAAAGGATTATATGCTTTTTATAGTTCTATCGGAAAATTTGTGTTTACTTTTTTTATTAATCGAGAAAACTAAACAATTTTTAAAAAATAACAGTTGGATCCATTATGCCATACCATAGTCAATACTAATGGATGTGTTTTCACTTCTTAATTTGGGAAAAACCTGACAAATACATAAAATGTGGATGGTTGTAACCAAATAGCCATACTTTTTTTTAATTTAGCCAAAACGTGCAACTTATTTTTATATATTCTAGAGTATTCTCTATCATATTCATGAAAAGAATCCACTTTGATAAACCCTGATGACCGTCGAAATTTTAAGCAAAGTTTTGATATAGTCAAATTGAACATAGTGGCATTTATTTTTTTATATAACAAATCTGATCAACTATAGTCCCTTGAGGTAAACCAGAAAAAGGCAAAAAGCCCAAAAGTTCTACGACTGGGCCACAAGACATGTACCCCCCCTTTTTCGAGGGCGGGGAACACGGTGGTGACAATATTTTCCGACTTACCCTCCAATCGGAAAAACCACCACTTTTCAGATTTTTCTGTTCTAGGCATTTTTTTATCGGAAAATTTTATTAAGGAAAGTTGTTTAGAATTATCCAGAAACCCTGAATCCAAAATTTAATCAAAATTTAAAAATATTGAAATTTTGTTTAAAATATTGTCCGAATATATCATTTAATGGGTTTTTGTTTAAAAAATTCATGACAATTTTGTTTGAAATTAAACCCAGGATGTCAGATAGTTGTCAAGTAATTAGTATTATTTTTTATAATTTTTAAATTTATCAATTTTTAAAATTTTTCAATTTTTTTATTTTGATGTAATATTGGTGGATATTGAAAAATCTAAAAAAGAGGTGGTTTTTCCGGTTTAGGGGTAGTGGTTGGAGGGCAGGTCGGAAAATATTGTCACCATTTAATAATTCTATTCTTTCTAAAGTATAAAATTGTTTTTACAAATATTAAAAGTGCAGAGAGTAGAATAGTTTTTCATTAGCCAAAACAATAAATAAACTGTATATGTGAAATAATTAACATAGTTTAAGATAACTGGCCAACGAAATTTTACCGTATATCTAAACTTTAAATGTATAAATAAACGTTTCAAAATAATTTTGTGGATGAATGACACAGATTTTTTTACCCATAGTTGTCCCTAATCTAAATCTTTAGCTTACAAAAAAGTTTTTTTTTAATTTTTGACAGGAATGCAAATTACTAGGAATGAAAAAGCGAGAAAATTTTCAAGGTGTAGATTTAAATACGTCACACAGAATTATTATTTATTTGATATATTATTTATGCATAATGTATGTTGTTAAGAAAACGCAGTATGGCATTGAAAATTAAAACAAAAGAATTCTTTGCAATTTCGATTAATAAATGTATCATGAGTAAACTTACAAAAATTATTACGCCCACCTTTCTTTCTACATTAAAAACTATATTATACGAACAAATAATACACTAATAGGACAATTTAAGTACCTATGAGTTTTCCTAGAAGCACATAAAACGAATAAGTTTATCCACATTTAACAAAATTGTTTCCAAGATGTTGACGTAAATGTATCTTTAAATCTAAAACATTTTTGCAACGTATTGTATTGCACGGGAATAATTTTTATGCTTCACTATTAAGCGGATAGGGGGAATAAGAAAGTACTATCACTAGGGGAGGATGGGTTAGTATATAAATCGGACCGCACCCGCCTAAACTACAACAGTTGCATCTCTTTCTGTTTTCTATATTTTATAACATGAAGTTTCTGGTGAGTTATTAATTGCTAGATAATTAGTGTGCGCATTTGAAATGTTAGTGCTTCGGAGCGTATACAACAATCTAAATATTATTTTTAGAGATTTTTAAAAACTGATTAATTGGCTGTAATTATTTTAATTAAATATGCCAAGTATATTTCATTAATGGCATTGATTAATATTCATTTTCATATTAGCGAATAATTTGAGCAAACATTTTAGGCTAATAGCAATCAATATATTAACAAAATCCAAAGCCTTCTTCATTTTTTATAAGTTAAGTAATTGCAATAAATAAGTTTGCTATAAAGTGGGTATAAAAAAAATAAAAATTATAAACGGCATCATTTCACAGTAAGGGTATGTAAATAAATTCATAAATGACATTGATTTATTGTTCATTTGCATATTAACGAATATTTTGAGCAAACATTTTGAAGTTAATAGCAATGATATTAACAAAGTCCTAAAGATCTAATGCTACATGCATTATAACTTAACTGCAATAAATAAATTTGCAAAAAGTGGATATAAGAGAAAAATAAATTATACATTATTTTACGGCAAGGTACAGTAATTTACAGTAAGTAAGTAAGTTTTTATACATTATTTTACGCAAATCTTAGAGAATTTATATTTATATTTTATATTTACCATTAGTTTACTCTATTACTAAAATTATAATATGCCTATTGTTTCGACAATTTTTTCGTTTAAAGTTTAGATACACTTTTATAAATATTTTGCTACTAAAAATTCAAAACATTTAAAAAATATTCATCTCTATAAAAAGAATTATAAACAAATATTTGCATGTTCATCCTTAAGTTTGTTTCACATTTTATAATAAATTTTAAAGAATGATAATGAAATACATACTCAATAATTTATTATTTAGTCTTTTAATTTAAGAAATTCAAGATTAAGTATTTATTAATTCCAATTAATTCCAATTCCTACATATGCGTTGTGCTTGTCAATAAAAAAGAAAAGTTCGTATAAAAAGTTCGAAGATGCCTCATTTTTGGGTTACCGGATGCATCACAAAAACATTTTTAATAATAATAATAGAAAACATCTTTATTATTTTCTATCAATTTGCATTTCAAGGGAGCACCTATCATATCATATACACAGAGAGTAAAAGGTGAAGTTCAACCCTTGTAATAGAAATCTTGCTACAGGCTTGTTCTTCCACTTAACCTTCAATTCTGAGACTTCCTGTATGTTAATTAACTCAATACAAAAATAAATCATGTAAATATAGAAACAATTTAAGCATATATAAAACTTAAAGTAATCGTCATAAGTGAATTCCTCTTTTAGATTATGTAAGCCCCGCCTCTTGTCACTTTAGGGCTAATGCGCACAAAATCGATAATCCTAAGAAGTACTCCATAAATTCTTACTTTTTTACGGACATTAATATATGATGACAACTATATAAACAATTTACATATTTCTGATATCCATTCCAGATTTGCACCCTGCTACTGATATCAGCAGTCTACGCTGAAGAAAAAGCCAAGAAGAAGCGCGGTCTTCTGTTGGGCGGAGGAGACTTCGGAGGCCATGGCGGCTTTGGAGGAGGTGATATAGGAGGAGGTGGCTTCGGCGGAGGTCATGGCGGTGGCATTGGAGGAGGTATCGAATTAGGCCACGGAGGAGGAATTGGCGGAGGTTTCGGAGGAGGTCACGGAGGCGGCTTTGGCGGCGGTTTCGGTGGCGGATTCGGAGGCGGCAGCGGCGGTGGCGGTGGAGGAGTCGTAAGTGAAGGACATGTAACCCACATCACCCTTCATAAGCAAATTCCAGTACCAGTACCTCATCCTTACCCAGTACCAGTTGAAAAGAAGGTGCCATATCCCGTAAAGGTTCCCGTCGCCTACAAAGTCGACAAGCCTTACCCAGTACATGTCCCCAAGCCATACCCAGTGCCAGTAGACAAGCCTTATCCAGTTAAAGTAGTGAAGAGCTACCCAGTACCAGTCAAAGTACCATACAAGGTTCCTGTAGCAGTCAAGGTCCCAGTACATATCCCCAAGCCATACCCAGTTCCAGTACATAAGCCAGTACCTGTCCATATCCCAGAAATCAACATCATCAAGAAACCAGTACCAGTTTTGGTCCATAGCGGAGGACATGAAGGAGGTTATGGAGGTGGATTCGGAGGTGGATTAGGAGGCGGTTTAGGTGGTGGTCATGGACTTGGAGGAGGATTCGGTGGTGGATTTGAAGGTCACGGAATCGGCGGTGGTATCGGAGGTGGTCATGAATTCAGCTCCGGTGGATTAGAAGGTGGTTTCTCCTCTGGTGGCAGCTACGGACATCATTAAGTTGTGGTAACTTAACATAATTTGTCATCGATTGGATAAAGTATAAGTTATTGTCACGAAAAAGTTATCCAATATGTGCAAAATCTAGCAAATTTTTGTATATAGTACTGATCATCTTGTCATTTCCATGCACCGTGAGCCATCTCATCTCGTAACATCGTTTAAGTATAAAATAGCTTTATCTGTAATAAAGAATTTTTTATATTTATGCAAAACAGAAACAGACTGTTGTGCAACTGTGTGGCTGTTTTGGTAGCATGTTTGTTTGCTAATTGTGCAGCTGTTTTATCTATTTCTTATGTCTAAATCTGTGATAATTGTATTCAGTATTCGGTAGCAAACAGACCATGATTTCCAATTCAGTTGTTTATCTGTAAAATATCATGTCATTTTTCATTTTCAACTACATCACTTTACTGTTTTAATGCAATAAACTATTTTTCTATTTTAAGAACTGTGTTTTATTGTGTTCAATAAATATCTGTTTTAAAAACATATAACTCCGTTTAATTATCTCAATACAATATCATTTATCTGAACCCTATTGTATCCAAAATGATAGTGTTTGATGTGTGAGATTGGAAACAATTAGCTTTCTTCCCACAATTATAATTTAATGACAAAATAAGTTACTTTGGGTCAACAAGTCAACATTTATAAAGCACAATCCAGCATATTTATAGCTTCTATAAATTTACAGGCAACCCATTATTCACAGTCTTGTTAAAGTAGTTGCCAGCACAAAAAGTCCATTAGATTAATTTGTTATTTACTAAAGAAGTCTGAAACTCGTTTTAATTTTAGTGGTTTATAAAAATAAAAAGTTGCATTTTACGAGTGTGTTATGAATCAAACACTAAGTGTATATTTTCCTTAGAAAGAAATAAAATAATTTGAATAGCTGAGAAAAAACCTCACCACGTACCACGTAGAGGGTGTCTTACTTTTGGTACAGTAAAACATAGATTTTGAGTCTCTAATTGAGATCAAGTTCTTCCCTCTACCCTGGAGTAAAAATTACCATGCATTAGTAGGTCACTTTGCTGATTCAAGGTAGCCAAAATATTTTTTCAAATTACGATAATATTTGGTAGTATTTATTAAATTACGTTATTGAATGTACTTGACATTACCAATTTAATAATACACCAAGTGAGGATTTACGGGAGGTAATGGAGTAATTGCCCTCCTCCCCAAGGTTCCGTTTCAAAATTTTAAATACTTCTAAAAGTAAGAAAAAAATATTTACCAAAAATGAAACAAACTCGATACACTATTCCACAACATTAACCTGTGATTAATTTTGTCTTATAATTAAAATTATCGCAACATTTTTTTCTTAATTACCTAGCAGCTTTAACATGACCGATTTTGACGACTTTTTTTTTAATTAAAGTTTTCTACCAAGAGCCATTGTCATTATTATTTTTTGTTATTTTTAAAGTTAATAAGCTTTAATAATAATCATAATAATAATCATAATCATCTTTATTGGTCTTGTGCACTATTTACATAGATAAGACAAGTCAAACATAAATATGTATAACTACAATATACAATACTTATATAGGTACTTATTAGTATATATAACACATATATTCACAAACTTGTAACAAAACGCAGTATGCGAGCACAAATTAAGTTGTCAAGATATTTCTTTATACTGTGTCATCATTAATTTAATATATGCATAACACATTTAGGCTTACATATAATAATATATCACAGAGTACAAGCACAAATTATTTTTAAATATTATCGTCAAAATATTCCTTTACACTGTAATAGCACTTACTTAATAATATACTTTTTACCGCCGATTTAAATGCAGTGTAACTTTGTTTACCACGAATTTCTTTCGGTAATTTATTAAATAATTTAATGCCTATATAGTTTGGGCTCTTTTCGAATAAAGATGTTTTATGGTTGTAAATCTTAAGTAGAGTGCCATTACGTGTAGAATAACCATGCATGTCGTTAATTCTTTCATTCATTCATTCATTCATTCTTTATACTCGCTTTAAGGAAGTGACACTAATTGCACAGCGCTAACGCACAGCATAAGTTTCTTGTGTTGTAGCCAGCATATGTGTTCAATTCTCATAACATCTTCTTATCAACTTATTACTAGAAAACGCGAGCAGATCCGAAGATCCGCAGTACTTAGGTCTATCGGCCCATTGTACATTCCCCTGAAAAAGACCAGTGCCCTCCACGAAATAGAGTATACAGGATCTACCCTTTTCCAGGGTAGATCCTGTAGTTCCTCCGGCTCACAGTGTGAAATTAATGAGTTTTCATTTTCAAAATTCCACTCCACGCTCAATTTTCAATCAATTTGGATGAAACTAGGTGCAAAATGTTTGTAAAAGCTGGCTTTTTATCAGATACCTGCGGGTTTTACAATTAATGTATTATGTGTCAACTGTCAGCTGCCAAAACCCCGCGAAAATTATAAAAAATTTAAAATTTTTATAATTTGTGTACTCTAAGCTTTTTTTAAACGGATTTTTATGACTTATATGAAATTACGAATCCAATATTTTAGCCAAAAGAAATCGAAGTTTGGTAATTTTAGTCTAAAGTGGTCCAACATCAAGATATTGCCACTTTTGGTGGCTTTAATTGAATTAATTCAAATAAAACATTTATATAAATAAAATGTAAATAATTTTTTTTTAATCGCTAATTACTAATGTAATGGTCGTTTTGATCTAGAGTTGTCCAAGTTCGAGATATTGGCCATTTTTAACCCTTTTAGTGGTTTTAATGGATTTATTTTTAATAAAAAATATTCATATGGATGAAATGTACAAGGTTTTATGTTTCTATGGTCATAACATACTAATGTAATCGTCATTTTGGTCTCAATAAGTAGAACAAGATCAAGACACTGGCCATTATTGGCCATTTTTAGTAGCTTTTATGGATTTATTTCTAATAAAAAATATTTATATCTATATACTAGTCATTTTAATCTTAGTTGATCAAATTTTGAGTTAATTACCATTTTTGTCGATTTTTTATAGTTTTTAATTGATTTATGGGGAACAAAATATATTTGTCTTCATGATAGGCACGGGATTTTATGTTATTTAGGTCGCAGTTTATGAATGTAATAGTAATTTTGGTCTAAATTCCTCCAATTATGAAATATTGCCAGTTTTCTCAATACGCTGCTAATTTTTTCTCCTGAACCTCCTTAATATAATTAATAAAAAAGCTATTTTTTGAAGCTATTTAAATTTAACAACGGCAATAAGTGTAATCTACATTCTTTATTTAGACTAAATGATGGTAAATGACTAATTGGGACAAACATATTTGTTCTTTTTCTTTGGAATAGGTAATTTTGCAGTTAGTACTCTAGGTACTGTAGTACTCAATGTTACAAAGAACAAGGGTTTGCATTATTTTCAGAGATTAAAAAAATATAAATATATAAGTCTTAACTGTAATAGCATCTTAGATAATAATAATTATTATCCCTAAGGATGTGAAAATATTTTTTTTAAATAAAAATGGCATTCGTTACTCAATTAAAAAACAAACAGTTAAAAATAAATTACATCATGTTTTTTCATTTTTTTTATATATATATATTCCTATAAATGTTTAAGCTCAACCAAAGGTTTCAACCCCTGGTAGAGTGAAATTCTGTTTCTAAAGTTTTTGTAAGTTTTTATTTTTCAAATTAATTGTTATTTAATGGTAGTTACACCCTAAGGAGGTGAATATTTTTTTTTTAGTGAAAATGCGTCAAAATTTCATCCATTAATTGGTTTAAGGGCAAAAAGTTAAAAAAAATTATATCATGTAGTTTTCATTTTTTTTTTAATTTAGGGATAGTTTTTACCGCTTGTAATTAATCCTTATATGAAAATTTTGCTAAACTATAATCAAACCTGATAAATTTTGAAATTACTAGTCAAAAAATATGTTTATGTGATAATTTAAGACTCGCAGTAAGAATATTGCAAAAACGGGTGTTTAAAAGAGGTGTTTTTGCTAATTTAAAGGTGCGGCGCATATTTCCAGGCTATTCGACCCCGAAATTCGTAATCAGCGACCCAAAAACATTCAGATAAATCATAAAAATCAGTTTAAAAAAGCTTAGAATACACAAATTATAAACATTTTAAAATTTTTATAATAGACTCAGAGCTCGCGTGAAAAAAACCGCGTGATAAGATACCAAAAGTTTAACTCTAGAAATAAATAGTGTATAGTTCGTTAAATCCGTAGCCGCTCGGCTGCCATTCGCAGTTGGTCACTCAAATTAGCAATAATGAAATTAATTTTGGAAAAAGTAGTATACAATCTCGTTATTCGTGATTAAAATGTGCGGAAATATCATTGTTCCAAGTAACCAACTAGGCATATGCGCTAGATGGTAGCTCCTTTGAGGCAGACGCCATCAAAAATGTCGAAAAATCAGTCACAACCGCGTGATCGCATTCCAGTATAAATTTTGGTTCAAAATGTAAATAAAATTAGGCTCATTAAATATATGAAACGAAAATTTGAGCAGACGGTCCCATTTCGCCGGCAGACGCTGTCAAAGATTGTCTTTTCACGTTTCTTTTTGGCGCCTAAGCGGCGTTGTGATAGGGGGTGATTGTTGTAAACAAATAGTAACGGTAATATTTCTATCTAGAAAAATAGTACTTATATTGTTTCACTCAAAACTCAAATCATGATATTTTTTTAATAATATATTAAATAAAAACGCTTATTTTTGAAAATAATAGATATAATAAACAATGTGCCAGTGTAAATACATGCAAACGAATATAGTAAAGTATAAACACTCAGAAGAAGACATTATTTAGATAGAAAAAACTAAATATTTAATTTTTTTTTAAAACGTAAAGAACCTGTGAATATAAAATAACATTATTATAAGTTATGCTTAATCTAATATATCTTCTTCATCACTTGAATTTTGATATATTGCTTCTTCGTCATCATCTGAATTAGGTGAACTTGACCGATCAACAACAACAATATAGTCCTATGTTGAGGACCTTCGAACCACTGTAACTGTAATATGTTGTTGTTCAAACTCCAGCCATTATGTTAAGGTTTGTAAAATTATGGTTCAAATTCTGTAGCATTTTTCCATATAGCGCATACCTGATTTACACGCTTAACTTTACAATAAAGTGAATCTTGATACGGTGGTAGTAAACTACCATCAAAATTTTTTATTTTATCCAAAGGATTCGATCTGCCAGTTTTTTGTTTAAAATTTTCTACAAAAATGTCGAACCGTGCTCCATTTATATTTGCAGCATTGGGTTTGCAATATATTTTGCAAACGAATTGTTTTTGAACTATCATTTTACAAACCCGAACATAATGGCTGGAGTTTGAACAACAACATATTACAGTTACAGTGGTTCGAAGGTCCTCAAATACCTCCAACATTGGGCGATATTGTTGTTGATCGGCCAAGTTCACCTAACTCAGATGAAGATGAAGAAGCAATATATCAGAATTCAAGTGATGAAGAAGATATATTAGATTAAGCATAACTTGTAATAATGTTATTTTATATTTAGAGGTTCTTTACGTTTAAAAAAAATATATTTAGTTTTTTCTATCTAAATAATGTCTTTTTCTAAGTGTTTATACTTTATTATATTCGTTGGTATGTATTTACATTGGCACATTGTTTATTATATCTATTATTTTCAAAAATAAGCATTTTTATTTGATATATTATTAAAAAAATATCATGATTTTAGGTCATTTTTTTGGTCATTTTTTTTTTATTTTTCATTTTTTTAACTCTTTTCGGTGGGGACAACCTACTGTTAAATTTTCCGCATGTCATGGTAGATCACCAAATTTCAAGTCAAATCTTAAACGGTTCCAGAGTAATCATGCGCACAAAAATGTTGCAGCCAGATTTTTTTCTCAAACTTAAAATCTCGACATTTCATGGCATTTTAAACCTACCTGAAGAAAAAAAAAACTCAGTTTTTTTTTTCGATACTTTATTACTGGATATGGAAGTAAAATTAAGGTCTTTCAAGTCAATCATTCAGTCTGTCTGTCTGTCGGTCTGTTGGCACTATATCTAAAAAACTATTTGATATAGGAAATAATATTTGACAAGTAGTTGAAACTTATTGTCAAGAAAGAAACCTGGAGAAAAGTGCAAGGAAAATAAATAGAATTTGAATATTTGTCGATTCAATAGTATTACATAGTTTTTGTTTATTTTAAGTTTTTTTAACCTTCCTGTGAGATGTCATTCCTCTGAAAATACGAAAACGAAGAATGTTTGCATTTGATCGGCGTATTACTAAAGCCGTGTAGATATCGCTCGCATAGAAAGAAAAAACCGCTGCCCAAGGAATCACTACTTCCACATCCAGATTTTCCATCCAAATCTCTCTCAACGAAAAAATTCTGTGTGTGGATAGATAGATAATTGTTTATAGAACTTTAATAATATAATATTTGAAATCGTCTACCCCAAAAACCCATAAAACGATATCCCACATCGGTAGTGGGGGTAGATGAAATAAAAAAATATTTTGAAGTTTTTGGTTCTTATACACATACTAAATCACAATTTTTTTCACCCTCTTTAATAATAGGGTGGTAATGCCAAAAAATTTTTTGAGACCTTATAGATTTTCTTGTATATAATAAATACCAATTTTATGGACTCTCACCTGCTTGATTTATCTATTTACCCCCATTTACCCCAGTTTACCTCTAACCTTTCAACGGAATAAGACGAAAATATAATCTTGTTCCAGATCATGTTAAAATACATACGTGTACCAAATTTCAAGTCAGTCTTAAACGGTTCCAGAGTAATCGTGCGTACAAAAAAGGTTATAGACAGACCGACAGACAGATTTTTTTTCGCTCAAACTTAAAATCTCGACGTTTCATGACATTCTAAGCCTACTTGAATAATACAAATGTTCAATTTTTTTTTTGTCGTTACTATACTTTCACTGGATGTGGGAGTAATTTGTAGCATTGTGATTGTAACTGAATTCTGAACAACTTTCAAATATCCGTCTATCTGTCTATCTGTGTGTTCGCTGTATATTTGTTTCTGTCTGTGTCCATTACATTTCTAGTAAATACACTAACTTAAGGCAGGAAAGGCCGATTGTGTTCAAATGGACACTAAGTTAATGTTAGCTGGAGGAAGAACTATATTTTTTTCAGTAAATTTAAAAAGTATTTATTTATTTGTTTATTTACTTATTTACGCATAAATACTTTACATGGTAATACTAACCCTAATAATTTAGTTTAGCAACAAACTAAAATGAACATTAAGATAGGGGCGGGGCGGTGAACGTAATTTCTTCTATATATCCCTGAACCGATTCAAAAAATTTTCTGATGGGCTTTTAGAGACAACTTTATAGAATGGTGCTAGGCTATTAAAAACTAAAGAAGAATTTTTTTTTCTCTCGTGATAAAATAAAAAAAAAATGTCGATTTCATTCTATCAAGTTTTCCCTAAAAGCCTATCAAAGAATTTTTTCAGGAAAACTGATGTAGTTGTTCATAACTTTAAAAGCCAAACAAACACCGTAATATTGGTGCCTGCTGTTTAGCAGAAAGTAATTCCGAAGTATACTTTTGCTTCCTTGCTCTTAGTTTATAACACATGAATCGGACAAATTTATTCTGAACAGATTTTATTAGTCTATTGATAAATATGTTGTAGTACGGTGACCAAATAATGTTGCAATATTCCATAATAGATCTAACCAGAGAGATATATAAAATAGTTTTTCTACTTCCTTATGTAAATTTGCTGTTTTCTTTACAGTCTGTAGAATGGACAAGTAGGCAATTCCAGTTAACTGAACGGATATATTTCATATCAGTTCTAGGATGGGTATGAAATGAAACCGACCAATCACAGTTCGTGTATTAAGTACATAGACAACTATTCGTTTTAAAATCAAATTAGTGCGTAAGCTCTCAAAGTAACTATCAGTGTGTACTGTCAGTGTGTATTTGTGTAATATATTAATGTTTAATAAATTTTGTAGTTTTTTTTAAGCTGGTCGTAGAAAAAGTATACTGTACAAGCGAGTGGATTATCCATATCGCAATCAAAAGATTTGAGGCACTCCGCCTGCGGCGTCGTGCTCAAACTTCTTTATCGTGCGATATGGATATCATATCCACTCTTGTTGCACAAACTACTGTAGGGCTCGAGAATCTGAAAAATCCTAAACCACTCTCTTGAGAAATCTTAACATTTTATTTGCCTTTCGATCATTTGTTCGAAATGTTTACAGAAAGAAAGTTTAGAATAAAATATAACGCCTAAATCTTTCACAGTGGTTACGTTATGCAGTGTCATGTTATTAATGCTGTAGTTAGAACTTATAGGTATGGAATTGATTCAAGGTTTTTTTGTAACTGAGCAAAGTCATCCGGAGAATAAACATCGCTAAATATTTTCAGGTCGTTCGTAAACTAAAAAACCGCTGCCCAAGGAATCACTACTTCCACATTCAGATTCTCTATCCAAGTCACTCACAACGAAAAAACTTTGTATGTGAAAATAATTGTTTATGGAACTTTAATAATATAATATTTGAAATCCTCTACCCCCATAAAACGATACCCCACATCGGTAGTGGGGTGGGGGTGGTGATAGGGGGGTGATAGTGGGGGGTGGATGAAGTAAAAAAATATTTTGAGGTTTCTGGTTCCTGTACATACACTAAATCACAATTTTTTTTCCCCCTATAATAAGGGGGTGGGGGCGGTAATGGGGGTGGCTAATGCCAAAAATTTTTTTGAGACCTTAGCTTCTCTTGTATATAATACCAATTTTATGGACTCTTACCTGCTTGATTGACCTATTTACCCCAAATTTACCCCAATTTACCCCCCAACCCTTCGACGGAACAAGATGAAAATATAATCTAGTTCTAGATCTCGTTAAAGTACATATGTGTACCAAATTTCAAGTCAATATCTTAAACGGTTCCAGAGTAAACGTGCGCACAAAAAAAGTTACAGACAGACAGACCGACAGACCGACAGACAGACAGACAGACCGACAGACAGACATACCGACAGACAGACCGACAGACAGACCGAAATTTTTTTTCGCTCAAACTTAAAATCTCGACGTTTCATGACATTTTGAGCCTATTTGGACAATAAAAATTTTTAAAAATTTTTTTGTCGTTACTATATTTCCACTGGACGTGGAAGTAAATTTACAATCAATAATTTTTACAACATAATTGATGAATAAATTGAACAATAACAGACCAATGTGGGAACCTTGGGGCACTGACAAATTATGAAACATTTTTTTAACTGCACATCAAGAGCGTTGAAACCTTTGATAAACTTCTGCAAATACAAAAATATTGATGCTCTGACGATTGTTTCACCAATCAAAATGAAAATACAGGTATAACAATTATTCTTATAAAATAAATCTATTTTCAAATTGATGAATTTTCAATAATTAAATAGAAAATATAATACTTCAATTAAGAGTATAACGTTTACTTCTAGTTTCAATTTAAAAGGCATAATAATATACATTGTTGGGAAACGTTTAATTAGTTTTTGAAACTTTAAAAGATCGGTAACAATTTTTTCCACTATTAGGAACAAAGGCGGTGTCAATAGAAAATTAAGAAACCTATTAACGATACCCACTTATTTCACAAACCGCACGTTGAATATGGTACTGGTGATAGCGAAAACTATTTTATTGTTTTTTTTTTTTTGGAGAAAAGGAAATCATCATGGACACGCTTAGAGTCTAACGCGGACTCCAACCAGCTAAAACCCCTCCCTCTATTCAGTGTTATTTTTTCCTCCTCTTCTTCTTCCTCCTCCGCCCTTCTCCAGTTCTCCTCCGTTTCCAGCCTTCTCTCTACCATATCTTTCGGAAACAATAACGGCGCCCCGCTGTCTGGCCCCTCTTCCCTCCATCTTTTGCATGCTAACACGGTATGCTCCACGTCATCGATCTCTCCACAGTATACACACTCTCTGTTGTCTTGTCAATATCGTATAAATACTCCATGAAGCACCCATGTCCCCTCAGAGCTTGGGTGAGATAATAGCCCTCCTCACCATGCCTCCGTTCCGTCTAAGCTCTGATGTTCTGGATGAGGCGTCCCGTCCACCTCCCCTTCCAGTCTACGGTGTCCCACCGCCTCTGCCATTTTTCATACAGCCTCTGACCTTTCAGCTCCTTCAAAAATTTTCTGACGCTCTTTGGCCATCAGATCCAAAGGGTATCTCCGCTACTACCAACGCCGCCTCGTACGAAATCATTTTATATGCACTGCATACCTTCAGTGCGACACATCGCTGAATTCTAGCCCTCCTCCCCCTCGTCCTGTCCACCTTCATCGCACTTTCCCAGACCGGAGCTCCACACACGCTCTCGGCCCGTGCGTATTGGCCATAAGCCTCCCAGTGGCTGTGGCTACCTTTCCTGCCTTCTCGACCGTCTTCGTGGCATGGACACCGAAGTTCAGCTTGGAGTTCAGCCAAACCCCTAGGTATTTCAGGTGGGAATATCTCCACCTGGTCCACCCTAACTTTCATAGGTGGAAGATTTCTTTTGCTGGTGATAACCAGGAGCTCCGTGATAACCAGGAGATCCTTTTTAGCCATCTCTCAATCTTTCTGATGGCCTCGTTGACTGCTTCCATTATTTGGACAGTCCGCCTTCCAGTCACCATTATGGTCAAGTCGTCCGCATACCCGATAACCTTCACGCCCTTCTTCCAGGGCAGTCGAAAAACGTCGTCAAACATCACGTTCCACAAAGTCGGACCGATCACCGACCCTTGTGGAACCCCACACGTGATGCTTTTCCGGGTTATCTCTCCCTTCATCTCAAATCCGATCATCCTGTCTTGAAAGTAATTCATCGTCATCCTGACGAGATACGGAGCTACCCTCAAGCTCTGCATCCTCTTGACAATCATCTCCCATCCCGCCGTATTAAACGCGTTTTTGACATCTAGGGTTACGACGGCACATATCCGTTTCGTGGCCAGGGCTTCCATCGCCATCTCCTTTAGTAGTCTAATGGCTCCTACCGTTGATCATCCTTTCCGGATTGTTGTTATTGTTGTTACTGTTAGCGTGACATAAAGGTTTCAACTTATTCAACACTATAATCATTGAATAATAAAAGTATAGATAATGGTGACTTATAAATTTTAAGCCTATTATTTTAAAGATGTAGCTATTTTGTTTTAAATTGGCTTGTTAAAAGATACAGTATTTCAATGTGTCACTAACTTGCGACCCACCTGCTATGTTTTGGTATTTAAGATATTACCTATTACAACTTTGTTTCAGTTATAGCGTTCACGTATGAATAGTTTATTTTAATTTTAGATTTGATACATATTAAATATTTACACTTGTTTTACTATTTTCCATAAAAGAACGCGTTTCTCATTATGTCATAATAGAGGAAATGCAGTTCATTTGTTAGTAGAGCAACCATTTAATTTTCATTGCAAATCATATTTCTATACATTTTATGTCGAAACTATAAGAAATAAATAATATGTTAATTGACCCGAATAGACATTTTTTTTCATTTACACGGAACTAAGGGTTATTTAGATATAGGGAAAGTTTTTATATGTAATAATCGCTATATATACTTTGAAAATTGTTTGTTATAGTCAGTCTATACGTTTAGTCCAACAAAACACAAATGAAGTTTTTTGTAAGTTTAACTAAATAGTTTATTACACAATAAACACCTTTAGTGATACGCTAAGAAGATGTTTCAGTGATAGTTTAAATTGAGTGTCATCTATACATTTTGAAATTAAGGATTTACTTACGGAATTGATTCAGTAAATAACAAAACTAAAATTAGGGTTCGTTTATACTTGATGTATGGAAATGAACTGTGTTATAGTATTATACCTTTTTCTTATTTACAAAGTTTTGCGAAATGTTTTGTGATTTATGTATTATTCCATCTGACCTCTGTTTGCTGCGTGGTACGTCTGACGGCATCAGGCCATCTATACCGTTACCTATTAAGTGCACAGCCTCACCAAAGTTCTTTTTCATTAGCTCCTTGGTGACTTCAACCCATCATTTTGAAGGTCCTCCTCTGGTTTCCCATGAACTATCAACCGTTCTATATGTCCTCTTTGCAGTTTTGGGGACGTATTTTTTGGAGGATCGAGCTACTAATGCTATAGAAAATTTCAGGAAATTTGTAGTAAACGTCTCCAGACATATATCTCGAAATCCGCCGTCTGTTTGATTCTCTAACGGTAAATATCTCAGAGGTGTAAATAAAGATGGAGAATATTAGAAAGCGCTAGCAATTTTTGTGCGTTTCGTGATATTTCTGTCACATCAAATTTTGCTCAGTTGCCAAGTTGCCGATCTTGTCATCTGTATTCTACACCGAATCTGATGTTCGAAGTCGCCAGTATTGTCCACAAGTGATTATATCATCTTTCTTACTACCTTACAGTCACCTATCGGTCGTCTAGTTTCATAATTTTCCTTTTGTTGTAGTTTACGCTTAAACTATAATCAGAGCTTATTATCAGACTACAACTAAGGTGATATCATCTGCAAGTTAAGAATATTGATTATAACTATAGCTGCTCCACCCTGCTAATCCTCAAGCATACGTCGTATCATGTGTTCATATGGTAAAGAACATTGGTGACAGAACATATCCCTGTCTGACGCCTTTGCCAACTTTCACCAAAGCAGAATTTTCTTCATACGGTCAACGAATAATAAAGACCATGTGTGGATGTCCCCATGCATCTTCAATACTACAGTCCAGAGTTTGTCCCATTTTACACTGATATTGTACCAAATGACCTTATTAGTTTGTTTTTGTTGCGCTCTCAGTGTTGTTGCTTAAGATATTCACAATTAACTTAAAGTCGTATGCTTTGCTGGTGACACTATGGTCCAAAATTATGTTTCATATTTTCCATTCAAAACACTGGAGAAGGTACACGGTCGAAAACGAGATGAAAATCTTGTGCTAACTTTTCTAGAGATTGTTTGTTTTACAAGCCAAAAAAAAATGTTTTTAATACAATGCTTCCAGGATTTGAAAACAATTTCATGTGTCAAGACGGAGTTTATGTTAATAATTAGCAAAAAAAGCGTTTCATTCTGTTAATTTGTAGATTAGTAGTATAGCAACTGGAATGCACATTTCCTTCTTTGTCAAATTTATACTATTTTTCATTTTTCTGTTCAATTCTCTATAGAAAACAATTTACTCAATAGCCATTTTTGAATAAATTGCAATTTTCAACCAACTTCACGGTTTTCGAATTCTGACGAAACGTGTGGAATTCACTCAGGAAAAGTATAGCAATTCTAATGAATAAATATTCACTATTTTATTATAATGGTGTTTATTTAGGCCGAACTTTTTTTTCAATTAATGGGTCATATGATATATCGAATTGCTATAAAATATGAAAATAAACATTCTAGATGACATTCTGCAGAACATACAAAAATTCTATTCGTGGTTCTACAGTGTAACTGGACTATGACCTCCCTTAGTCTACACCTTCACCTACACCAATTTCTAGTTTACGTTTGTCATAAAGTCCTTTGTGTCCTTCTGCTACTGCTGCCTACCATTTGTTTTTTTAATATCTTCTTGGGAACATCTTCATTATTCATTCTCTTTGCGTACTGGGTCCATCTGAATATTTATATTGTAGGTAACAAAGCTTCTTTCTTCATATAACAAATTCAATTCTAATACACCATCCTGCTTCGCCTCTTACTGATCCATATTATATCATTCTTAGTACTTTCTTTCCACTCTCTTTATTAATGATCATTGATCACGTTCCACACGGATACGAATCAGCAGGTACTACCGACCAACGTTTTATATACTGAGATTTTTTCCTTTTTCTCTATGAGTTTGACTTTGGTGTTTTGTGTAATTCATATAAGGCTTTGTTTTCTTTTGTTCTTTTATGTCTGATTTATTATTCAGTGTTTTTCATGTTCTTTATTTTGCTGCCCAAGTATGTGAATTAGCCCATCATCTTGTAGGATATATACCATAGTTTACGTTATTTTGTAATTTTGACTCTTCCATTTGAGTTGTTTATTACCATTTTTGTCAGGTTAATTTTGTTTGTATTTCTATCGTCACCATTACATTATATACATTGTCATAGGTTTGTTTAAAATCTATAAACAGCTAAAAAATCCACATTTCATATTTCCAGGTTTTCTTCGAACTACAAGCAAGTGATCAATTATGAAATTACTTCTCCTTCAGTCTCCTTCGCAATCTCCTTATTATGTTGAAAAAAAAAACATAAGGTGTGATTTTCTTATCATAGCAATCGGTAAAGATATTGTAGATTACACACTGTACACAATAGTGATAGTCGCCTGGGGCTTTTATGTTTCATTCTATCTCCTTTCTTGTATCTGGGCAAAACACTGCTGTTTCAATTCTTCTGACAAGTCTTCTGTCTCTCAAATGCAAGTTATGAGTTAGTATATTTATTCCATCAGCTCTTCTACTTCATATTTTATAACTTGTGATGATAATTCATCGATTCATAACACCGTTTTATTTTTCATTCCGTTTATGCTGCTCTTTAGTTTATCCAGTGCCGGATTTCCTATTGTTGCTTGTTCTGTATTCATCCAGTATATTTTTTCTCTCTCTGGTCTCTCCTATTTTACATTTACATCCTCTAAATTAAAGGTTCTCTGTGTTAACAAATATCTTACCTCCTTTATAGAATATCACCTCTAGGTTAATAGTTACCACCTATTCTCTTCTATTACAAGCGGATTCCAAAATCCGCAGTGTTCTATTATGCAGCTTGTGCGTTTCTTTATGCAACACACTCAGTTCGGGGCGTTATTTACCTTTTTCCAGTAGTGCTGTGTTTCTCGAGTTGATTTCCGAGCTACCCCACAATGTGTGGTGGGTATTAGCATAGCATATAAGAATCAACGGCAGCTGCAGGCAAGCGAGTCGTATGGTAGGTATGCCGAACATGCCGATGGTAAGATCTTCTCAATTCCCT